>JABACO010000022.1:460686-478186 GCA_013339895.1 Ephydatia muelleri
ACAGCAGGCCACTGCTGGTCACTGATGATGTCCGCTTCAAGTTCTACTGTTCAACGGTGAGGAGAGTTGGGAGGGATTATCATGACCTAGCTGTGGGAGGGAGGGGTGACCCTATTTTACTATCTTACACAATCACCTTCTTTCCTATAGAAGACCGTCCCATGTGGTAGCGATAAATGCCACTTCTATTTCTGGTTTAATACTGCATTTGTGGAAAATAAGAGGTCAGCTACTCTGATTGTTAGCAATCATTGCAGTTACATAAGACAGTGTAGTTGTGACCAGTATAATGAGAGCAATAGGAAGTGCTCGGGTGCCCTGTTATGTTAGTAACAGTACTTTTGTAGCTATTATCTGTGTAGACTGCAAATATGGCCAGTGAGGTTGCTTTGATCTCACACCAAATATTGAGATGCATAATGTCGCACGTTGCTCACACATGTATGTGTATTTGGCACTATTGGTGTTTGTGTTTGTGGGACTGTTCCTATCTCAAATGCAGGTTATTCTTAAAACGTAATGAGTTGGATAATCTTCAGAAGTCCAAGATAAGGAGGCTATACCCCATCCAGTTTAGTGTAGAGATTAACTTTGAACCAGTGCTCACTCCACTGGACAATACTCTTCTATCCAAAAGCTAATCCCTCTTCTGTCCTCCATTTGTAATGCTCATTTGTATTTTTGTATGTGTTGGTTTTTCTGTATCTATATGAATTGTGGTTGACACTGATTGTGTAGCACCTTCCACTCTATGTGACCATCAATGCTCCACAATGGTATCCATTACCTGTGGGCATGTGAAAGAAACAAGGGTCATCATCGCATCAGACCCGATTAGAATCAAATTACATTGACAGTCAACACTGCGTCATCCACTGCCAATGCAATTTAGTAAGGTTGTTCTGTAAAGGGCACAGCTTCTTGTAAGGTCATTTTGAAGTGTGCACATAAAGGAAATCACCGCTGACCTAATTGCAGATCTATGTCACGCTCATTCCCGCCTAGCAACTTTCCTCCCACCTGCTCCTTTTAATCAATTTACACTTCATTTTTATTATCGGTATGATGTGCAACGAGTCAAATGACACACATGTTTATTAGCTGTAATCACGTGTGCACAATGATTTTTCCATTGAACTGAACGCTCTGCAATATACCCTCAATTGAATTACGTGTGTAATTTTGAACGCGCTTTTAATATCGCCACGGTATGACAGAGCGTGTAAATGGTTACGCGTTTGAGCAAATGTTCATCATGTCCGAGTACTCTATTGACCAGATGTGGGTATCTGCAACTTGCATGAAAAAATACAACAATATTTAATTCTCAGATGCGACCAAATGAATACGTTTGTTGTTTTCGCGTGAATTTATCTTCGCCAATCTAATGTTCTGCGCAGTGTATCACCCACATAGCTAACTTTCTGCTACGGTCAGGTCACGGTAACCAGGAGATGCAATGCGCATGCGCATGAAAGCGCATCTCAAAGTGCGCTTAAATAGCCGAGGTGGAACAATCGTAACACGAGTTCTCAATTGCTCTGACACTCAATATGTTAAGTGGAGTCAGCTCGCTAGTTTTACTAGTAACCGCTCTGTTGTACGCTGCGCAAGGCCTATCCAACAAGCCAGGAGATCCCTGCACTGTACCTTATCCTCAAACATGCGGCGCCAGTGTACTACTTGACGAAACAATCACGCAGACAGACAAATACGGGTAAGTTATTGTGCTCACCACCATGTTTTCAACGATCACTTGTGCCTTTTCACATGTACACAGGCCTAACGTCTGCATTCATAACGAGACGTACCAAGTGATGACGTATTCTTACGCCTATAGACAGCTGGTGTGTTTTTCGCGCTTCTGCCTGTAAGTTACACCTTGACACGTTTGCATGGGACTTTATACAAAGACAAAGCAGAGAGCTAAGGTGAATGTATTGCGTAATTTGGCTATAAAATCCGTGCAGGCCTCCAATTTGCTCGCCCACCACGACATGCAATCAACTTTCTAACGTCACTGTCAGCAGACTTGCATGTTGTCAAGGGTATGCTGTTTCTCCCTCGTCTGGCGACGACGATTTCGGTTTTGATTTCGAGTATGATCAACGGCACATTGATCGCAGCAGAGGCTGTCCGATAGGTAAGCCATCAGTGAAGTATTCGAATGTGTCCCGGCTATACTAGTAATATTTACTGAAACATCATTTCGTGTTATCGTCGCCTGGATACACAAGCGCTAAAGAAGAACGTCGTGGAATGTCTCAGCGCACAGAATCTAAGCAGCTTCAAAGCGCTCCTCGATACACTTCCCTCTCTCACCAGCCTGCTGTCGAACACCACTAACCACTACACCATCCTGGCAGTTGTAAACAGTCCTTCGATTGATTCCACTGTCAACTCGCTGCTAGCTTCTGACGACTCGACCCGCTTCAAGTCGCTGTCTCGCCAGATCATTAACGGTACCGTGGCGAGTAAATACCTTTCCCACGGCAGGGTCTACCCATCGTTTCTCTCGTCTGATAATATCCATGTCACAGAAGTGTACGCGCGGGGGTCTGACCAGGTGAGTATTCGTGAAAATGCGATGCTATGGAACGTCTTTTGTCGTCGTCCCCAGGCTTTGACGCCGAAATTCCCTCCGCTGCAGATTTTTGTTGACGGAGTGAAAGTATTGAATCCGGACGCGTGCGTCGCTGCTAACGGAATCGTGCACGTGATCAATAGATTCGTGCCGGCCGCTTCTGGAAGCATCGCAAGCATCGTTAGGACGAGGCCGAAGTTTGGCATCTTCAATGCACTCGCCGAGGCTGCGGGTATTACCTCCTACCTCGAGTTCATGTCTCCCAAAACCGTGTTCGCGCCAACGAACGACTCGTTTCCCGCCGGCGCCCTCGAATGTTTGAAGGCTACTCGCAACCGCCAGGCGCTACTGAACATCCTATTGCTCCACATCACGTGGCCCGCCGAGTACACATCTACTCTGTCTCTGAGGAGAGCCATTGGAACATCAGCCCGCCTCAACCTGCTTGTGGAGTCCGCGACCAACGGAACTGTGTATCTCACAAGGAACCACATCCCTATCACGGAACCCGATATCCAGGCTACTAATGGAGTGGTTCACGGTCTTTCTCGGGTCATCTTTGGAAGAATCGAGTATACAAAGGTGTGCCCTACTGCAAGCGGTGCTCCTACGTCCTCACCAGGCGCCATCGCCCCACTCCAAGGCCCAATTGGCTTCACCACAGGGGCCGCGATGGAAGAGCTCGTCCGTAACATTGGAAACCAGCTACCAAGCGCGCAAGGCTCAGCTGTCTAGACGCGTTATTGTAATTGTCAAAAATGTCCGTACATGCACCGCATTGTAACAGATATGTAATGCCCCCTTTACGTTGGGGGAGGGGCGGGGGCGCGCGTATATATATACAGACTGAGCACAATAGGGCCTCATACAGGGACGATGTGTGGAGATATTTGCTCTGTACAATTGGCAGCCGGTGCAATAGCGCTGACGCTTCTTTGGTCTGTGAGCTCAGGACAGCTGCCTCCTCCTCCACCGTACGACCCAAGCCACTTAGAAGGACAGGTCTGCGGCCCACCTCCCAGTGGCTACTTACCGCTGCCCTGCGGATCAAGGATCGTGGTTGGTGTAGTTGAAGAACGATTAGATCCAAACAGCAACGGGTTAGTCGCGCATACATAACATGATAGCGAGAGGCTACGTGGCGAGTGGCTACGTGGTGAATGGTTACGTGGTGAATGGTTGGTATACCAGTTGGAAAAGCCACGATGCAGGAAAAGAGAGAGCGTGGGTAGGGTGGATTTGTGCATATACACACACACAGGAAAAAAAATGCATTTTGGAATCATTACGTGATTGAACAGTAAAAATCACACGTGTCTGATTTTTTTATGTTCAATCACACAATGATTTTACAGAGGATTTTAAAGTCCTTTATAAAATGAAAACTCTTTTTTTTTTCTTGTGTGCACAACATGTAGAGAGCGAGCCAGCTTCACTATATGCAGCGCGTCTAAGCCATTTATATTTACGCCGGCATGTGGTTCTCTACTTTTGCAGCCCCAATGTTTGTAACGTGATTACAGCCTCTCTAGTCAACGAGACGGTGTATACGTATCAGAAGTGGTGCACCTACGTCTATGACTACAGCCGCATGTTCTACGCTCCTCTGTGCACGTGAGTCAATTAATGCACGCTATACGTGTGCCCATGCATGAGCTACTACAAAGGTCAGCAGATTGCAGTGCTTACCCACAAGCATCTGCTCAAGCAATCTTCGTCCTGACACTCAAAAGGTAGTCCAGTGCTGCAAAGGCTTTGAGGCACGCCCTTCAGGTGACCATGACTACCAAACTTACCTGTATTCACTCTACTACACCCCTGCCCCTCAGCCACCTGTTGGCTGCCCCATTGGTGAGGATGTTTAAAAATTGTGGATTTTTATTATCATTTTTTGACACATGTTGTGTATTATTTCCAGCTATCGGGTGCACACTATACGACTGCCTCAAACGTCAGAATCTGACTGAGTTTCTCAGGCTGGTGAACATCTCAGATAGGGCAGCATCAGGAGCAAATGCCACCACACTGTTCAGTCTGCTCAACAGTACCAACTCCAAAGTCACTGTGTTTGCGCCAACCAACGAAGTTCTTGCTAGCTCACTGCAAGGTCTGGTACCGGATCCAGTACTGGCAGGAAACATTATACGGAACCACCTGGTGGTGGGCGTGGTGGAAGATACCCAGCTGGGCAATCAGGGGAAGTTTATGACAGTGGGCGGAGCCACACTGTACACAACCACTGTTGCATATTATAACTTCAATCCTGCATATAGCCAGTACATATACCCAGGCTACTATAACGATGCTCAAATGACAACTGTGAGACTCTTTGAATGCTCTCATTACATACTGATTCAGGAATTTTATTGTTCTCTTAAAATGCATAACATTCACACACACATATACACACGCACACACTCACACATGCTCACACATGCGCGCACACGCACACACACACACACACACACACACACACACTTACACACATACACACAATCCTTCCACCAGGACAGATTCATAAATGGAGCAAAGATTTTGCTAAAAAATGCCTGTGTCCTTCACATTGATGCCTGTCCTGGCTATCCTTACTTAGCAAATACTAGGCAATCGGGACAACTTCAAATCATTGACAGTATCATGATGCCTGCCAATGGAACCATTGCTCAAATCATTTCTAATGATCCACGATTCAGCATTTTATCTGATGCACTGGACAACCTTGGCATTCTCGATTTCCTCAACCAGAGCTACCCAAGAACACTCTTTGTTCCAACAGATGACGCACTCATTGCTCAGCTAGGACAAAGACTGGTTGACTGTTTGACATTGGCAGTACGTGGACCACTCAACAACCTCCTTCTCTTCAACCTTGCAGAGGGAGTAGAGTACACTTCATCTCTCTCCCATAGAACCTACCTGTACACAATGCTGCTCTCATACACAAACGTGTATGCGTTCCCCAATGGGACCATCTTGCTGGGCACCAATAAAGTTCAGATTACACAGCCTAACATTCCTGCTAGTAATGGTGTCATCCACATAGTCAATGGCTTGGCTATCCCCCCATCCTTCAACTTTGGAAAGTGTCAACAGCTGGTTCCCACTGCCTCCCCTCCAACCCCTGCTAAACCTATTTCATCCACTACAGCATCTTCTTCTACCTCTGGTAGTGGCTGAGGTCATCTGCTTTCATCAAGTTACATGCTGACCTTTAGTACAATCCACCTTTGATGATCAAATGCATTTTCACATTTGTAATATACCATTGTATTAGAAGTATGATTCATATATATATCAGACTAAGAGATTTGCATTGAAGGATGGTGTACTTTTCTACAAACAAAAGAGAAAGAACCAGATACTAATGTCTAATATCCTGTGTGCTCTGTGATGGGACACTACTTAGGGGGGTATAGAAAACGTGTTCCTCCGTTTCAGCATTTAAGTGACGTTTCGTGATTTTGTCACATTGTATAAATCCTTCTCTGTTTGGGCCAAAACTTTGAAGGCCTAATTCCTTTTTTTGCCTCACTTGCCAATTCTCCCCCCTTTCGTTAAAAATCATCTATATTAAATAATGTTAACATCTCCTACCACCCACAGGTATTTTGATTAATTGATAGTATGTTAACCTTAATATTATCTCTTGTAAAAACTGTATAGGCAAATGGTTTATACGAACGTTTCATCAAAAGATGTTGGTAAAATATATACGGCTGTAAGAAGGAGATGTGGAGTACATACCTTTAATGTGTTTTTGCTTACAATACATCATGTCAAGAATCAACTAAATTCACTCCATTTGAACTAATGTTGGGGCGTAAGGCTGCAATACCCATTGACATTGATATTAATAAGAAGGAGCCTAAGAAAGTACTTGAAGAATTTCTGAATATTGTTTCTAATGATATTGTTTTAAATTATTGTGAGGGGGACATCCAGAAGGAACGAGCTAAAAGACTTGAACTTGTGAAACATAACATACAGGCTGCACAAAAAAAACAAAAGAAATATTATGACCTTAAACGTGCAACTCTTCTTTTCTATAAAGTTGGGGCTCTTGTTCTTCTGAAAGACACCAAGCGAAAACATCAAAAGGGTGGGAAGTTGGATGTAAAATGGCTTGGACCATACAAAATCTTTGAAGTTCTACCTCGTAGTGTGTACCTTATTGCCTTACCAGATGGCTCTAAGGGAAGAAAATAGTGATGGGATAGTTAAAGGTTTTTGACTGTAGTTAAGTTCCAGTTAACTAAAAATGTTCTGTTTGTGGTGCAGTTAAGTCAAATAAATTCATTTCCTTTTCCATGTTTCTTCAGTTAAGTCATAGTTAACTAAACTGGTTTTTGCCACAACCAAGTTAAGTTAAGTTGACAATTTAGTTAAACAGTCACATGTTTATATAGTTCAAACGAGGGGGAGGGGGGCAAAAAAAACTGTGGGGGACCCCATCGTCCAATATTGTATTAAGCCCTACATTATTGGACGATGGGTTTTTTTTTTTGCCCCCCCCCCCCCCTTGAGTTCGAATTGGCATTCAAGATTGTGCTCTTCTGCTTCAAATTGCATAGCCTGCTCTAGAAGAAAAAAATGCTCAGAACAGGCTGATATTTCCTGCTATTTTGGATGTTTTGCTCTTTTCTTTTGATCCAAAACTCCAATGGGTCACACTCTTTGAGTCAATCTACCCCCATTTCTGGGTCAAGTATTTTGGGCCAGGATTACGTTAAGATATACAAAATTTAATTAATTATAAATTAAAATTGGTGTTGTAGGATTTGTATTTATAAAAAGTAAGGCCAGAAACAAGGGATTATTGAAATTATACATTCACAAATTCATACAAATTACAGACCTACATTTAGCTAGTTGAGGCAAGAAGATTTGCTAAATAATGTAGGTTTATAACATTCATGAATTTATTATTGTATAACACTCCGATTCAATGTGGGACAGCACTTCTGAGATTACTCTCATACATGTACATGTATGCATTATTTACATGTATTGCACATACATGTAATCATAATTATATTATAAATTTATATGGATTGACAAAGGAACAAAAGATTCTTTCTGCATGAAGCGCTGTAGTACCAAAAAGATACATGCAAGCCCATTTGAAAAATGGGAGTCAACAGTGATTTGCATCATTATTGATTAGCATGTCTACAAGTAAGCATACCCAATGGAGGCACCAAGAAATCCTTAACTAATTCATTATATCTAGTTAAAAAATAAAACTAGTTAAGTTAAGGTAATTATCGTGCTTAACAATATGTACTGAGTTAAGTTATAGTTAACTACCACCTGGCTATATAAGTGTAAGTTAAGTTAATAACTGCAATAATTCACTTAACTGACCCAAGTTAAGTTAAAAAAGTAGTTAACTATCCCAACACTAGAAGAAAAGCACCAGGAGCTCATTTGAGAAGAGCTAAGAAAGTAAAGAAAGCTTCCTCTAAGACTGCAGTAGTACAGGCTGCTGTATCTCTTTTGACGGAAGAGCATGACAGTCGTAACCAAACTAATTCTGTATCCATTTCTGATAATCCATATATTTCTATTCATAGCCACTCAATGACATTGTATTGGAGTAATACACATCATAGTAACGCCACACCGATACCTTCACAGGTCCATAATGTTAGCATGTCAAATAACTTAACACTGAACGTTGCAATGGTTGAGTCGTTTCTTGAAGTTGATTTATGTTGTAGTTCAATGATTGTGCAAGGCAGTTTTTCCCATCATTTTCCCCCATTTTCTCCTACACGTAAGGATCCTCACAAAGCTTCATCTGTATTCATCTCACCAATTAAAGAAAAAACACTTATGTGACAAAGAATTTCAAGATGTTGTTGTTCAACAACCATCCGCTGCCAAAAGGGAAGACAATGGAAGAGATAAAAGGAAGAGATGTGATAAATGAAATGAGCAGGTAACTGGTTGTTTAACGTTAAAATTATAATTTATGTTGCATTCTTATATTAGGGTGGACTTTCAGCTTGAGCATCATCACTATCTACAAATCAGAAAAGGCAACAGGTACAGTATTACTACATTTGTATAGAAAGTTACTGTTATTCACAGGAGGAATAGAATTTGAAGGCAATGCTCAACCATCTGTATGGGAAGCTTCAGTCAAAGGAAGTATGAGTGAAGCTGAATTACTGCACAGGTATGTATTGCTGTGATTAGACAAGCAATGCTATCATTTTATATATGCTTGTTAACAGCGCCCTTTAAATAAACCTTCAACCACTTGCACATATTGGATAAAAGAGCTGAGATTGTATACTTCAGATTGTGAAAGCATACAACACATGCATGGATGGTTGACAGATGCAGTAATACACACAGCACAGACTTTGTTGAAGAGACAATATCCAGATGTGGGTGGCCTCCAGAACACTAACCTTGGTAGGGATTTGACTTTTGCAATCGAACGAGGAACATTTGTGCAAATATTACACGTACATGGAATTTCAAACATGTTTTGTAAGTCCAATGAAATAGATATTTTTAATAGCCTCAACATTGGCTCCATTTCCAAGGAGGATCAGAAGCTTAATATCTACAAAGGAAAATGATATCACCCTTAATTTTCCTATAGTGCAAATGCAAGGAGGTAGCAGCGATTGCGGGTTATTTGCTGTAGCTTTTGCTACCTCCTTGTGTTGTGGATTCAATCCAGCACAAGTGCAGAATTTTCCAGAACCATCTTATACAATGCCTACAGAACAAGTCTATGACAATATTTCCATTATGCAGAAAAAAGTCATATGTAATAGCAGCCACAAAGCAAGAAACCATCACAATTCACTGCACCTGCAGACAAATAACTCATGGACGGATGGTTCAGTGTGGTATTTGTGAGATTTGGTATCACGAAAAATGTGTCCGCATTCCAAGGAACATATGGAAAGTTAGCAGTGTGAAGTGGAACTGTCCTCCATGTGTACTGAGTGCAAACCAAGTATAAGCAGTGCAGTGACTCATTGTGTATGTCGTTGCTTTTATTTCAAGCATTTGTTGATGCTGTACATGTATTTGATCGAAAGAGTGTTGTTCTTCTATATGTATGTCTAAATCATTGCGCGAGCCACATGCATTTACCTGTAAGACTCGATCGCCGGTCAAATACTACATATAGTATCAGGCAAACTGCATTGAAGTTATTGTATCTCTAAATTGAAGCATTAATAAGAATTCCAAAGGTATTCAGGTATAGGACCATATTTCCAGACTGTCCATAGAGAAAAATGGTCCAGGCCATTTTTTTCAATGAGGAACCATATTTCTATGGAAAGTTAGTCCTAGGACCATTTTTCCACTGAAAAAATTGGTCCAGCGAACTGAAATTTTCGGTCCGCCGGACACATTTTCCCTGGACCAATTTTCCGGTGACAGTGCACACTATACGACTGCATGCCATCAAACATCAGAATATGACAGAGTTCCTCAGGCTGGTTAACATTTTGGATAGCGCAGCATCAGGACCAAATGCCACCACACTGTTCAGTCTGCTCAACAGTACCAACTCCAAAGTCACTGTGTTGACACCAATGAATGAAGCTCTTGCTAGCTCGCTGCACTGAAGGTCTGGTACTGGATCCAGTACTGGCAGGAAACCTCGTACGGAACCACCTGGCGGTGGGCATGGTGGAAGATACCCAGCTGGGCAATCAGGGGAAGTTTATGACAGTGGGCGGAGCCACACTGTACACAACCACCGTTGCATATTATAACTTCAATCCTGCATATAGCCAGTACACATACCCAGGCTACTATAACGATGCTCAAATGATGACTGTGAGTATTCTTTAATGCACTCAAGACATGCTGGTTCAGGAATTTTATTCTTATACCTCTTTTCTAGATTTAAGCCTCATTTAATAGTCGCTCACGTTGCGTTTCTGAACTTTCCTGCTTCCTAAACGAGAACACAGCGGTCGGACCGTAGTCTACGTCCCTGTAGTCATCAACTGGTTCCCTGAACATAAGCGGATACAATGAAACTAAAGTACTCATTCCCACATGTAAATGGTACACGCAAACCCGATACGAAATGGTCCGCCAATTCGCGAGTGTACTGTTGGTATCCAATTCTTTCTTCATGTAGCTTGTATCCATTTCAGTCTTCTGGCATGATGCTTGATATGAAAACGATAAAATCCAAGGCCAGGACGCTCTCCATGGCGATTTGTGCACAGCAACTAGCAACCATTTCTTGGGCACGAACAATAATTTTGCCAACCAAAATCATTGCTTCTGGTCACGTGTTATAGGCATCTAATTGAACGGGAATTGCAAACGACAAAGAAACAATCTCTAAATATTATTTGGCAAAGTGAGTCCTACGCTGGTAATATAATGGTGGCTTTCACTCCGGTGGTATAATTGTCACTTGAATTGTCACTCCTTTCATTATTGTTATCAATCTAATGTATGTAATTAATATTCAGCGACTGTAGCGTGGGCCCCCTATCTTCGATGCAGACGATTCGCTGAAAGGGTGTAAATAACGAAATTCTAAGGAGGGTGGCTAAACCCGGTGTTTGCCCCACCCCCCCCCCCCCCCCCCCCCCACCCAACCCCCCTTCCCAGATTGATGGCGGATTGCCAAACCGTAATTGGATGTCTAGCGTGGAAATAGCGTAAAAACCATCCTGGGATTAAGCGTCTAGGGTGGGAATATCGTAGAAACCATATGGACTTGTTCTGGTTTTGTCGAACAAAAACCATGATGATTCAGCAATAAATACAGTTTCGTAAACACCATATGGTCTTGTCCTGGTTTTGTCGAACAAAAACCATGTTGAAGCAATAAATGCAGCTTGTATTAATGGTTTTTGTTCGACAAAACCAGGACAAGACCAGACCATATGGTTTTTACGATATTCCCACCCTGGACGTTTAATCCCAGGATGGTTTTTACGCTATTCCTAGACATCCAATCCCAGAGTGGTTTTATGTTGAAAAACATCTTGAAAAACCATGCCTGGACGTTTCTAACTTTTTCCTGTGATTTTTACGTCTTTTCCTATCTTCCTGTGTTACCGTTTCCTCTCCTTGCTATGTGTCATAGGACTTTGACCTTTGCGTCAATTGTTACCAAACTATCAGATTGGCTCGACATGGACGAGGCCCAGCCCCAGGTCCCACAAAACCCAGCCGAGACCCACAAGCAGTCCATCCAGAAGTGCATCCAGTATCTGCTCCACGCCTGCCCGTGCAAGGACGCCCATTGCAAGCTTCCTGGCTGTGTCAAGATCAAGAGGATCCTCAAGCACACCCGGGACTGCAAGCTACGCCAGCTGGGCAACTGCACGGTGTGCAAGCAGTTCCTTGTCCTCTGCTACACCCATGCCAAGTCGTGCAACGAGCAGAGCTGCCCGGTCCCCATCTGCGCGAGGATCAAGGTGAACCTGAGGGAGCAGAGGCTGCAGAAGAGGATGAGGCAGGAGAGGTTCATGCAGCAGAGGATGGTCAACATGGAGCAGTTCTCATCCAACTCCGCCGCCCCCGCCTCCTCTGTGTCCAACAGCGTGGCTTCTCCCATCGCCATCTCCCCTCAGGCCCAGTCCAATAAGGTACCCCCTTCCCCTACCAGTTCCATGTCCCCATCCACCTCCACGTCGGCTCCAAATGTGACCGTCACCCCCACACAGAAAGGGCAGAATTGATTGGTGCCAATTATTAGACTGTGACTTCATTTGTTAGACTGTTAGAATTTTGTTGCTAAAAGATTGTTTACTGAAAAGATTTTGGTACACGTGCATTGCTATATGTCAAGATGCTTATCCATTTCTCTACAAAGCCATCATTTACTCTCACTGACCCTTCTGCACCATTTTCCTGTTTTGTGGGATACAACATTGCTTATTGGGTTTGGATGGCGTAGTTATGTGTGCCTATGATAATTATGATGCCATGAGCTCACTGACAAGCTGGGTGAGTGTGGCCTTCCTTGGCAGTGACTAGTCAGGTCGCTCAGGGAATAGTCGACTGCTGAATTTTATACTGCAAGGGATAATAGTAATGTCTCCACACACACACACACACACACACACACACACACACACACACACACACACACACACACACACACAAACACACACACATAAACACACACAAACACACACACACACACACACACACACACACACACACACAAACACACACAAACACACACACAAACACACACAAACACACACACAAACACACACACACACACAAACACACACACACAAACACACACACAAACACACACACAAACACACACACAAACACACACAAACACACACACACAAACACACACACAAACACACACAAACACACACAAACACACACACAAACACACACAAACACACACAAACACACACACACAAACACACAAACACACACACAAACACACACAAACACACACACAAACACACACACACAAACACACACACAAACACACACACACACACACACACACACACACACACAGATGGATGTACATCTCATGTTTGGACAGTGTGCACTTCTTCCAACCATGGACTAACTATATATATTGATGTCTGTGGATCTCACTCTACGGACGTCCACTGGTGACTTCAGGATGCCCACTTCGCAGCCCCAGCAGACGAAGAATGACTTTGTTTCCGCTTTCACTTCATCCCAGCAAGAACAGGCACCACAGGATGGCTTGCTTGGGACGCAACTGTCACAGGTATCCATGCCAACGCAACAACAAGTTGGAGGTGGAGACGGCCAGTTACCTGGCATGGTCAGTGTGTGTGTGTGTGTGTGTGTGGGTGTGGGTGTGTTGTATGTGTGTGTATGTGTGTTGTATGTGTGTATGTGCGTGTTATGTGTGTGTGTGTGTTGTATGTGTGTGTGTGGGTGGGTGTTTGTGTGTGTGTGTGTGTTTGTGCATGTGTGTGTGCGTGTGTGTGTGTGTTTGTGTGTGTATGTGTTTGTGTGTGTGTATGTGTGTGAATTCTCTTTAAATGCACAAACACACACGCACACATGCACACATACACATGCATATACACACACGCATATACACATTATAAGATTTAACTAAAATGTGCCTGTGCGCTTCACATTGATGCCTGTCCAGGTTATCCTTAGTTAAAAAACGCTAGGCAATCAGGACAACTTCAAATCATTGAAGTGTCATGATGCCTGCCATTGAAACCATTGCTCAAATCATTTCTAATGATCCACGATTCAGCATTTTATCCGATGCACTGGACAACCTTGGCATTCTCAATTTCCTCAACCAGAGCTACCCAAGAACACTCTTCGTTCCAACGGATGACGCACTCATTGCTCAGCTAGGACAAAGACTGGTTGACTGTTTGACATTGGCAGTACGTGGACCACTCAACAACCTCCTTCTCTTCAACCTTGCAGAGGGAGTAGAGTACACTTCATCTCTCTCCCATAGAACCTACCTGTACACAATGCTGCTCTCATACACAAACGTGTATGCGTTCCCCAATGGGACCATCTTGCTGGGCACCAATAAAGTTCAGATTACACAGCCTAACATTCCTGCTAGTAATGGTGTCATCCACATAGTCAATGGCTTGGCTATCCCCCCATCCTTCAACTTTGGAAAGTGTCAACAGCTGGTTCCCACTGCCCCCCCTCCAACCCCTGCTAAACCTATTCCATCCACTATGGCATCTTCTCCTACCTCTGGTAGTGGCTGAGGTCATCTGCTTTGATCAAGTTACATGCTGACCTTTAGTACAATCCAACATTTGTGCAGTCTCAATAACCTTTGATGATCAAATGCATTTTCACATTTGTAATAGAACATTGTATTAGAAATATGATTTAAAATGCTCACAATCAATCCATTTACAATGCAGAATTCAGAGTTTGTAAATCACCCCGGTTTGAATCACTATAAGACACCAGTGAAATGCAGGTTGTGAATAACTAATTAAATTACTACTATTTAGCCATTTGTCATCAGACATACTGACTGGAGAAGGAGCAAATGGCTTAGAGTATTAACTCCAAGATTTGTGGTTGAGCTTGAGTTAAAATTCAAGGTCTGCTTCTAATCACAATAAATTGCACAGCTGCTTTATGTAGTGCCCACCCCTACCAGTTGTATAGGGTGCCCACCCCTACCAGTTGTATAGGGTGCCCACCCCTACCAGTTGTATAGGGTGCCCACCCCTACCAGTTGTATAGGGTGCCCACCCCTACCAGTTGTATAGGGTGCCCACCCCTACCAGTTGTATAGGGTGCCCACCCCTACCAGTTGTATAGGGTGCCCACCCCTACCAGTTGTATAGGGTGCCCACCCCTACCAGTTGTATAGGGTGCCCACCCTTACCAGTTGTATAGGGTGCCCACCCCTACCAGTTGTATAGGGTGCCCACCCCTACCAGTTGTATAGGGTGCCCACCCCTACCAGTTGTATAGGGTGCCCACCCCTACCAGTTGTATAGGGTGCCCACCCCTACCAGTTGTATAGGGTGCCCACCCCTACCAGTTGTATAGGGTGCCCATCCCTACCAGTTGTATAGGGTGCCCATCCCTACCAGTTGTATAGGGTGCCCACCCCTACCAGTTGTATAGGGTGCCCATCCCTACCAGTTGTATAGGGTGCCCACCCCTACCAGTTGTATAGGGTGCCCACCCCTACCAGTTGTATAGGGTGCCCACCCCTACCAGTTGTATAGGGTGCCCACCCCTACCAGTTGTATAGGGTGCCCACCCCTACCAGTTGTATAGGGTGCCCACCCCTACCAGTTGTATAGGGTGCCCACACATGCATTACTTGTTCTTTAATACACAGGCAAATGTTGCATGACAGAAACTGCACTGTGTATGGTTTACTATTACTGTCATATTTATACCAGTATAAAAGTACAGAAATTAAAAATGTCACCACACTGTTCAGTCTGCTCAACAGTACCAACTCCAAAGTCACTGTGTTGACACCAATGAATGAAGCTCTTGCAAGCTCGCTGCACTGAAGGTCTGGTACTGGATCCAGTACTGGCAGGAAACCTCGTACGGAACCACCTGGTGGTGGGCATGGTGGAAGATACCCAGCTGGGCAATCAGGGGAAGTTTATGACAGTGGGCGGAGCCACACTGTACACAACCACTGTTGCATATTATAACTTCAATCCTGCATATAGCCAGTACACATACCCAGGCTACTATAACGATGCTCAAATGATGACTGTGAGTATTCTTTAATGCACTCAAGACATGCTGGTTCAGGAATTTTATTCTTATACCTCTTTTCTAGATTTTAAGCCTCATTAGTCGCTCACGTTGCGTTTCTGAACTTTCCTGCTTCCTAAACGAGAACACAGCGGTCGGACCGTAGTCTACGTCCCTGTAGTCATCAACTGGTTCCCTGAACATAAGCGGATACAATGAAACTAAAGTACTCATTCCCACATGTAAATGGCACACGCAAACCCGATACGAAATGGTCCGCCAATTCGCGAGTGTACTGTTGGTATCCAATTCTTTCTTCATGTAGCTTGTATCCATTTCAGTCTTCTGGCATGATGCTTGATATGAAAACGATAAAATCCAAGGCCAGGACGCTCTCCATGGCGATTTGTGCACAGCAACTAGCAACCATTTCTTGGGCACGAACAATAATTTTGCCAACCAAAATCATTGCTTCTCGTCACGTGTTTTAGGTGAACGGGAATTGCAAACGACAAAGAAAACAATCTCTAAATATTTGGCAAAGTGAGTCCTTATACGCTGGTAATATAATGGTGGCTTTCACTCCGGTGGTATAATTGTCACTTGAATTGTCACTCCTTTCATTATTGTTATCAATCTAATGTATGTAATTAATATTCAGCGACTGTAGCGTGGGCCCCCTATCTTCGATGCAGACGATTCGCTGAAAGGGTGTAAATAACGAAATTCTAAGGAGGGTGGCTAAAAAACCCGGTGTTTGCCCCCCCCCCCCCCCCCCCCCCCCCCCCCACCCAACCCCCCTTCCCAGCGGATTGCAAACCGTAATTGGATGTCTAGCGTGGAAATAGCGTAAAAACCATCCTGGGATTAAGCGTCTAGGGTGGGAATATCGTAGAAACCATATGGACTTGTCCTGGTTTTGTCGAACAAAAACCATGATGATTCAGCAATAAATACAGTTTCGTAAACACCATATGGTCTTGTCCTGGTTTTGTCGAACAAAAACCATGTTGAAGCAATAAATGCAGCTTGTATTAATGGTTTTTGTTCGACAAAACCAGGACAAGACCAGACCATATGGTTTTTACGATATTCCCACCCTGGACGTTTAATCCCAGGATGGTTTTTACGCTATTCCTAGACATCCAATCCCAGAGTGGTTTTATGTTGAAAAACATCTTGAAAAACCATGCCTGGACGTTTCTAACTTTTTCCTGTGATTTTTACGTCTTTTCCTATCTGCCTGTGTTACGGTTTCCTCTCCTTGCTATGTGTCATAGGACTTTGACCTTTGCGTCAATTGTTACCAAACTATCAGATTGGCTCGACATGGACGAGGCCCAGCCCCAAGTCCCACAAAACCCAGCCGAGGCTCGCAAGCAGTCCATCCATAAGTGCATCCAGTATCTGCTCCACGCCTGCCAGTGCAAGGACGCCCAGTGCAAGCTTCCCGGCTGTGTCAAGATCAAGAGGTTTCTCAAGCACACCCGGGACTGCAAGCTACGCCAGCTGGGCAACTGCACGGTGTGCAAGCAGTTCCTTGTCCTCTGCTACACCCATGCCAAGTCGTGCAACGAGCAGAGCTGCCCGGTCCCCATCTGCGCGAGGATCAAGGTGAACCTGAGGGAGCAAAGGCTGCAGAAGAGGATGAGGCAGGAGAGGTTCATGCAGCAGAGGTTGAGGCAGGCATCACCTCATGGAGAACAGGAGCCAAGTGAGGAG
>JABACO010000022.1:480686-525686 GCA_013339895.1 Ephydatia muelleri
TGCTGACCTTTAGTACAATCCAACATTTGTGCAGTCTCAATAACCTTTGATGATCAAATGCATTTTCACATTTGTAATAGAACATTGTATTAGAAATATGATTTAAAATGCTCACAATCAATCCATTTACAATGCAGAATTCAGAGTTTGTAAATCACCCCGGTTTGAATCACTATAAGACACCAGTGAAATGCAGGTTGTGAATAACTAATTAAATTACTACTATTTAGCCATTTGTCATCAGACATACTGACTGGAGAAGGAGCAAATGGCTTAGAGTATTAACTCCAAGATTTGTGGTTGAGCTTGAGTTAAAATTCAAGGTCTGCTTCTAATCACAATAAATTGCACAGCTGCTTTATGTAGTGCCCACCCCTACCAGTTGTATAGGGTGCCCACCCCTACCAGTTGTATAGGGTGCCCACCATAGGGTGCCCACCCCTACCAGTTGTATAGGGTACCCATCCCTACCAGTTGTATAGGGTGCCACCCCTACCAGTTGTATAGGGTGCCCACCCCTACCAGTTGTATAGGGTGCCCACCCCTACCAGTTGTATAGGGTGCCCACCCCTACCAGTTGTATAGGGTGCCCACCCCTACCAGTTGTATAGGGTGCCCACCCCTACCAGTTGTATAGGGTGCCCACCCCTACCAGTTGTATAGGGTGCCCACCCCTACCAGTTGTATAGGGTGCCCACCCCTACCAGTTGTATAGGGTGCCCACCCCTACCAGTTGTATAGGGTGCCCACCCCTACCAGTTGTATAGGGTGCCCACCCCTACCAGTTGTATAGGGTGCCCACCCCTACCAGTTGTATAGGGTGCCCACCCCTACCAGTTGTATAGGGTGCCCATCCCTACCAGTTGTATAGGGTGCCCATCCCTACCAGTTGTATAGGGTGCCACCCCTACCAGTTGTATAGGGTGCCCACACATGCATTACTTGTTCTTTAATACACAGGCAAATGTTGCATGACAGAAACTGCACTGTGTATGGTTTACTATTACTGTCATATTTATACCAGTATAAAAGTACAGAAATTAATATTGCTGATGTAATCAATAGTATTACTAGAGCTACTAAATAGTGCATTTCAGTGACCTCTCCGATGCAATCATTACAAACTCAGACTTGTTGCATATGAACGTACTACGCCTGTAATAGTACACACTTTATATAGTCAAACATATTTTATGCTATATCTCGGTCACATTTGGCACTGGCAAACAATCAGCCAACAATGGGAGTGGCTAGTGGAATAGCAGCGGTGGGGGATGTGGAAGTGGGCAGCTTGCTTGATGGTTTAGCAGGGGTTGGAGGGGGGGCAGTGGGAACCAGCTGTTGACACTTTCCAAAGTTGAAGGATGGGGGGATAGCCAAGCCATTGACTATGTGGATGACACCATTACTAGCAGGAATGTTAGGCTGTGTAATCTGAACTTTATTGGTGCCCAGCAAGATGGTCCCATTGGGGAACGCATACACGTTTGTGTATGAGAGCAACATTGTGTACAGGTAGGTTCTATGGGAGAGAGATGAAGTGTACTCTACTCCCTCTGCAAGGTTGAAGAGAAGGAGGTTGTTGAGTGGTCCACGTACTGCCAATGTCAAACAGTCAACCAGTCTTTGTCCTAGCTGAGCAATGAGTGCGTCATCCGTTGGAACGAAGAGTGTTCTTGGGTAGCTCTGGTTGAGGAAATCGAGAATGCCAAGGTTGTCCAGTGCATCGGATAAAATGCTGAATCGTGGATCATTAGAAATGATTTGAGCAATGGTTTCATTGGCAGGCATCATGACACTGTCAATGATTTGAAGTTGTCCTGATTGCCTAGTATTTGCTAAGTAAGGATAGCCTGGACAGGCATCAATACGAAAGTAGCAAGCCTCTTTTACCACTATCTGGGCTCCATTGATGAATCTGTCCTGTGGATATGAAGCATCAACTGAGTATCAGGTATTTAAATTATGATCATAACTATGGTCATACACTAATGTATATCACTAATTGCCCATACCAAACTACTCTTAAAATATGTCCATAGACACTGATGCTTTAACTAACATTCATTGAATAGTGCGAGTACCTTTTCTCCAAGCAGTTCTCTCTCAAAATTCTATGCATAAACTATATATTTGCAAGGAAAGTAGTTTACAAAACAGTCTGCATGTGCTCGCCTTGCAGGTAATGGCTGAATTATACTGCAACATGCATGTACAAGTGCATGTGCTTGTCTCTGTGTGCATGTGTGTTATGTGTATATGAGTGTGTGTGTGTGTGTGTGTTGTGTGTGTTGTATATGTGTGTGCTGTGTGTAATTTCATTCTGTCCTGCATTCTGTTAAGGATATCATTAATCTTAATGGTGCACAGACTCACTGTTCTGGTGGGTCCTGCATAAGGGTTTGTTGAGTATGCAATGATGTTGCTGTTGTCATAATACTCCACTATAGTGCTGTACAGTGTGGCTCCGCCCACTGTCATAAACTTCCCCTGATTGCCCAGCTGGGTATCTCCCACCACGCCCACCACCAGGTGGTTCCGTACAATGTTTCCTGCCAGTACTGGATCCGGTACCAGACCTTGCAGCGAGCTAGCAAGAGCTTCGTTGGTTGGCGCAAACACAGTGACTTTGGAGTCAGTACTGTTGAGCAGACTGAACAGTGTGGTGGCATTTGGTCCTGATGCTGCCCTATCTGAGATGTTCACCAGCCTGAGGAACTCAGTCAGGTTCTGACGTTTGAGGCAGTCGTATAGTGTGCACCCGATAGCTAGAAACAGAAAAACACTGTGACTATTGCAATTTAAGAATTTGCTGCACTCCAGCCATTTGGAAACAATTCATTCAAAATTTGCGGCATGTAGGCCGCATACAATAAGTAAACTTATATCATGTCATGCCTGGTGGACGACAGATGAGCACTCAGTGCCATGCCTCAATTGTATACCAGGTCAAGACACTGAAGAGATTCTGTCACCAGTCAGTCTTAGTGCACACATAGCTCTGGAGAAGTGCACATGATTTGGGGTTATATACTGACTTCCTATGTGTGCTAGAGACGGATATAAATTCGATGGGGCCTCTGAGGTCTTTATTCTACACTGTTACACTTAACATCGCACCAATGATGCATCAATGGATGTACCAAGTAACCATCAGGTCAGTTCATAGCCGAACGGAACATGAAGGTCATCTAGACTGGCATTTTACCCTGTTTGTCAGTAGTAAGATTAACTACTATTACCTTTTCGTGTTACATATCACACTCCATTCCCCATCCTGCTATGGTGGCAAAGGAATGTTGGTTCAACGTTGGAAGTGGATATGTGAGTGCCCTGCTAGCAAGTTATATTGGCTACTATACACAGGCATTAGTCAGTAATAGGGTTTGTGAACACTTTAGTTTCAGAGGCTAAATGTTTTAGCATCTGGCAGCGTTAAGTTGCGACAATGTGAAAATTAAGGTTTGTACTGTAGCAATGAGCATGTTTGCATAACCCAAATTCGGATCAAAGTCTTACCAACAGGACATCCCGAAGGTTCAGTCGGTACAGGAACGTACTGTGAGAACATGGGAGGTGGAGTGGCGGAACAGATCAAGGAGGGAGGGGGACGAGGCTGGAACCCTGTGCAGCACTGCGACTGTGTTGAAGTGTCTGTACGAACGTTTGACGTGCATTTGCTTGTAGGCATGCACTGAAGCCTGCGCACAGGGAGGTATGTGCATATTAAAAGATATATAGGATTGACCCACTTAGTCATGTAAGTTAACTGCATACAGCCTGCAAAATTAAATGCATGCACCAAGGCATAAAGAACGAACAGAGGTTTATCAAGAGTTATGCCAAATACGGGAGTCTTATTACACACCTTCTCAGAGAAGGGTGAGTGTGTAGGAACTTCAAGCCTGAAGCATCTCATAGCGCACATGTTATGTACAGAGAACCACTTGACCACTTTTGAAGGCGGGGTGTGGAGAAGCGAACATGCATGCAGCTCTGACATAGTCTTGTTCCCAGATTGTTCATGTGATATCCAGGCATGCAGTCCGGGAACGAGACTAGGCTCGTGACGGGTCTTTCAACCAAACCTTGCCACACGCTAGGACACGTCTGTTATTTTTTCTTTTTTTTTGTTTTCTTTTTTTTTTTTCCTACAGTGAAATGATGATTCCCATCAGTGGATAATTACTTATTATTTACATTTTCCCCTTTAATTTGGGGGACGTTTGTCTTAGAACTCCTGGAATATTATTGCCGCATGCTTAATCCTGACAAACGTACAGACGAGGGATTAACGGCGTACACGTACACAGTGACTATACATGCTCGCTCACCTGCACTCCTTCTCGTATATATTTTTGGCACACTTGTAAACGTCGACACAGGTTTGCTGGTAGGTATAGAGCGTCTCGTACACCTGCGCTGTAACCACCACGCTGCACAGGTTAGGCCTGTGCGTGCACGTGTGATGTGTGCACGTGATGTGCGTACGTGATGTGAGTACGTATGTGTGCATATAAGGGATGTGTGTATACGTGATGTGTGTGTATGTGTGTGCGTGCGTCGGCCAGAATGCAATTAACGTTAAGTGAATGTGGAAGCTATAGCATGCTTGTGTGCGTACTGATACATGTATATTATTATAATTTATATTCCGCGGTATATGTGTGTACGGTGCATGACGGTATGTATACCTCATGCAGGTACAGGTCTGGATTTAAGGGTGCAGGTGTTTGGGGAGCACTGCTGAAGGGACAGCCCGGGTAAGAGGTTCCCCCACAACAAAAATACGTGGAAACGAAAGACACGTACGAAGCGCCGTTTAAAAATAAATGCTTACGGCTATTGACATGGGCCCTCCCACTCTCTCAGATTCGCTACTGAAAGGCGAGGTTCATGCACGTCTTAATTCTCGACCTACCCGTTTGTTGCTCTGGGCAACGGTACCTCCACTTTGCTCAAAACCTGGCTGGACCCGCAAGGCAATGGGAGATAGCCATATGGGGCTCCGCTGCACGGCTGACCGACCAGGTACGATGGATACACGTTCTGTGAATTCAAGTATGAGGCGCCACTGCTAGCGCAACGCACTAGGGCAGCTACAACTAGACACAAAGCTGCAGGTACTTGTGCCGTCATCAGCATGAAGAGAAACCACGGATACACGATCGCGGGGATCGGAGTAGAAGGGATTGAATAGCTGTAGAAAGAAGCCACCAACAATTTCCTTTATTGTATGGCAACCGGAAAATACTCTTGGTATGTCAGTTCCATTTGCTCTCAATCTAGTGACATGCAAATCGATGAAAATAGAATTCCAGTTAAGCAGTGGCGTAGCGTAAGTGTTGTGCGCCCGGGGACATAATGCACTACTGGCGCCGCGGGGAGGGGTACCTAGCGGAAAAGAGGGAAGGGGAGGAGCCTTATATTATATGAACGGGTTTACAACTGCCCCCGGTATCTGCCCATGCGTTTGTGAGTTCTCGTTGACGCGATAATTAATTATCTCTCGTCTATTTCGGCGCCCCCTCAACCCTGCGCCCGGGGACATATGTCCCCCCCTGCCCCCCCCTCGCTACGCCACTGCAGTTAAGCTATTATAGGTTGTGATGTCTGATGACAGTTGTATACATATAGGTATAGGGGGGGATAGGAAGAGGGAGAGGGAGGAGAGAGAGAGAGAGAGAGAGAGAGAGAGAGAAGGTGAGGAGAGATGTCACTGAGAGGGCGAGAGGAGAGAGAGAGAGAGAGAGAGAGACGAGAAGAGAGCGAGACGCGAGAGAGAGAGAGCGCGAGAGAGTATCTACATGCCTTATATCAGCAGTTCCCTATCTCCTCCCTCCCTCTCTCCCTCCTCCCTCCCTCCCTCCCTCTCCCTCCTCCCTCCCTCTAGCTGGGACGGAGGGAGGACGGCCCAACAACTCCCCAGTGTGGGATTCCGTCTCCTGCTTTGCCCCACCCCCTGCCACACCCTCACCTGTGCCCCCCCCCCCCCCCCCCCCCCCCTTGCTACCACTTCCTGGAATCCGCCACTGCAAGGGCTTACATGGACCTAGCCGGCCTCTTTTCAAAGACAGCCTTGTGAAGTCTGAGACCGCTGGACTGGGTCCTCCAAAGCATGGGAAGTCCTAAGAAGAATTGTACGATGCGAAGGGTGTTATAGTAACTGTATGGTACCTCATAGTTATACAACCTGTCCTCCCATATGGTACCTCATAGTCATACAACTGTCCTCCATATGGCACCTCATAGTTATACAACTGTCCTCCATATGGTATCTCATATATATGTAGCGTATATGGTATGTATGTGTCATTAAATTTAATAATCCGGTGCTGCAATAAGCTGAACTTAACACATACATTATAAAATTTCTTAACATGTGTTGAAATGTATGGCTAGTAAAAAAAAACAACTCCATTTCAAATACTCCGATTCTCAGTGCGTAAGAATTGCTGTGTAGAGTAAATTTCAGAATATAAATTGAAATCTTGAAAAAAACATATGCGAGGATCCCTTTCGTGGAAATGATCCCAATTATTAAATTTATGATAATAATTAAAACTTGTCCCATGGTGGTGGAAAGAGGCTGGACTGCTGGGGGTTCTAATCTAGCTTCCATCCCCAAAATTAAGTCATGAATTAATTATAACTGTGAACTACTAACATACTCGTATGTGTCCACATGCATATAGATTCATGCTACTAACATACTCGTATGTGTCCACATGCATATAGATTCATGCTACTAACATACTCGTATGTGTCCACATGCATATAGATTCATGCTACTAACATACTCGTATGTGTCCACATGCATATAGATTCATGCTACTAACATACTCGTATGTGTCCACATGCAACTATAGATATTACATGTGTTTGCATCATCTTAACTACATCTAGTATGAAGACTTTTGATTTGAGACACATGATGCTCTTAACTTGTCTGGGAAGATGTATCACGCCCTCTCTATCAGACCAGACATGTGAAGACTGTCCCACTTACAGGAACTATCTACGTTGCGATGTTCAAACGGGTGATCTGTTGCTTGAAAACCTAGTGTGGGCCGGCAAAACCACAGAGAATGGGTCAATAATGTTTGCCTTCTGTGGGGTAGGGAACTGTTTCATTAATACTTCTGGTGATTTTATATGGATTCCACGCAACATGACACACAGGATCAGTGAGTTCATTTGTAACCAAACAAACCGAGTAGGAATACTGTGTTCTCAGTGTCAGCCTGGATTTGGGCATGCAATATTTTTCAGTGTGTACACTGCATTTCTCAACATTTAAAGGTGAACTGGATTTACTACATCCTGTCTGTGTACCTGCCACTTTTAGTGGTCCTCTTTGTCATCATTCGGTTCAATATCCATTTTACTACAGGGCCAGCCAATGCATTCATCATCTTTGCCCAGACTGTCACGACAACGTTGAGTCTCGAATTTAACATGGATGGAATAAGCACTCTAAACCCAGTGTTTGGGAATGGTGCCAAAGCTATACTAAGTTCTATTCAGGTTCCATACAATGTTCTGAATCTAGACCTGTTTTCAAATCTTTTGCCAGAATTTTGTTTAACTGATGATCTGAGTACCCTTGACATCTTAGTTTTGAAGTATGTAGAAGCGCTGTTTCCTGTGGTGATAATTATGGCAGTAGTCTACCTGCACAAGTGTCAGAGGATAAGATGCCCTACCATTAGGGTTTCTCTACCACAAGCATTTAAATGGAGGGAGGTTTCTTTACCACAAGTCTTTGCTGCATTTGTACTCCTCTCCTACAACAGACTATGTCTGATCACTATCAACCTGCTCAAGCCAGTGCCAGTGTGGGATAACACTCTCAGCACTGTGGAAAACAGGGTCTATTACAGTGACAACCTCCTAACCTCAGACCACAACTACATTATGCGCTACAGGCTGCCTGCATACATATCCTTGGTCGTCCTAACTTTAATCCCAATCGTATTCCTTCATTATCCATTGCTGTGGCTGGAGAAGCTTGTAACCAAGTGTACCTGCCTGAAGAGGCTGTACCCAACCGCTGCCATTGCCATCCTTCTAGACACCTTTCAAGGTTGCTTTAGGAACAACAGGCGCTACTTTGCGGGTTTGTATTTGGAATTTCGCCTTTTTCTTTTCTTTGCATATCTCCAAGACAAACCACTGCATGCAATTTTTTCTGCAACTGGCAACTATAGTGCTCTACATTCTATTAATTGCAGCATTGAAACCATATAAAAATGTGTTTTTAAACTACATTGACATGTGTATTTTTGCTGACATGGCATTTGTCAGTTGTGCATCATGGTATGTGGAGGAATCAGACGACATATACATGTTTCGGATTGTCATTGTGATTGCAATGATCTTTGTGTGCCTGCCATCATTACCTACCTAATGTGGCACCTTACATCACGTCACCATGAAAGAATAAAAAGGAAATATTCAATTTGGTGCAACAGAATTTCAAGCAGAAGTCATACAGTGCATCAGTCTAGTACTGTTCCCCTTGTACCACATGCTGTGACCCAGAGTTCTGACAAGTTTATTCAACTTCTAGACTATAATATACAGTACAATCGACCCCTGAAGCACTAGCATAGAAACTTGTTCCAAGTAACTGCTGCATGCTGTCAGTTTATAGAACTGTAAATCAGCAACCTATGTTACATTTGTGCAGCTCCATATCTTCCTTGGTACATGTGCATATGGGGAATCAGTGTGGGATGCTATTTTCTCCTTTCAGATATCGATTTACTAACAGTCCCATTATACATCACAACCAGTTGACTGTGTATGTCTTCCAAACATTGTACCATAGTAACTACCCAGTTATTAAATCTATCTGTGTGACAGGATGTCTCCACATAATGCAAACTTGCTTGTCATAGTAGTTCCAAGTATCACTTTTAATAATTCACGCTTTTAATAAATTACATACACATAAAAACATGGATTAAGATGTGTGCTTTCTTTTCACGTATCTAAATAAGGGTTATTTTTAGATAGTCGACTATAGAATGAGTGTACAGTCGTTTGCACAATCATCTTAGAACTATGATTTTGAATTAATCACATGCTAACAGTTATTCTTTTTACATACTAACTTAATAATTCTTGGGGATGTCAATTCAGTTCATCGTATTGGTGTAGGATCGTATCCACCTTAACGACAAATTATCAGAAGGAGCATCAGAATATAATCTCTGGGAACATCAACGTTGCATGATGCGTGCAATTGAAATGTACATATATGATTTTTTTTTTTAATTCAGGCCATTGTAACTCCAGGATGGACAGACCAATTTCCAGTGCATACTGTAGAGGACCTAGGTATCTCTTAGAATATCAAATAATTTGAAAACTTGAAAAACATGCGTTAGGTCTTTTTTCCCAGATACGATCCCATGCATATTTTGTGTTCATATTATTTTAGTAACTTCACATGCTATAGGTTTGAAATAAATTTGATCATGGCCAAACACAGAGAGTTATTGTATTGCGGGGTAAGTCTGCATGTGATCCTGTTACAGACTTAGGCAATAGCTGTTAACCTGAATGAAGTGCTCATACATATGAAGCCTACAGATGAAATGGAGCACATCTATGAGAAGATTCTGCATGAGTGTTTGACATTTAAAACGTTAATTTGAAGGATGTGGAGACGACTGAAGGCAGGGTTGCCAAAAGTCAGGCCGGGGTCCGACCTGTGACCGGCCAGCCTGTCAGCCCCAGCCTGCCACATCGGAATGTAAAATTAAATACGCTTTGTTACATAAGTATTATTGTTCATAGTTTATTAACAATAATTTAAAATTCGATTAATCGGATCGCTATATGAATGAACAGCTTTAAATGCTGCTTCAGATTTGTGCTGTGCTTCCTATATATACTCCCCTTTATCAGCTGTGCTTTTGTTCAACTCCGATCTCTGAATATATAATCCAGATGAACTCGCAAGGCTCCCACAACGTCGCCGGGAAATAAACCAGTAACTCCGCCTCAGTTGTTTGGTCGTATTTCAAGTGCACAGACTCCATGCCTCTAGGAAAAGAAATGTGCTGCATATTAAAAACTGGTGTGATTACTGCCACAAGCCCTTTGTCAGAGAGAACTCGACTCTTCTTAGGCATCTACAACGCGACTCTTCTTAGGCATCCACAATGACAGAAACACTATAGAGACAGCTGATACGGCGGCGTTTTGAAACTAAGAAATTATTTGCATCTAAGTCCAGAAGTTTGTTCACAATGCATGCTATCAGTGGAGAACTGATCCAACGTTCGGGACGATCCCCCAAGAAATATGACTAGAGGGAACATACTTATAAGCTTCATATAATTCACCCAACATGAATTCACATACATAACCTAATTTAACTGCATTTCAGATTCGCCTTAGAGTCAGCTGGGCCTATCTAATTACTGCAAATGTTTTCCATACTAAAAAGTATGTTACATCCATGCCAATAATAATATCCCTTTCAAAAGTGCACTATCAATCAAATCAAATTATGAATAATTGCTATGAATACTGGTATTCATCATTACGTTTTGAGTTGGATGCTGGCCAACCCCCCCTCCTCAACTACACACACACACACACACACATGCACACACACAACACGCACACACACACACACACACACGCACACACACACACACACACACAACACGCACACAACACACACACGCACACACATACACACACCGATGTGTACATCTTTAACTTACTTTAGCACTCTCAGAAGATACAGTATGAAGGCAAGGCAGAGGCAATTTTCACCGTGTATGCACGTGCACGCGATGGCAGTGGCGGAGTTAAGTAGGGGTAGAACTTGTCTCGTGCCCAGACCCAAAATACGTCTCGGCGCGGCTGGATTACGTCACTGCTATGTTAGGTGATGTAATCCACCCGCAGCCGTGACGTATTTTGGGTCTCGATACAAGACTAGGGTAGTGATGGTAGCACTGCCCCCAATCTTGCCAGCCGCTATAGTGGCATACCAGCACCAATTAATACCTCTGCCTCTCCAAGATATATTATAGCTAGTGGTGGTGGTAGCACTGCCTGCCTCGGATTTACTGAGCTAGCAATCGGCAGTAGCAACAAAGAATTAACCCAATGATGGCTCGGTGGCTTTTTGGATGATTTGCATACAGACAAAGACCTGCATGAGGAATCAGTGAAATTATCAAAGCAGATGCACGGCTGGGATCCATTCACTAAAGCCATGAATTATTTGCCAATGAGGGAAAGATGTGATTCAGTAATTTCATGTATATCAGGTATGATGTTCTCCACTGTATAAATGTATCCATACAAGGTAACAGTGTATGCATGCATAGCGCAAGATACTATCTCACACTACCAGTCTGCTTCATGCTTTGTTTTATATAGTTGACCACATTCATGCATGACGGATCTGCTCATTTGAAGCGGTCCCTAATTTGATGCTCATTAACGATATCTTGGGGAAGGGCTTGTCATTCCTTCTTCCCTCTTGATGCACTTTCTTACCTCCCTCAGCTATAGTGCTACATGCTAGCACTATAACTGACATACATGGACTGGAATATACATGTATCTATACATGATGTTAATTGAAGAAAAACATGAGCGCCATAAATGGTACACTGAACTGAATAAAATTGCCAATCAAAAAGTACCATCCACAATAGCATGTGCATAACAATAGCTAGTCTTTGACTCCTAAACCTACGTGGTCTCAAGTTCTCTCTTTGTTGTATGCTTCGCCTTCCATAAGATGTAACACAAGCAGATCTCCATGTACTGCTGCTGTATGCATGCTGCTGTTGAAGCATCAATATGTGCCGGCTGCAAGTGCGTGCATGCAGTGTACTGGAATGTACTCCATAGTTGATGCATGCCTTGGCTGCATGCCGTCCGCGGCAGCAGTACAAGGACGATTAGAAGGCAGAAGTTTTTGGTTTATTAAACGGGACAGCAGGTACATTAGTCTGGGGACCAGACTAATGACATCAGTCTGGTCCCCAGACTACCGGTACATCCCGGTTACGTAGTCGGCAATGATGTATACATCACGTAAGCTTAACCTTTTTCAGTATCGCGCGCAGTGAATGCCAGGGATTCTGGCTAACTCGGTGGCAAGAAGAAACTCTTCAGAGCACGTACAACACGTCATGCACGTTTCTTTTAACACGTATCAGTAATTATATATACTATTCAGGGCGTCCCATATGATCAATATCATTGAGGCATTTCACCCCTAGCCACAGGTCATCCGAGATTTTTGCCACGAATCACCGGTTCGTTCCTCCGCCCGCTATTAAACGGGTTTCAAACTGCCCGTGGCTAGATCACTCGGTTTCGGGCTCTGTTTGACTAAAGCGCGTCCCGAGATTTCGAGCAACATTCCAACGAATGACACTATTATATAGTGACACTGAAACATACAAGACGATATATATACTGAATCGCTGAGGTCGAGAAGTGCACTGACATATATACATACATGAAAAAGTTCTGGGATATTGGCAACATAGTGGATTATCTTGTCTCTGCAAAAAATAAAAAAATAAAAAATAGCAGAATTAAACCACCGAACAACACGTGTATAAATTTCTGACGTACGTTGATCGGCGTGTTCTGACGTACGCTGCTCGGCGTGTTCCGTTTTCCAGTGCCTTAAACCACTGTCGCCGATTATATGGGAGTGGCTTGTCCTCCACATGGTTCTGCCAATCTATAAATAAAGGGGATGCGGTCATAATTTGTAGCATACTCTATAGTTTGTTGTCAATGGCTGTTTATACTTACATCGTAAGCGACGAAGCCTACTATGGAAGAGGCAGTGAGTACCAAGATACCCAGCAAGCCGTCCCGCTGCGAAGGCGCGGTCGATGCTGACGCGTATCTGGTCCCAAAGGAAGGTCCGAGCCTCGTCCCCGCAATCACCGTTCTTCTGAGCCCCAACCACAACGAAGCCATGATTATTATTGGTTTGCTGCCGAATGATGCTGTGGCTTGAAAATGCTCGGGTTTTATACTCCTCTGTCGTTCACCCCAGTCCGTGTCCTTTGCTCGGGTGTGGAATGCGACTGAGCCGTGACGCCATCAATTAGCGCTGTGTTTCCTGATTAGGCGACATGTTTGTTGTCGGTCCAAAGTTCTTTTGCGGTTCGTAACCCCAACTTAATGAGATTCATCGGTAAATAATGCGGTTCGTTTTTCCGGGATTACAGGTGTGAAGGATCCCCCACGCATCACTAACGAAATTCGGTGTTCAAAGTCCAGATAACCCCCTCCCGCCACCCACCGTGCACTCTCCCCCCAACTGGGCGGACCATAGACATGACTATCTATGGGCATGCAGACCCTTACGCAGGGCACCCTGTCAGAGAAGTCGTGCATTACAGGTATCCGGCCAAATCCGACTGACCCCTGTCGAGAAACTTACTGTGAACAATGTGGTTAGAACCGAGATGACTTGGAATCATTCATTGCCTAACCCTGGGTAAGCTGCTTGCATACGTATAGCCCTATCACAGTGCTATACCATTGTACAAGATGCGCTCCCGCCTGTTCGCACGTAGATACATCGTGGCTGCCGATTAGTCGAAACCCCCCCCCCCCCCCCCCCCCCTCCCCCTCCCCTTCCTCTCGTGCGCGTTTACCTATAGAAATGACGACTGCTCCAAGTACAGTGTACACAAGAACATATGAGACAAAAGTGGGAAAGTTATCAATGCAGTATCATACTTACAATGTATTTATATAAAGATGAATGTACCGTAGACATATATTTCAGCGAGTAAGAGTAGGCCCTCCCCCCCCCCCCCCCCCCCCCCCCCCCCCCCCCCCCCTCCCTATTTGCAATCTCCCTTTCCATCTTCACCCTCAGAGCGTCTCCTGACCCCGCCCATGCTACTGTATAAGTTGTGCTGCTTATTAAAACAGTACGGGTTAAAATTTGATGACTGATGAACAAAGGACAGCCAGCAAGGGTACAAACACGCTTAAAACAACCCATTAATTGTTCTCCAGAACAGCTGAGTGCAGGATGCGATACTGATACGGCTGCACCGCTTAATTCATCCAGCGCCAGCAGCCTTGTTGCAATATTGAAGCTTTGAATGGGTATTGTGGTAACGTTTGTATAATGACGCCTGTGAGTACAAAGGTAACATATGGTTGGCCGACAATATGGGAGGTTGCTAGGCACTGAATTGATTACGAACGAGCTGTTTCTTGGTGGTCTATACACATGTATACAACTGACACTGCACAATTAATACCCATTAATACCCGAATTCAGAAGACACTAGGAAGATGCTATAGAAAGGTGTGAAGCATAATAATATGCAACTAGGAAAAATCAGTGCTGCCAACATGGTGTCTTTGGATGACATTAAGAGAGAGAGAGAGAGTCCTGACTCAAAGGTTACCTTGTATAACTAAAAATGAATATGAATACATTTTGTCATACAACAGATACACACAGTTTATGTTCCTGTTGAAGGGATTATGCATAGGAGTGGTTCAGGATAATATGTTAAATAGTCCTTCACTCTTCCTCTCCCACTCCCTTCCCCTCTTGCCTATATCTTGAGGATGGTGGCAATGAGTGTGCTCTGGTTGGGAATCAACAAAGTTTCAGTGTTGAGCTGATGTGGTCTGCTTTGATGAGTGCATGGGGTTAAGGAAACAGAGCCAACAATTAGATTCCTTTAGATATAGTGCGCTTTGCAAGAGTGTGTGTGGTTAAGTAAACAGAGCTGACAAGAAGAGCTCTGTAGGTGTGTTGTGCTTTGTGAGTGTGTGGAGTTAAGGAAACAGAGCTGACAAAAAGAGCTCCCAGTAGGTGTTGCATGTGTGTGTGTGTGTGTGGTTAAGGAAGCTCTGTAGGTGTGGTGTGGGTTGCCTGTTGTTAATAGGTTATATCCTCTGTGCAAGCAAAGCACTGATGTGTGCATGTATATGTGTATGTTTGTATCTGTGTGTGCATGTTGGTGTGTGTTTTGTGTGTGTTGTGTGTGTGTGTGTGTGTGTGTGTGTGTGTGTGTGTGTGTGTGTGGAACACCTAGTATAAAATTAATGACACTACAACACGGAATACACAAGCCCTTTCACAATTCATGGTACCAGGGCTGAACTTTGTTTTCCAAGTGTGGTGTGCTCAAGTAGTTTAGACGACCACTACTTAGTTCACCATTGCCACATGCCCCTCAATGAATTGTGTGTGTGTGTGTGTGTGTGTGTGTGTGTGTGTGTGTGTGTGTGTGTGTGTGTGTGTGCACGTGAGCCTCACAGATATCTATTACAACATTGATTATTAACAATCATTTCTTATTTACATGTACAATTGACAAGTTATGCTATAGTGTGTTAAGCATCTTCACTAGTGGATCCAGCCTGGACGGTTGGGGGGGGGGGACTGAAAAGGGGAGGGGCTGACTGTAGGCGGAGCCGTCCCGGGGAGGGGGGCACCCCTTCCACCCAGCTAGGGGGTATGGGGGAGCGCTGGAAGCTCCCCCATCGGGGTCTGGGGCAGAGCCCCAGAAGCCAGCGCTTTTTGCGTTGGAAAACCCTCCAAAACTACGCAATGAAAGTATCATTACAGATCCAGCTTTTATATTCTCCATGCGCCGCACCACCGTTCATTGCAAAGTATACTATGAGGGGGGAGGGGGGGCTATAGCCCCCCTGAACCCCTAGCCCCCCCCCCCCTGGATCCGCTACTGATCTTGATGATACATCACAAGAAGACAAAAGAATCGAACAAATGTAAAAGCCTATTGAGGGAGAGGGGAAAAGAGGATAAATTAAATGGTTCATAGGACATGTACATTGTCAATGGATTGTGGCATGGGCAACATACCAGTGTCACATGCACACACAACACACACACCACACACAGCACACACATGCACACACAACACACACACCACACAACATACACACACGACACACACAACACACACGCAACGCACACGCACACGTATATGACACGCACAACACACGCACATGACATACACAACACACACACGCACACACACACACAACACACAACAACACACACACACATACACAACACACACGCACATACAACACACAAACACGCCATGACACACACAACACACACAACATGCACACACATACACACAACACAATACGCACACAACACACACACACAACAAACATACACCATGCACACGACACGCAACACACACAACATACATACACACACACAACACACACCATACACAACACACACACACACACACATAAACAACACACACGCACATACAACACACACAACACACACACAAACACACACAACACACACATGACACAACACACACATGCACACAACACACACATGCACACACAACACACACGCACACACAACATACACACACACAACATGCAACACACACAACACACATGCACACACACACGCATGCACACACAACACACGCACACACAACAACACATGCACACAACACACACAACACACGCACACACACAACACACATGCACACACACAACACGTGCACACACACAAAACACACATGCACATACAGCACAACATGCACACGACACACAACACACACAAAACACGACACACAACACAACATGCACACGACACACAACACACACATATTCACACTAGTGCTTTGCTTGCTTCACAAAAACACGTGAGAAGAGAGCACACACATACTATGAAGGTCAAAGTTTTTAATGAATATAATTTCTTAATAGAATTATCAATCCAAATGAATTTAGAAATTCATATACAGTGATAAATGGTCCTAATTACAGTTTAATAATCTAAATGTTTTATTTGTGTACAATTATTCCTGACATTGATTTATACATCATACAATTACACACAGAAAGATCAGTAGTCAATGAATTTATGGATTAACAATGTGTAGGTTAGGCACAAATTGTGTTATTTAAAGAATCCAATTTGTAAAGATTAAATCAAACAATTTATATAATAGTGTATTACTGCAGAGCAACCTGACTGGAATTTCACAAAATTATTAACTTTGATTTGCATTTAAGATTAAATACTCAAAACGACATAACACTAAAAGACCACACACTTATAATTGTCTTTGACCTTTAATAACTCTATTAATACTAACTCTCTTTATTTCATAATGGACCTGTTAGAAATGTTTATTAACATTTGTTTCAAATGGCATCTAGAATCTGAATAACTTAAAAATGAATCATTAACTTAAATGTTAATAGCTCACTATTGAGCCTGGTTACTTGACATCAAACCCCTTCTGCTAATTATTAAAAATAATTACCTTAATCTTTGAATAACCTTGATAATATAGGGCTTTGAATATGTTGATTTATGAGGGCTTTGATATAATTAATTAACCACTTATAACAAGCTAAATCTTATTAAATTGCTAGTATTTAGCATATTTTAATTTTAATGCATATAAAAAAAAAATTAATTTAAATTCAGCGTTGATTTTAATCCTTCGCCTTTATTTGCGATATAATGCAACTCATACATACATACATACATACATACATACATACATACATACATACATACATACATACATACATACATACATACATACATACATACATACATACATACATACATACATACATACATACATACATACATACATACATACATACATACATACATACATACATACATACATGCATGCATGCATGCATGCATGCATGCATGCATGCATACATACATACATCGTCGTATTTCCATCGTAACTGCATGTACAGGTACAAGTGCAGACACGTTAGGGAGGACAAAGGCACACGTAAAGTTCAGCATCAAGTTTATTTTCATCAGCAAAATAGCGCTTCGCTATAGCTTCACGAGCTAATCGCATTCGTGGCGAGTGTCCGGTCGAAACGTCATCCTCTGCCACGTTCTTACGAAAGCATGTCTTCCTCGCTCTTTGTTCAGCTATTACCGCTCGAGTTGTCAGGTAGATGATGGCAGTCGGTCTCCATTTAGAGCGCACCTTCAGGTATCTTCAGCCTTCTCCAGGTTTGAGCCGCAAAAGGATGGCAGGTATCGTTCTGGTGGCCAGCCGTAACGATACTCAGATACGGTGGTAGTAATGGAGCGGGTGGAACTGAGAAAACTCAGTTCCAAAAGGCCGCCCATTAACGCGCCACGCGGATGTACATACATACATACATACATACATACATACATACATACATACATACATACATACACACACACACATACATACATACATACATACATACATACATACATACATACATACATACATACATACATACATACATACATACATACATGCATACATACATACATACATACATACATACATACATACATACACACATACACACACACACACACAAACATACATACATACATACACATATACATGTACCTACACTTACATGTATGTAATTACTGTCTCCTTACTATTTATATCATCATTACAGCATGGGGGACCTCGCAAGGATGAAAGTGTGACCTCTACAAAGTACATAAACTTTAGCAATTATGCATGCTGTCATGAAGTCAAGCAGATCCCATATTTGTATGCGTTACAATTAATCTTTGATTAAAATTCTCCAGTCCAATGATGAGAGTTTTAAAATAAACACATACAAGAAATTCCGCCTACAACAAAAAATTAAAATTTTCAGTTTCATCCTTTGTTATTAATAACAAGGGCCTGTTACCATGGAAATGCAAAGACACTTGATCCTCGTCTGAATTTGAGATCAGAAACTCGAAACACAGTGCCCTTGTGAACACTGTACAACACATCCGTATGCACATATAACACAGAAAAGATGGAAGTACAAGACAATACAATAAGCCTAGTTAGCCCATTTTGTCGAACAAAAACCATGTTGAAGCAATGGTATAAAAACTTCGTAATTATTGCTTATGGTTTTTGTTCGACAAAACCAGGACAAGACCATATGGTTTTTACGATATTCCCACCCTGGACGCTTAATCCCAGGATGGTTTTTACGCATGCTCTACTCAGCTATCGACGACTGAATAGTTACGAATGTGTAACGAGTCTTAATTCTCGTACCTAAGATTGAGTTTCGTACCCAGACCGACGTCCCAACAGCTGCGGATAGATTACCTGGATGTCTGAGTACGAGACTAAGTCTCCTAATTCGAGTTCATGTACATGTAAGCTGGCGCCACACAAGAGTTAAATTGCCTCACAAGACCACGGATCCGGGCGTTGTTTAAAGCCACGTCCACTGGCCATGTTACTAGGCTAAATACCGCGTTGCATTATCTACACACGCGGTATAGTATCAGACTAAGATGTTCTCTACTATAGGGTAATCGTTCGGCGCTCAGATGTGCCATTGCCAGCTATTTCGGACGTTCATTACGTATTTGACGCGTAATTGCAAACGTCCGTTAATTTTCCGCGCACGCTCTCGTTGAAATGTATTTGTCCTCTATAATGCATATATTGATTTTTCCAGAATTCAGGAAGATCAAGGGTATTGGCTTATATCGTTCTGAACTCTAATACAAGTTTTTAGTCCTCATTTAGTAGTGTCCTCATTCAAGTAACTGCATTTCTATAGATAAGTATAGAAGTCTTAAACAAAGCAGTGTTTTTGCATGACTTTTGTCATTTTTTCTGCGTATTGGTGAAAAAAGTTTTTTCCAGAATTTGTAATGTTCATAAAATCATCACTGAAGACTTTTGACTGTATTTTAGCCTTTTATATCCTGTTTTAATAGTGTCCAAGGTCATTTTTAGTCATCAAGGTTCACTCAGCGGCCATTTTAATACATTACGTATACAGTTATCGTGATGACAGGTTAGAGCTGAACTGGACGGAAATATATATAATAACTGATAGGTAACTTGTTTTCCTACGTGTTAGAGGATCTTGATGTGAGTTTGTGGATACGCTGAGAATCTGAGAACTGTCCATAATTGACTATAGCGCAAGTAAGTGGATCGAAGTTTGGAAAGGAACTACATGTAAGAGCTGATTTAGCTAGGCGGGAGTATACACGCAGTACAAGGCACCATCGAAGGCTAATCAATACAGGTGTTCACCTTTAGTATGCCTTTTATAGCCATATTTAGAACGTGGGTGTTCAACTACGTATACTAGTTCGAAGTAACAGATACCGGGGTGCGTAGGCATCTCTGCATGGTTTCAGTGGTTTGTATGGGGTCCAGGTTAAAGGTTTACTTACTGAAACCATGACTTAAACTGACTCTAACCCTAACCCTAAGCAAACGTGTACAGATAATGTACGGATAAAGATGTGCCTGTGTTTGTTCTACTTTAGAAAATAGCCGGTCCCTATTTTCCCGTAGAACGCGTTATAGCGACCCTGCAGCTAGGGAAACGAAGGTGCGTGTTGTGTACACCTTGAAATTAATTCGTATTTATATGGCTATGCCCTAAAGGCATGTCGAATTTTTAGTACTGTGGGAAGGATACACCAAAGAAGAATCGTCATGGGTTCCTGAAACAAGCCTTACTAAGCGGTAGGCGGTAAACGGCTTTTTCCCCTTGTGGTTTTAGGTGTACATTCTGTGCTTTATAGGAGCTATTTCAATCCGTTAGAGAAATTATGGATATAGTGTCTCTAACTTTCTGTCTGGTCTGTCTGGCAGTCTAAAATCAGGGGCTATTCGTAAATGTCAATTTACTGTAGAATTTAGAATGGATATCTCTTTAGGGATAGGGGTACAAAACCAACACGTGGATTAGGGAAACTGTATCAAAAAGTTGATTTCTCAGAACAATTCTTCTCATCAGAGTGGGATAAAGTTTATGATCGACTGAGAGATGGGTGTCAAGTTGACTTCCCAATAAGAATGCACAGCAAGCTTAGATGTCACTGATAGTCTACACCCAAGGCGAAGATGGAATGCTTGTTCACAAACAATCATTTTCAGAAGTTGTTGTTTTGAATGTAGTTAAGAAGCATTTCTGAACGTTGCTGTATGATGATGCATTTAGACTTATGTATACACCATTTTATTCTATATGCATATTAAATTATTAAGTCGTTGGTATATTTGATATAATCTATAAGAAAATTTTCTGATCACTGCATTGCTTACTTTTAAAAATTTACATTGCGTACATGCGCATGCACATGCTAATATTAAAGTACACACATAACATATTCTGCAATGCAGTCGGGACTTTAATGCTATAGCATAAGCATTGTGTGCATGTACAGAAGTCATGGAAAAGTCCAGTGCACAATGCTTATGCTAACATAAGCCATGGAAGATACATAAAAATTAGAAAGCTATGTGTATCTGTTTGGTAAGGGAATGTGCTATATGTGGTGTGGGAGTGTGGTCATGGGTCAACCACCTCAAGATAAGCATCAAAGGCCATTCATACTTGCCCTTCCACAATACCACTAAGGGTAGTCATAACAATGATAACAGCAACACAAACAGGTATTATGACGTGCTTGTTGAGCAGGTTCCTTTGGCGTGAGGCTCTGTCTGCCTCAATACCTCCTCCATACCAATAAGTAGCATTGTATTTTCTTTTTGCGACTGCATACTTTCGAAGGCATTCTATTCGAGCTTCAGCTTTGATTATGTCGCCTGTTGCATCCCACTTGTTGCTAGACACGTATGCGTGCTTGGCATCATCATTATGCTTCTCAACACCTGTATGAATTTGTATGAACAATTTTTAGTGGTTCGCCTAACTCACCTTGACCTGAAAACATCCGTAAATTCCCATATTGCCGTATATGATCAGGCACATGATACACCAGACAGTGCATGTAAGGTGTCAGATTGACCTTTTGATAGCCTGCTGTTTTTATACTGTAGGAAAATTGTTTATCCACTGCTTTGCCTATCATTAGATAATTATACATGTTCATAAATATACACTACATTTCAGCTATGTATCACATCTGGATTAGGTGGATCATCTGAAGATACAACTGTATACAGCTTTTCAAAAGTCCTTCCAATTGCATTTTATCATATCAATGCAGTATGAGGTACTATAATTCATGTACTTCAATCTTACCTTCCACAGTTTTACTGTAGCTTCTGTTGTGCTATGAGGAAGGACCACTTCCAGCTTTGATGGCAGCATCTGTAATGTACACCGGCATGAATTGCAGTACACTGATGTACACATACTTTTAAAACTTTTTTCATTCCATTACCAGTCAGTGAGGTATACTTGCACTTATCCCCTCCTTCCTTGTCCTTCCATATATGAAAGATCACACCACACTCTCTAACAGCTGTTGCAAGACCCTCTACATACTTCTGGCTGCCATCCCTTGCAGCATTATCTAACATTGTAGCCAGTGCCATTAAATTGTCAAAAGTACATCAAAAAATCTGTAGTAATAAATGAAGTTCATCTAACACAAAATGGTTAACAGGAATCTTCAGAAAGGGGAAGGTGTACATATTCCTGCCTTGTGTTGATTGATCTTCCCATTGCATGACAGTGTCTGGCCAAATGCAAACATTCTATATAAATAGATACTTGTGCAGGCATGCTCATACCGCAGGGATGCAAGTGTTTCTAGCATTTGTTATAGTATAGTGCTCTTCTGGTAATGACATGTCCCACCTAAACAGTGTATGAAATGTATGTATTGGTTTGTGCCACACCTACCACATAGTGATTGCTAAAGAGATACATTAAACACACTTGATGCACTGATGTCATGCATACAATCACCTCTTTTCCTTATGTACATTGCAAAAAGGACAAGCATAGTTGGCATGTGCTTCATTCAGGCCTAACATCTTAAGTAGGAACTAAGAAAATAATATGCAAATCAGTTCAACTGTGTACTACTATTATGATATATACCTTCATGTCCCCTTCAAAAAAGAGCTCCACAAGATATATGTTATCCTGTACTTGAACAAAGCCAACATCAAGCAAGGTGTTGATTTCACAAAAGGGCGCAGCGAATGCTTTAGACAAAGTATCATAGCATTCGTGGCCTTTAACAGCACCAATTGTGTGATTGTCTGCATATAAATGATCAAATAATATGAATGGAGTCAGCAGTCAGGTCAGGATATAATTATTCATTAGTCTCCACATCAACCTTCATATTGATAGAATGCCTTTTGGAAGGACTAGTAAAAGATTACATGCATGAACAGTGCAATGCACTGCACTATACTCTGTGCATGAGTAAACAATGTTTAATGTTCTGATGAAAGGCAAATGGTTGTGGACCCCTCCCTGTTTAGATTGGGCATGGGAAAGCATACAACGGAATAAATAGGGGCTTTGTCAAAGGTTAGTGGGTCAAGCCTGCCTCTCTGTCTGCAAACCCCCCTCTAAACAAACTATCCCCAAAACTAGATTGTCCCTTTGTCTGGTTCCAGGTTTGATATAAATGGTGTTCTAGGGAAAGCAGACATTCAGTATCATAGCCAGCCTATAGATGACCTGAATTTTTCGCTGACCCATCCACCACTCCACATGTGCATTGAATTGTTCCTGTACACAGATTGTCCGGTCATACATCAATAGCAGGCAACACCCTTCGGGCTTATACCCTGACCAACCACCCAAGCCACTGACCGCGGCGTGGTGTGGCATATCTGGTCGAACCAATGGGTGACTCAACGTTACCCTTGGTCCCAGGTCGGTTCAGCGGTTGAGGGCCAACCACTCTCCATGACCTCGTCATGGTAGTGGCAAGTCTGGTCACATACAAGAGTACCCTTGGTCCCAGGCCGGCTCGACAGGGGGGCCTGCACTCCTGTCATATGCCTGACCGGTTCAGCCTGACCCCCTTATGGGCAAACCAGTTAACCCCTTAACCAGCTAACATAAAGAGAATGGAAGCATGGGACATGGCTTTAATGATAGTGAAGTTGTGAGCATGTGAAAGAAGGAGCATTCATGCAGCATTAAGTATTGCATACTTAGGTAATGCAAATATATACCCAGGACAGTAACATATCTAATTCAGCAATGCTTCCAGATCCAAATAAGTATCCACTTTGTGGAACCAAAATAGTGAAGGACAGAATAATGATTGTACTAGTTCTTGACAGTTTAGCACCATCACCGCTGAATGTTATGCGTATCTTGTCTCCAGGATGGGTGGGAAAATCCTCCAGCTAGCTGTAGGTATAAAAAATAGCATTAATTTTTTTATAATAGGGCATTTGTAATTTAGCCATTGTAGATTAGTTATTTATACATATACATGTGCTTACAATTCTCGATATTTCTGCGACTTCAATGTGTCTGTACGATCCATCATATAATCGGGGATACGACTCAGTTGTACCATGTTGTTTACTTCTTTTCTGGCAGCTTTGACCTTGTGAGGTCTCGGAAGACTGTGGCACTGTGCTGAGAGTGCCTGATAAAAACTGTCGCTTACAGTAAGACCAAATGACCCCACAAACGACAGAGCCTTTGGTCAGGTATGGTGAGATAGGGAATGCAGTGTGTTGGAACTACAAGACTGAGGTGGTGATATACAATTTGCGGTTGTTATACAATCCAAATCAAATCAAGGCTATGACTGAAATTAAAAATGTGATTAAAGAAAGGGAGATTTTGAAGCAGATGCATTCAAGAGAACTGACAGGAAAAGAAAGAACAATAAGATTTGTATAACCATCATTACAATCTTATTTCAGTATTGTATGACAGTGAACACAAGTGTTACACCATTTCTACACACAACCTCCATACATATATCTCCTGTGAGAAAGTACAAATTCATAGACAGTGGGTGTGGGATGTGTGGGTGTGAAGATATGTAGGTGTGAGGATGTGCATGTGGTATGAAGATGTGAGTGGAGATGAGTAGGTGTGGGGATGTGTGGGTATGGAGATGTGTAGGTGTGAAGTAATGTGTGAGTACACATGACACAGTGTTAGGGCTTACCTGATAGCTTGATGCCCAACAACTTCTCTCCCTCCTTCCCTCCCTACTGACAACATTATTTCGAGAATACTAATGCTATTCTCATTGGCGCGAAAAAGTATACCTGAGACGAACGCGCACGTGCTCTTATGAAGTCGGAGTGTACGCACTCCCAAGTGTAGTTCACTCCTGTGTTTGAGTGTTTGAGTGGGAGTGACATAAACCCTGAAGGCAAATAATGGAGTGCTAGGTACCCTATGTTATTATCACTCCAATCAATTGGAGTGCTGGAGTGCTGTCATCCTTTTTTATTAACACTCCAGGTGATGGTGAGTATCACCCTCACCTGGAGTGGTGATCATCCCTCCTTTTTTGCAGTGAAGTGGTGAGTCCAATGTTGCTTCCTTCTCACTGTTGTGGCAGGGCAATGTATTTGGGGATGGAGGGGCTAAAAGGGTAAGACAAATATAAATTCTGTAAATTTTTAAATTTATATACACCATATCCATAATTGGGGTGCCATGGCACCCTCTTGCTCCCACCTTCTGCTGCCCCTGCCTATAGGTGCTACTTTGAGGTCAACATGTAGTCATCTTGTAAGAGGGGCAACATCTGGCCACAACAACCTGTGTTAAATGGATGTGGTGCACACCATGTACAGAATGGTACCAGCCTATGAACTAATCAGTGGAGTAAATGATTGTCTGTTGAAACTCAACGCATCTTAAGAGTGAAAATCCAGGTGGATGTGGATACAACGAATTTAGTTTAACCAACAGCCTTTCGTGATTTATAGACGACACTGCATGCATGTATACTAATACGAAGGCTTACCCGGCGTCGAATCTGACGTACTTCAATCGCTTCACAAAACGCTGTTCTGTTCATTAATTTAGCCAGAAAAAGCCGGACAAAACTGAATACAATTGTACATTTAATTTCTTTGCACGCACCTTTCGATCGATGTTAACCTGGTTTTCTCGTAGACAGGAGTAGACTCTCGAGTCTGCAACGATGGATTATACTGAAGCGCTCTCTTGGGTTGTAGTCTCGTACCCAGACGAAACCCAGTTGCTGGTTATTAGCAGGCATACTTAAGCTTTTCATACGTTAAGTAATTTGTTGAGTTAAAATTAAAACCGAACACTGCAGCGTAATGACGAAAAGTAATTAACTCTTCTCTTGAATTTATCGCCTCAAACGTTAGTACTAAAATTCTTAAATCAGTACCTTTTGCATTAAAAAAATTCACAATATTGATAAAACTTATACAAAATCAAACGGAGCAAGTACATTATCATGTACAGAGGATCTATGGATGTCCGAAATAGCTGCAACCACAGATAAATATACGACCTACGTGCAGCACATACAATGTTTGTAGCGAATTTAAAGCCACACCTCTAGCGTTATGTGCCACAGCAGCGGATGGACGTCAAAAAGTGCATATTTGCTATGAAGACCAGTGAACCTGCATGTTACATGTATTTTCAATACAGTAGTGCTACATGAATCCGATAATTTATTTATTAAAACATTAATTTTTTATTGTTATGCTGAGGACCTAACAGGATGAAAGTTCAGTGAGATGATCAGGCATAATTATTCAAAACTTGTATAGTTTGTTACATGATAGTGATGTGATACTATAGTCATGGTTATAGTGATGACCTTCTCATTGAATGGGACAACTGACGATGCACCGTGTATTGGCGAAGGTTGAGGACTATCTGTGCACGCATACTGTACTCGTGGCACGGATGTATTCAATATAACAACAGCGTCGAGTACATTAACTAGAGTATAGCAATACCCAAAAAGTGTCCACATCAAAGAAATGACTATGGAAACTCGAAAATGGAGAGGACTTCAACCAGCTGGACAGCGTGCTGGATTTGCGTTTATGACGTCATCATTTAAGACACCTGGTGCGGACAAAGGGCCGACCGACAGACGTACTATCATCTGGACAGTGGTGGGCTCAGCGATCGTGGGAGCAATCTCGTACCACGTACGTAAGAACCATTCGCACAAATACTGATATAGGTAGTAAAATGTTGGGTTTTTTTTTTTTTTTTTTCTGTGGTCAGCTCTACGTCACAACTCAAAAAACAGCGAAGTCCCGTAATGTCGGCATCAATGTTTACAAAGATCATGTAAGAGGCAAAGGGAACGGAGGAGGAGGTAAGTGATCTCCCGGCGCGCATGATCTGGATGTTTCACTTTTTCATTTTGTCTCAATCAGTCTTGCGCGGGGAAGGGGGTGGGCGATAAATATATGCATGGTGATGACTGTCAAAGTACTGCAGGCTAGAGAATAAAACTCGTATTGATGCATATATAATGCAGCTAATAAAATTCACGTGCATATACGTGTGCGTGTCTCGCGCTTTGCGTTACTTATCTTTATCCTTTCTGTTGTGCTTTGCAGGGCAATAAAAGAAAAATGCATCTGTATGAGTCCTTGGTAACGTCTATTGCTGTTCGATTTCAAGACTTTTGTGTGCTGCGGACGTGTACGATGTTGTACTTGCTATGTGGTAGCTACACGTAAATATTTAATGTCTGTGTCATATACATAATGTGTTATCGTGTGGCTCACGTGTGTGCGCGGCCAACGACCTGGGAAACGATGCAAACGATGCACACTTTGATATCATAATGATATGTTACCCCCAATCAGATATCATAATGATATGTTACCCCCCAATCAGATATTGATCCATAACTAAATACGACACATGCATCCTTACGTTTAAGCTCCCTACTCCCCCTTGGCTTCCATCAACACACGCACACTTTGATATCATAATGATATGTTACCCCCAATCAGATATTGATCCATAACTAAATACGACACATGCATCCTTACGTTTAAGCTCCCTACTCCCCCTTGGCTTCCATCAACACACGCACCATGGCCAACCGCAAACACTTTCAAACCAGTGTATCATCAGAGTGGCTGTAACTGTATATGAGTAGATAACAACGCAGCAGACTATTCGTTTGTGTGAAAATTATTGGCTTGCTCATTTTCCACCGTGATTTTGAAGTTGATCTAAATATACACAATTCGGAATTGTACTCTTATCACAGTGTAGTACTACTAGGAATGTCAGCTTTGCTTAGAAGCTGTCGAGGGGTGTTCCGTTCTCACGCTTTGCTTCAGCCATGTGTGCGACAGTGCAGAAGAAGTGCATTCACACTACCGAAGGACCCAACGCTCAACGCGCTCATCTGGGTGGGGGTCGGCATGACCGGAGTAACATCCTTCCTGGTGAGTGTACGGAGCACGTGTCTTGGTGCGTCGCGGTCCAGCGTGCACGTTGCGTGCCCTTCGGTTCTGTTCTTTTCTTTTGTCCTCAGATGGAAGCCGCGAATATTATACGTTAATTAATGCACACGTGAAGCGTGTCGTATTGCAGCCTAGGAAGTTTCGCGTGATGATTTAACACGCGTGTGCCGCTAATGGTTTGATCTGTTGTTTTAGGTGTATAAAAGCGCCACCTCCCCTAAGCACTCCACCGGAATGTCAGGTCACAGAGTGAAGCAGTACTCGAACTCGGGTGCCGTGCATCCGGAAGGTAGGGGCTGGGCACTCCGTGTCTGCACGTGATGTATGGCTGCTATGTTTGGTCTCCAGCATGTATGTGATGACAGGCAACCCTGTCATATCTGTGTTCAATGCTATTCACCTTTTGTGTGCATGTTTTGGACGAGGTGTATGTGCGGTGTGTGTGACCAGCATCCTTCAATACAGTGTGTAATGATCCCAACCTCTCCCCACCCTTCCCATCTATCCCTCCACCCTACCTCACCACCACCTCTGTCACTGTCATTACAGGCCATGTGGGTCATTCCAAGGTACCTGTGTTTCATTTTTGCAATATTTTGTAGGTTTGTTGCATTGATTCAGATATGGAACGTTCTACGTGATAATGACCCTAGTGGATTTATGTTTATAACATAAAACTCGGATTGCTATAGCTTACGACCAGTTGACGCTAGCAACTTCCTATTTTCAACACTTCGTCCTACACCATTTCACTATGTGAAAATGTATTTTGATGCCTTGCTGACCTCAAGAGCTGCAAAGAAATCCTAAGAAGGTGATTATTTCATGCTACGTAAACAAAACACCACATCTGCACTGTGCTCCTCACTCTCTCAGGAAGTGTGATATGATGTGATAGTGTTGCTTGGGCATAATGCAGATATGGTGTTTTGTTTACATAGACGATTACATTGCATGAAATTATCACCTTTGTAAGGTTTATTGAGGTCAAGAACACACATTGAGGTCAAGAACACACCCACATCAATGCATTGTGCCAAGGGAATGGCTCTTCATGCCATCTTCAAACTTGGAAGACCTACAGAACATTGTGTACTCTTCAGTTAAAAGAGGGAAAGAATCAAAACAAAGTGATGTTTTTAAATGACAGCCTTATAAAAAAAATACATAACACATTTTGAAGAACCCATTTAACAAAATGTAGCCCTCATGGTAGCCATATGATAAAATATTTCAGCTGTACATGCAATGCATTTCAAGATATTCAGGATTGTGTTCAATTGTTTCACACCTTGTGGTTCCCAAGCCAGTGCAACAAATCTACTTGCAAAAAATTGAAACATAGATGTCAATAATTGTGACTTTGGAATGACCCTCCTGTGCTCACCATTCATGACCCACCTGTGCTCACCATTCATGACCCACCTGTGCTCACCATTCATGACCCACCTGTGCTCACCATTCATGACTGAATATTGTCCTACAGCGTGAATATCCAGGGCCAAAGCATTTGTACAGTCCATTGTGTGTGTGTAGTCTATCAGATGGCAATGTGCAAGTGTGCAGTCCCTGCCATTCAAATCAAAGGACCCACACTTACCGTTCAGTCAAAGGACCACACACCTTACCACACTTAAACCATTCAAGTCAAAGGACCACACACCTTACCACACTTAACCATTCAAGTCAAAGGACCACACACCTTACCACACTTAACCATTCAAGTCAAAGGACCACACACCTTACCACACTTACCATCAGTAGGACCACACACCCTTACCACACTTAACCATTCAAGTCAAAGGACCACACACCTTACCACACTTAACCATTCAAGTCAAAGGACCACACACCTTACCACACTTACCGTTCAAGTCAAAGGACCACACACCTTACCACACTTACCGTTCAAGTCAAGGACCATACGTCCTCATGTGTGCATTAAACCATGCTATTCCCATGTGTGGTTATGTTGGACACCGAACCTGCAGCTCAAACAGAGAAACTTATGGTAGAGAAGGTTGTCACAACCCACCAAGGAAGATCCTACCCACTCACCTCCACCAGCCACTCCCCCTGCTACTTCTGCAACAGATGCTCCTCCCATTGAAGCTCCCCCCACCAAAACACCACCTGCAGAAGCTCACCCATTGAGACCCCTCCCACAGAGATCCCTCCCATGGAGACTCCTCCCACCCAGGCTCCTCCCACTCCTGAGGTTCCCCAATCTGTTGCAGAGCCTACAGCTGCATCAGCTGATCAGGTGCCACGCCTACCAGGTGATTACTTGTTCTAAATTGAGATTTGAGACTCTAAATAATAATTGTGATTTTGTAGTTACATGATTTAAGCCACCCTAGCTATGTGTGGTTATTAATGTCTCTAGCTATGTGTGGTTATTATTGTCCCTAGCTATGTGTGGTTATTAATGTCCCTAGCTATGTGTGGTTATAGCTATGTGTGGTTATTAATGTCCCTAGCTATGTGTGGTTATTAATGTCCCTAGCTATGTGTGGTTATTAATGTCCCTAGTTAAAGTTTATTACATGAGTCCAGTATTAGCACCATTGGAACTAGACTACTTTCGTCACACCCCCTCCTCCCCATGTCTTTCAGAACATGTTCCCTATGTTCTGATTGGAGCTGGCACAGCATCATTTGCAGCTGCCAAGGCTATCTTAGAGAAAGACCCAGCTGCCAAGATCCTGATTGTTGGAGAAGAAGGCTTCACTCCGTACAGCCGTCCTCCCCTCTCCAAGCAGCTGTGGTTCAATGAAGACCACGAAGCTGCTCGACAGCTCAAGTACCAAGCGGCCTGGGCAGGAGGGAAGGTGGTGGAGTAAGTGGCATGGGGAAGAGGGTGGGGAGTAACTGGCCTGGGGAAGAGGGTGGAGAGTAACTGGCCTGGGGAAGAGGGTGGAGAGTAACTGGCCTGGGGAAGAGGGTAGGGAGTAAGTGGCCTGGGGAAGAGGGTGGGGAGTAAGTGGCCTGGGGAAGAGTGTGGAGAGTAAGTGGCCTGGGGAAGAGGGTGGGGAGTAAGTGGCCTGGGAAAGAGAGTAGGAGTGAGTGGCCTGGGGAAGAGGGTGTAGTTAGTGACCTGGGGACGAGAGTGTGAAGTTAGTGGCCTGGGGAAGATGGTGGGGAGTAAGTGACCTGGGGAAGATGGTGGGGAGTAAGTGACCTGGCGAAGAGGATGTAGAGTAGCCTGGGGAAGAGGATGTAGAGTAGCCTGGGGAAGAGGGTGTGGTTAGTGGCCTGGGGAAGAGAGTGACCAGGGAACAAGGAAGGTCAGGTGGGTCCCAATGTTATAGTGGACATCCTTTTACCATAAAGTTTGCTGTGTGGAGTTTTCCCCATGTGGGTTTTCCATTACATCACACTATATGGGGTTAATTTTGTACCAGTTAAGTTATTAGCTTCTCCATGTGATGGGAATGTGACCTCACACAAGTGTAATATAGATCTTGGTCTCATGTGGGTGTGGCAATGAAGTAATGTCATAACACTGGCTTGGCTTAATGATTAGGGGAAGCTTATGTAACTAGCTTGCTCTAAAATTAACTGAGCGATGTAACTAAGAATTCCTTTTTAACTTTGTGCTTATCTTGAGGAGTGTTTCGTATGATGATGAAGCACTTCAATGCAAGTCGCATAAATACATCACATACAGAGTTTGTCTTCGTTTCATTGATCTGTGCACAAATCTGCCTTGATTGATGTGGCTGTCAAACCCGATCTTGATTTATTTGACCATTGTTTTCATCTCATTCAAAACTGTCTTGATTCGTGTGGCCACTCCTTTCATCTGTAACCTTTATGTGTAGTGCCTTCTACAAGATGGACTTCTGTGATCCCAATGACCTTGCTACCAAGACAGAAGGAGGAGTGGCAGTGCTTAGAGGGAAGAAGGTGGGTTTTAGGGGGAGGGATGTGTGTATGACTTAAACCTCTGTGTGTGTTTACATGTGTGTGCATACGTATGTGTGTGTACATACATGTTGTGTGTGTGTGTGTGTGTGTGTGTGTGTGTGTGTGTGTGTGTGTGTGTGTGTGTGTGTGTGTGTGTGTGTGTGTGTGTGTGTGTGTGCGTGTGTTTTTGTAGGCTGTTTCGCTGGACCCAGCACAGAAGAAGGTCGTGTTGGATGATGGTGTCTCCATCTCCTATGGCAAGCTGCTGTTAGCCACAGGGGGCACTCCTAAGAACCTCTCTCTCTTCACCTCTGCCCCGGACCAGGCCAAAGCTAAAACCAGCGTCTACAGAAATGTATGATCCCACAGCATGTCTGCAGCAAATGTCCTCGTATCTAGCGTCTAGTCCCCAGTACATCCTCCTCTTCCCCATCCCAGATTCCGGACTACCTGGCGTTGGATGACCTGGTAGGGAGGGTGGAGTCCATTGTGATTGTGGGCGGCGGCTTCCTTGGAAGCGAACTAGCTGTGGCCATGGCTAGTAGGGGTGAGTGGGTGTGGTCATAACCTGGGTGGGTGTGGTCATAGAGCCTACGATAGTTGAAAGGTCACCCTCAGGTTGATACTCCAACAGACCAACTTGATAACTAATAATGATACGGGCACCATGTGTTGTCAGCTTGTACAAATGGACTGGGGAAGAGAATGGTGTGGGGTATGTGCTGACATAGTTGCACTGTTGGTTTGGATTCATTGGGTATGTGCTGGAGGAATGGAGCGTGTGTTATTAGCTGTGTTGACACTTTCAGGTAAACCACGTGGTTTGAAGGTGACTCAAGTGTTTCCAGAGGATGGTGAGTGAGATGTTTAGTAAAGTGCACTCTAAATTGAGTTTGTTTCTTTTGGCTGTGCAGGTAACCTAGGACTTATACTACCCACTACCCTGTGCAAGTGGACCACTGCTAAAGTTAGAAAAGGTGAGACATTGCACAGTGGTTTAAGACCATGACATGAGGTCAGGGTATGAACTTTATATTTTATTGCATGAACTGTTAGTTAAATGTCAAAAGGGTCATTTCACAGGAAACAGGGCCACCCTTAAACCATCACCTTCTCATATCCTTGCTCAACTTTCCATATACATTCTCCCTTTCAAACTACACTTAATTGCTGTATATATGTATACCCCAAGTTATTTGGTTTATAAAATGCAACCATTTGAATAATTAATTTTTTGAGTGACCTTTAGCACTTTGAAAGAGATTTCTATAGGGTTTCTACACATGTGTATACAATATTTGCTCTGTATCATAGGTGCTAGCCCTGGCAACAAAAACCAATCCAGATTTTTATTGGTATGCATTAGGGGTTAAAGTAAGTTATGAATATGTAATGAGAAATAGAGTAGCAAAAAATAACATACTCCTAACTACACCTTTTTTTTTAATAGGTAGCTCTTGACATTACTGGATTAATGTGCTCTATATTTTAGTGTGATTCTTATGCATTGGGCTGGGAAAACCTATAGCAGCCATTTTTATTCCCTTGCTTCTCAAGGTGTTATGAACAAAGTTGTGATACCACAGTTTATACAGCTTACAGCTCACAACTTTGTCCATAACACCTTGAGAAGCAAGGGAATAAAAATGGCTGCTGTACTTAAAACAGGTTTTCCCAGCCCAATGCATAATATACAACATGATACCAATACAAATTCATCATTAATTTATTCTAATTCAAAAATGTCATCATGACCCCCACTTTTAAACCACTGTGCATTGATTGCTGGGAAGTCAACATGTATGAAGTCAGTCATTAATGGCGTGATTTGATTGAATGCATAGCATTATTATTCATACTCTTTTGCATAATGTTCTATGTCTGTCATCCCATTCAGCACTAATCCACATGTACTAATAACCACATGCCTTGATTGTGTTAATAACCACAATCATAATAACCACATGCAAATATTCCTCTTGTGACTGGCTGTTGTTGGACAATTCATTGTAGGTATTAACCTTTGTAGTAGGTTTGAAACTGAACCTTTCACTAAAAAATTGAAACTGAAAGATTATCTTTGGGGGTTGGAATAATGAAGTATACATACCTACAAATCCTATGATAGATGCACACACATGCACATGTGTTGTCTTGGCGTTGACCTTGTGTTGTAGTGTTGTTGGGGATTGCGTGTCTTTAGGTACTGGGTGGGGTAATTCTAAATGTTGCTGGGTGGGAGTGTGTGGAGGCTGTGTGTAGAGGCTGTGGTGTGTGAGGCTGTGTGTGAAGGCTGTGTGTGGAGGCTGTTGTGTAGAGGCTGTGTGGGAGGCCTGTGTGTGGAAGGCTGTGTGGGAAGGCTGTGTGGGAAGGCTGTGTGTGGAGGCTGTGTGTGGAGGCTGTGTGTGGAGGCCTGTGTGTGGAGGCTGTGTGTGGGGGATTGAGGCCTGTGTGGGAAGGCTGTGTGGGAAGGAGGTGTGTGAAGGCTGTGTGTGAGGCTTGTGTGTGGAGGCTGTTGTGGAGGCCTGTGTGTGGAGCCTATGGAGGACTGTGTGTAGAGCCTATGGATGCTGTGTGTAGAGCCTATGGAGGCTGTGTGTAGAGCCTATGGAGGCTGTGTGTAGAGCCTAGGGAGGCTGTGTGTAGAGCCTATGGAGGCTGTGTGTAGAGCCTATGGAGGGCTGTGTCGGAGAGCCTAGGGAGGCTGTGTGTAGAGCCTATGGAGGCTGTGTGGTAGAGCCTATGGAGGCTGTGTGTAGAGCCTATGGAGGCTGTGTGTAGAGCGAGCCTATGGAGGCTGTGTGTAGAGCCTATGGAGGCTGTGTGTAGAGCCTATGGAGGCTGTGTGTAGAGCCTATGGAGGCTGTGTGTAGAGCCTATGGAGGCTGTGTGTAGAGCCTATGGAGGCTGTGCGTAGAGCCTATGGAGGCTGTGTGTAGAGCCTATGGAGGCTGTGTGGTAGAGCCTATGGAGGCTGTGTGGAGCCTATGAGGGGGCCTATGGAGGCTGGTGTGTAGAGCCTATGGAGGCTGTGTGTAGAGCCTATGGAGGCTGTGTGTAGAGCCTATGGAGGCTGTGTGTAGAGCCTATGGAGGCTGTGTGTAGAGCCTATGGAGGCTGTGTGTAGAGCCTATGGAGCTGTGTGTGGAGGCTGGGGTGGAGGCTGTGTGTGAAGGCTGTGGTGTGATGGCTGGGAACTCTAGCTTGTGCTGATCTGTTCCAACTCTCCTATATTGGTTCGATATGTGTGTATGTGTGGGGTGGGCTTTGATGAATATGTAGTATAGACAGTCCATATCAATATACATGTATGTGTATTTGCGGCTGGATGTTAAAGAACAGCAGCTAAACTGTAAATTAGCTAAACATATATGAATATACTGGTTGTCTGGACGACAATAGATTAAAGTTGTATCTCCAAATTTAGTCCATCACTACGGGTGTTCCAAATACACTGTTAAACATGGCTACTGATGGACAGACCCTTGCTGTATAGAGTGTATGCCAATGTTCAGTCCTTAGATAATGGCATTCTGCTATGCTATAGGAGGAGGATTTCATTATACACTTAGCATACACACATACACATACACACATACATACATACACACACACATACACGCACACACACACACACACACACACACACACGCACATAGGCACACATAACGTACACATACGCACAACTTTACACTGTCCCACTACTGTATCATTTGTGGTCCAATCACACAGAGGGTGTGGAGGTGTTACCCAATACAGTTCTGAAGGGAGTGGCATTGGAGGGAGAGAAGGTGAAGCTGACCACTCAAGATGATCGAGAGGTAAGTGCTAGGGGAAGGGATGTGATGGAAGGGGGAGGAGGGAAGGGATGTGATGGAAGGGGGAGCCTCATCTAATACAGTTGTCGAATACACATGAGGTGTTATCTTTGTGTTTGCCTGGTGGGTATTTACGTAATTTAGTAATAAATTGGCATATTACCCAATTAAAATCTTGAATATGAAGAAGGCCTTTGTACATGATTTGTAACTGCCCAATATTAGCTTACATTAGGTAGGCTGTGCAAAGACCTTTATCATGACCTAAATGATTATATGCAATGTACCAAGTACACATCATATCACACCCAAGGAGCCTGTTGGTTTTGTGACCAGTTTTATTGTTGTCTGATGAGATGTCTGTCACCAAACCATTGCCACCTGGTGTATGACCTAGTAACAGTCAGCAAGGATTGAGTTGGAGGTTTGTTAAATGGCAGTCAATAACTAATCATAGTCTACTATGGGTGACTGAAGATGTGATGTAGGTGACTGAAAATGTGGTGTGGGTGACTGAAGATGTGGTGTGGGTGACTGAAGATGTGGTGTGGGTGACTGAAGATGTGATGTGGGTGACTGAAGATGTGATGTGGGTGACTGAAGATGTGATGTGGGTGACTGAAGATGTGATGTGGGTGACTGAAGATGTGATGTGGGTGACTGAAGATGTGATGTGGGTGACTGAAGATGTGGTGTGGGTGACTGAAGATGTGGTGTGGGTGACTGAAGAGGTGTGGGTGACTGAAGATGTGGTGTGGGTGACTGAAGATGTGATGTGGGTGACTGAAGATGTGATGTGGGTGACTGAAGATGTGGTGTGGGTGACTGAAGATGTGGTGTGGGTGACTGAAGAGGTGTGGGTGACTGAAGATGTGGTGTGGGTGACTGAAGATGTGATGTGGGTGACTGAAGATGTGATGTGGGTGACTGAAGATGTGGTGTGGGTGACTGAAGATGTGGTGTGGGTGACTGAAGAGGTGTGGGTGACTGAAGATGTGGTGTGGGTGACTGAAGATGTGGTGTGGGTGACTGAAGATGTGGTGTGGGTGACTGAAGATGTGGTGTGGGTGACTGAAGATGTGGTGTGGGTGACTGAAGATGTGGTGTGGGTGACTGAAGATGTGGTGGTGTGGGTGACTGAAGATGTGGTGTGGGTGACTGAAGATGTTGGGTGTGGTGGGTGACTGAAGATGTGGATGTGGGTGACTGAAGATGTGATGTGGGTGGGGTGTGGGTGACTGAAGATGTGGTGTGGGTGACTGAAGATGTGATGTGGGTGACTGAAGATGTGGTGTGGGTGACTGAAGATGTGGTGTGGGTGACTGAAGATGTGGTGTGGGTGACTGAAGATGTGGTGTGGGTGACTGAAGATGTGATGTGGGTGTGGTGTGGGTGACTGAAGATGTGATGTGGGTGACTGAAGATGTGATGTGGGTGACTGAAGATGTGATGTGGGTGACTGAAGATGTGATGTGGGTGACTGAAGATGTGGTGTGGGTGACTGAAGATGTGGTGTGGGTGACTGAAGATGTGGTGTGGGTGACTGAAGATGTGATGTGGGTGTGGTGTGGGTGACTGAAGATGTGATGTGGGTGTGGTGTGGGTGACTGAAGATGTGGTGTGGGTGACTGAAGATGTGATGTGGGTGTGGTGTGGGTGACTGAAGATGTGGTGTGGGTGACTGAAGATGTGATGTGGGTGACTGAAGATGTGGTGTGGGTGACTGAAGATGTGGTGTGGGTGACTGAAGATGTGATGTGGGTGACTGAAGATGTGATGTGGGTGACTGAAGATGTGGTGTGGGTGACTGAAGATGTGGTGTGGGTGACTGAAGATGTGGTGTGGTTGATTGAAGATGTGGTGTGGTTGATTGAAGATGTGGTGTGGGTGACTAAAGATGTTATGACTTTGTGTGCCTTTGAAGAAGTGCCATGTGATCTGATTGCCACCTACACAGGTCTGTAATTATGCAACATAAAACTGTGTGTGTGTACATAACAGCTCGTGCTGAACACGTTGTGGCACATCAATTGATGTGTGTGTTGTGTGTACATTAGTATTTTACTTCCTGTGGCAAATAATTGGTGAGCACACACAGTTTTTCCTGTTTGACCATATATGGTCCTATCTTTAAAGCATGAGTGGTGTGTGATCAGCTTGTCTTTTCCCACATGGCACCTCCCAATCTGGCTCCCTCCTCCCATCTGGTACCACCCTCCCATCTGGCATCCACCACCCCATCTGGCACTCTCCTCCCTCCACCAGATCACAGCAGATCATGTGGTGGTGGCTGTTGGACTGACTCCCAACACCTCTCTGGCAGAATCAGCTCATTTGGAAACAGACCCAACCCTTGGAGGCTATTTGGTGGAACGCTGAACTACAAGCATGTTCAGATGGTTTGGGCAGTAAGTGAGAATTCATATCCTCTCTTCCTCCTCCCATCCCACTCACCCCCCGCCTATCCATCTTCTCCCCATCCTCCTCCCCATCCCTCCTCCCATCCCTCCTCCTCCCCATCCCTCCCTCCTCCCATCCCTCTCTCCTCCCCATCCCTCTCCTCCTCCCCATCCTCTCTCCTCCCCATCCCTCTCTCCCTCCCCATCCTCTCTCCCTCCCCATCCCTCTCTTCCACTCCTCCCCCCATCCTTCTCTCCCTCCTCCCCTCCCTCCTCCCTCTCCCTCTCCCCCTCCTCCTCTCCCTGCCCCCTCTTCTGCACTCTCCCCCTCTCCCATCCCCTCTTCCTCTCCCCTTCGTCGGTCCCTTCATCGCTCTCTCCCTCCCCATCCCTCTCTCCTCCCCATCCCTTCTCCCTACCATCCCTCATCGCTCTCCCATTCTCTCCCCATCCCTCTCCCTCCTCCCATCCCTCTCCCTCCTCCCCTCCCCTCTCTTCCTCCTCACCACCTCTCTCCCTCCCCATCCTTCTCTTTCTCCTCCCCATCCCTCTCTTCCTCCCCATCTTTCCCCCAATCCTCTCTCCCTTCCTCTTGTTGCTAATTAATGGTTTCATATTTCCCAGAAGGTGTTTTGTTTGCTTTGCTGTTATACTTTGTTTATCAATAAGAACACACCACACAGTGCTGTTCCTGAGATAAGATGATTATCATCAACCCCCCTCCTCCCCAGGCTGGAGATGTGGCCTGCTTCTATGACCCGCAGCTGGGGCGTCGGAGGGTGGAGCATCATGACCACGCCTTTGTCAGCGGGGGTCTGGCTGGAAGGAACATGGCTGGAGACCACCAGCACTTCAAGCACCAATCCATGTTCTGGTGGGTGTGGGTGTGTATGGGGTGTGTGGGTGTGTACATGCATATTTGTATGTGTAATTCTAATTAACACTCGCTCCCATGTCTTGATGGCAGGAGTGACATTGGCAAGGAGGTGGGCTTCGAGGCCACGGGTCTGGTGGACTCCAGACTGCCGACCGTTAGCCTGTTTGCCAAGATAGGAGAGGTGTGGTCATGCCCAATGTGCCACACCCACATTCCACTAATGGAGTCCTCCCACTTCAGGATGCTGCTCTGCCCTCAGAGGACTTCTCAAAGGGCGTGGTGTTCTACTTGAGTGAGAACAGTCGGAGAGTGGTGGGAGTACTGACATGGAACATATTTGGCAAGATGGATTTGGCCAGAGAGGTTTGTACCGATTTGGTGAAGAGTATAGTTATCAGAGCTGTGACTTCACCTGTCTTGTCTGTTTGTCTGTTTAGATCATTACAGAAAAGAAGACAGAAGCAGACATTGGCCAGTTGGCTTCCAAGTTTGAAATTCAGTAGAGGGGGTGGTGGACCTTTGTGTGGGCAGTGCATTACGACCTCTTGTACCATACTCGTACTGTCTATGAATAAAGTGGGCTGAGCCCACTTCTCATGTAATGACCAGGTCACCTCTACGATATATTATTAATCAAACTATTAAATAAAAAAGTTAATTGTGCAATTCACTTATCCTTTCGGAAGCGGGAGTGTCTTCAGGAGTGGCGGCTCAGGCCTCAGAGATAAGAAAACACAACAGTAATGACGCTAAATGTGTGGAATTAGGTTGGGTGTGCATCCCTTTGGTTGTCGAGATGTACGGAGCATGGGGTCAAAGAGGCAGTTAAAACTTTTGCGCAGTTGGCATCCAGGCTGGCAATAGCATGCACCAAGCCTAAATCAGTCGTCATAAATGAGATTTACGGAAGGCTTAACACCTGCCTCATGAGATCCATTTCTTCGGCTATCCTCACCAGGATTGTGCCCTCATGAATTGTTATGTGTATGTAATTGTGCGTCAGTGTATTGTATATTGCATTACAATGTTGTACGAGTAAATGATTTATTATTATTAATGGCATGTGCAATTATTTGTTTAACCAACTTAATATGATTCTGAATGACAGAATAACACTGCTAGCACCAAACTTCAACTTCTGCTGGGAGTATGTATAATCCTGATGTTGCGTCTTTACGCATCTGTTTTGATGTCTGTGGAATGTGCATGCGGATGAGTAATGCACTGATTAGCACTTCACAGCCTCTTCATACCTAGCTAGATACAGTGATGTGTTCAACTTATTTGCTGCACTGGTTAATTAATAATTCGGAATTGTCTGCACAATAAACGTACACACGCAACACACAAAAAAAAGGAGAGGAATTCTTCCTACTGTTAGGTGGCGGCAATAGGTAGGTACACAACACAAAAAATGCATGAGTAACTACTAAAATTGTGAATCGTATATCTTTTTGAGTCAGTCATAATCGGCCATTTCTGTTTATTCCTAATAATGCCAAAGTTCACTCGCCTATGAAGAAACGAAGTAAACTGTAAATCATTGAGAGAATGGATTTACAAACACAAACTTTTTGTCGTCTCTGGTGCTGACTCAGCAGCTGGCTGTGAAGCTTCCGCTGCAGGTTCTTGTGGCTTCTGATTGAATGTAACATTATATAAATGTCAGTCAAATTACGACTAATTCAAAAAGTCGTATCCCACTTTTACCTCTGCCATGGTATCTGTTCCAACTGCTTCTGTTGTTCCCGAGGCCTCTTCTGTGGTTCCAGAGGCAGCAGCTCCTTCAGTAGTGGCAGCAGCTGGAGTACCTTCAGTAGTGGCAGCTGGGGTACCTTCAGTAGTGGCAGCTGGGGTACCTTCAGTAGTGGCAGCAGGGGTACCTTCAGTAGTGGTTGGTGCAGGAGCTGCTGGCTCAGGTTTGGGTTCTTCCTTTGGAGTGTACTGTAAAAGCAAGGCAGGCAATATTACTCACTTATATAAAAATCCCCAACATCTGTTAAGATGAGGATGAGATCCTGTGCACAGCACAGACCAGGTGACTAACCTTTTCTTTAGCTTCCCTAAGCTTTTGGATCCATTCACTACAGAGAGAATTGCCATGCACACAAAGAACATGTTAAAATCAGTACTTCAGGAAGTGCCAGAGAATTGCAACTTGCCCTCTCTTCTCTGCTGTTTCTGCAACAACGTAGAAGACCCTGCTTCGAGTGTCAATGACAAAAGCACGGTCAGCAGTCTGCTCTGGCCACCTGACATGGTACTGGTCTGATGGCTCAGAAACAGCATTGCACTGGTCCATATGGGCAGAGCAATCGACAGAACCACGTTCCTCTGTCTTGTACCAACGGGCAACCTTGCCATCCTCATCAAGACTCATCCAGTAACGACTAAAGCCAAACAGCTTGCCTATTGAGCATGGAGCGAGGGATAAATTGTAACACATGTTCCCTGTGTAACAAGACCACAGACCTACCTTTCTTTTCTACATAGCCAGACATAACAGAATGGTAGTCTACTGGAGGAGGTTGAGGCTTTGGTTCTTTTGCCTTTTTTGTGTTTTTCCTTGTGGGCTTGCTCCCTTCCCCAGTGGCGGCTGCACCTTCAGCTGCTTTAGGTGCCTCAGGGGTCTCTTCTGTGGGCTTAGGTGCCTCAGCAGTCACTTCTGTGGGCTTAGGTGCCTCTTCTGTGGGCTTTGGCTCTTCGGGCTTTGGCTCTTCAGTCTTTGGGGGTTCGTCCTTTGGTCCTTCAGCAATGGGATTCCTCTTTCTTGGGCTCTTCTGCGTTTGGCTCTGTTTTCACTTTTTATAGAGACAATAGGTTAATTTGATTACACAACAGGTGGAATGCCAAACGATCAAATGCACCACGCACAGCCTCAACATTTACACTAAATGCACATTAGCGTGGGCTTGATTGGAGTGGAAGGCGCACGTACCTTCGGGTGCTTCCACCGTCGGTTGCTCTGATGCTTCCTGTGACATCTAGGGAACGAAATTCACACATCATTTCTCGTGTCCGTGTAGCCAGATACTTACTTGCGGCGCGCGATGGTACTACAGTAAATGTTACGTAACATCGCTATATATACAATTAGCGCTGACAAAATCGTTATCTAATTCGTATCAGTCACCACCAGCTTCCACAGACAACACAACGCACACACACATCACGTACTACCGCCCATCCACTAGTTCAACTTTCAAAAAGGCACGTACCGATACACAGCGACAGCGGTTCTACGCTACGCGGGCTATGCCGCTATCTACGTACGGCTTCGTACGTAGCCGTAATGTTCTATAACCTGCTGAGCTGTTACCACATAAGTGCTCCCTACAACTAATTGAAAATCATTTCCAGGAGATTTCTAGACCACGGCTTTGCTTAGCTGCCAGGATTCACAGGCATTTGTTTTAATTTACCTCCAGACTAACTGGCTCGGATACAAGAACATACCTTGCAGCTACGCACAAATAAAACAGAATGAAGCTTTCTTTAAACGAAAGCAAATAAACACGTGGGACGGGGCTGATGTAACAATGGAATTGAATGACCACTCTCTTTTAGAAGTACAGAAGACATTCTACAACACGCGCTGTTCGTTCGCTCGGCGTGTCGGAACTGCTGTGAAACGAATCAGTGGCGAAACAAGTTTTCGCACATTAAAATATCGGCTGCCTACCCACCCTGCGGCTCTGCAATCATATACGCCACACACAGGTACAACGAGACAGCATTGACCCGACAGCATGACCAGAAAGGGTAAAGCACATTCATGTCTAAATGCTTTCACAGTTTAATTATGGCACTGGTTCAAGAAAATAAATGCTAAAGACGTACGTTCAACGCTTACCTCTGTTTCTGCAACAGCGACACAAAGCCAAGGTCAGAAGTTCAGCAGCTTTGTCCGTATATGAGCAATTTTTGCGCGCATGCGCTTTACGAACAGAAATCTCCACGTTCCCAGGCCTGCATCTATTAGCAACGCTTACCTGTTGTTGGCAATAATTATGGAAATTAACTTAGTTCCGTCGCTTTACGCACAGGTAAACACTTTATGAAGCATCTGAAGACGATCCACAATAGTTCCCTGATACAGGTTGCGGCAACTTCGCTTCGATGTATGCAAGTGCTACCCAGCTCTCGCAACGCATCTCAGAAGGTGTGTTTTAAACAAGTGTTTAAATTCAAAATCATAACCTTTCCATTATGAACAGTTTGTGATTGGTGATAATGATGGAGTATTGTCATGTTTTGGAATGCGAAGAGGAGATTCAAATGTACGTGAACGTTTGTTATTTTGGTTGAAACGCATGGAGCTGGGCGCTAAATGGAACTATTTAATACTCAGGTTGTGTTTAAGACGCTTCCCGGTACGAAAATTTCACGAGTGGAGCTTGGTGAGACTTGAATCACTTATGTTTATGTACCTTTCACCATGTTCCCCTTCCTCCCTCCCATGTGCCCCCTCCTCCCTCCCCATGTGCCCCCTCCTCCCTCCCCATGTGCCCCCTCCTCCCTCCCCATGTGCCCCCTCCTCCCTCCCCATGTGCCCCCTCCTCTCTCCCCATGTGCCCCCTCCTCCCTCATATCTATTCCTCCTATAAATTGCACTTTTTGTTGTTGCTATTCTCTTATGTCACTTCTTTGGTTCTCTTCCCAACTAATGTCCCTTCCTCTCTCTCCCTTTCCTCTTCTCTTCCACTAATGTCCCTTTCCCTCTCTCCCTTCCCTCGTCTCTTCCACTAATGTCCCTTCCCCTCTCTCCCTTCCCTCTTCTCTTCCACTAATGTCCCTTCCCCTCTCTCCCTTCCCTCGTCTCTTCCACTAATGTCCCTTCCCCTCTCTCCCTTCCCTCTTCTCTTCCACTAATGTCCCTTCCCCTCTTTCCCTTCCCTCTTCTCTTCCACTAATGTCCCTTCTCCTCTCTCCCTTCCCTCGTCTCTTCCACTAATGTTCCTTCTCCTTTCTCCCTTGTAGGCAGGTCATCTGGACTTGTCAGCGACAAGATTTTCGTTGCTGCTGGATCTGAGGTGAAAGGTTATTCCAAGAAGGGTAATAACTTCCTTACCTTGGACACTAACCTTGCAGAGTCTCTGCAAAGCATGTGAGTATTTGTGGGTGGATGGGTGTGTGTGTATGGGGGTGGGTGGGTGGATGTGTGGGTGGATGGTGTGTGTGTGTGGGTGGATGAGTGTATTTGCTGATAAGCATGTAAATTATTGCTGTGTATTCAGGCACTGTGTTGTCTGTGTGGGTGTATGTGCATGTATGTGTGTTTGTGCATCTGGGTGTGTATAGGTGTGGGTGTATGTAGCTGTATGGTGTGCATGTGCATTACATCATATATACTAATTTGATATTTAATGGTCTTTGTTCGCAGGGGAGATAATAAAATGATTGTGTGAGGACATTACAGCTATGGGTTGGAGCATTAGTTGCTACCCTTTTTTTGGCCAATTGCTTCTGCAGCATGTCTATGCTTTATGACCTCAGTAACGCATTCCAGCGGAGCGTTTGTGTGTGTGTACACTGGCACATTCCAGTGTGGTCCCTTGACACTACCATTGCTTGACTCTGTACACATCACTTGTTGCCTATCCTCACAATAAATGCCAAAGCTATGGGGTTCACAAAGAATTTGGTTCCCTTTAAACTAGGAGTGTGCAGAGCTGAAGTGATTAATATAAGATCTGCTACCCTGGTAAGAGATCTGCTACCCTGGTAAGAGATCTGCTACCCTTGTAAGAGATCTGCTACCCTGGTAAGAGATCTGTTACCCTGGTAAGAGGTCTGCTACC
>JABACO010000022.1:530686-590704 GCA_013339895.1 Ephydatia muelleri
GGTTTGGCTACAAATTTTCCATTGCTAGCATGGGCTTCTATGCTATGAGGCTCTCCTATAACCACATGTGTGCTATTCCCTCACCTCCCTCATGCCCACCACATGTGTACTATTCCCATACCTCCTTCATGTGTGTTATTCCCCACCTCTCGCATGCAGATATCAATGATGCTTCTGTAGCCCATGTCCTGAAGCTCATCCATCCACAACTGGAAGCACAGCTCCTCCTAGCCAAGAATGTGCAGCTGATCGATGCACTGATGGAACTGAAGGCCCATGAAGGGGACACCTCCTTCCTTGCCCCCCAGTGCCAGTTCATACTGGGTAAGGGGAAGGTGTGGTGTGTATGTGTGTATGTGTGTGTGTGGGGGGCATTGTCCATGCGTACATGTGCGTTTGTCCGTGTGTGTGTGTGTGTGTGTGTGTGTGTGTGTGTGTGTGTGTGTGCATGTGGGTGTATGTGTGTGGGTGTGTGTTTTATTGTGGGGCAGATATATGTCAATATGTGTGAATGTGGGTGTGTGGCAGATGACATCATGGCACATGACTAGGTAAGGTCAGATATGTGACCTCTGTATTGTTAGTCACTCTCAATGAAGTCTCTATGTGTGGCTATTACCTCACTCTCATGACTTGGCTTTCAGAGAATGCTGAGCAGATGCAAGAGGAACTCAAGCAGCAGCCTTCTATGATAGAACGGCTGTATGGTAAGTGAGAAGGCAGTCCTGATGATGCTGGCTGTAGTGTGTGCATATGTCTGTGCAATGTCTCATCCATTCTCTTACTGCACAGCTCTTATTACTGACCTGTATATGGACAGGGCTACATTCAAGGTATGTATCAACCGATTGTATTCAAGAGCGGTTTGATTGTGTTTTGAATGCCTTGTAGGGACAGAACATGAAACACAAGATCCCTGAGCTCTTGAGCACTCTAGAGAGCTGTGACCTTGACCTGTTGCTCAAGTTCTTTGAAGGCTCATGAGGGTGGGCCTACTTCTAACACGACAACAGCCAATGCATTACTCTGACAGCAACCTGATCTCTTAGAACATTGGAACATGTTTGTATCCCCTCCTCCCCTTCCTATTGTCACATTATGTGTGTCTGGTTTGTGTACTGTGTTATTGTATGGTGGTCAAGTAACTCGGTCAAGTAACTATGTCATAAGGTGGTCAAGTAACTCTTCGTAAGGTGGTCAATTAACTATGTCATAAGGTGTCAAGTAATTTGGTTGGTCATAAGGTGGTCAAGTAATTCGGTCCAGTAACTGTCATAAGGTTGTCAAGTAACTTTTCATAAGGTGGTCAAGTAACTATGTCATAAGGTGTCGAGTAACTCATAAGGTGGTCAAGTAACTCTGACATAAGATGGTCAATTAACTCCACCAACACGAGTCCATTGTCCTGTTATGCTTCACTCCACTTCCAAAATGTCTTTCCACCCCTGATCCACATTCCCATACCCTGTTTCCATCTTCCTCGTCCACATTCCCATACCCTGTTTCCATCTTCCTCGTCCACATTCCCATACCCTGTTTCCATCTTCCTCGTCCACATTCCCATACCCTGTTTCCATCTTCCTCGTCCACATTCCCATACCCTGTTTCCATCTTCCCCGTACACATTCCCATAACCTTTTTCTGTCTCAAGAGTGTTACTTCAGTAAATAATCATGATTTTATCTTATTAATTCCCACAACACATGTGATGACCACATGACCCTCACCCATAATGAGCTGCACATTTATGTTGTTTTTTTTTTTCAACAACTAAACAATAATAATTCTATTACTAACTGTGCATACACTTTGTCATTTCCATAGACAGTCTCACTAATCTCTAAGGTGTTTAGCCCTTCTTTGTTCTTCTACTCTATATTTAGTACTTCTAAATTTAGCTCAGTCTCAGGGAGGGGGGGGGGGTCATGACAGAAAAGGACAGAGTGTATGGACTGTGCTCTGGGACACTCCATATATGGGCAAGGCATGCTCACAACATCACTCCTGTGGGCACAAAAGTTTAGTGTAATTGCATTTGTGAGCAAACCACACCCAAGCATATCCAGACTCTGACAAGCTGTACTGCACAAGATGCTTATTGAGTCCTTCTGTGTGGCAATATGGACATGCAAATGGCAAGCAGCTGCACATGGACAGTGCCATTAAATTGTTCAACAGATGGACCCATAAGTTTGAACATCAAGATAGAAGAGATAGCAGTCCTTCAAACTTATGATGGCTGGATACAGTGGAGAATAGCTGTGTGTGTGTGTGTGTGTGTGTGTGTGTGTGTGTGTGTGTGTGTGTGTGTGTGTGTGTGTGTGTGTGTGTGTGTGTGTGTGTGTGTGTTTTGATGAATGGCAGTATGTAGGTATGTTCTTTCTTCATTTGCTCATTAGCTCTAGAGCGTGTGTCACTAGAACATGGTATCCAGACAAACCAATCAAGTGGAAAGTCTTGAAGTGCCAGAGGTCAGTGGTGTGTATTATAGACATGCTACAAAATCTTTTAACATAATATTCTTGTAGTTTTTAATTCCTTACCTCAATATTAGTTGAAGCAGACCTGTGGCATCTTAACCACCTGGACATGGCATGCAGCATTTGGTACTCAGATATCCCATCCCACATTTAAAGCCTGCATGTTAGTTTGATAACTGCAACTGGGAAATCATAAATGTGGCGTGAGGTGCATAGTGTGCTGTATAAGGAATTGCTCCATAAGCATCAAAGAGGTGGATGCTCATGAAGCTCCAAAATGGAACACACATGTGGAGCATTCTGTCCCAGGTGGTGATAAGGAACAGGCAGCATTCAGACATGACAGTAGCTATGTCCTTAGATGGAGCTTGGATGTATTTTACTTCCCCTTGCTGTCCTGTGGGTATTAAGGGAGAGTGGACTGGCACTCAGATGGTCACACAAACATTTCTAAGAGTCAGGCTCTCTGAAGCATGCTTGGCCTGTCTCCAGTTAGGGCTAACACTGGAGCCCCCTGTCTCCAGTTACTGCTAACACTGGAGCCCCCTGTCTCCAGTTAGGGCTAACATTAGAGCTCCCTGTCTCCAGTTAGGGCTAACACTGGAGCCCACTGTCTCCAGTTAGGGCTAACACTGGAGCCCACTGTCTCCAGTTAGGGCTAACACTGGAGCCCACTGCCTCCAGTTAGGGCTAACACTGGAGCCTACTGTCTCCAGTTAGGGCTAACACTGGAGCCCACTGTCTCCAGTTAGGGCTAACACTGGAGCTCCTAGGGCTAACACTGGAGCCCACTGTCTCCAGTTAGGGCTAACACTGGAGCTCCTAGGGCTAACACTGGAGCCCACTGTCTCCAGTTAGGGCTAACACTGGAGCTCCTAGGGCTAACACTGGAGCCCACTGTCTCCAGTTAGGCTAACACTGGAGCTCCTAGGGCTAACACTGGAGCCCACTGTCTCCAGTTAGGGCTAACACTGGAGCCCACTGCCTCCAGTTAGGGCTAACACTGGAGCCCACTGTCTCCAGTTAGGGCTAACACTGGAGCCCACTGTCTCCAGTTAGGGCTAACACTGGAGCTCCTAGGGCTAACACTGGAGCCCACTGTCTCCAGTTAGGGCTAACACTGGAGCCCACTGTCTCCAGTTAGGGCTAACACTGGAGCTCCTAGGGCTAACACTGGAGCCCACTGTCTCCAGTTAGGGCTAACACTGGAGCCCACTGTCTCCAGTTAGGGCTAACACTGGAGCCCACTGTCACCAGTTTGGGCTAACACTGGAGCCCACTGTCTCCAGTTAGGGCTAACCTGCCTCCAGTTAGGGCTAACACTGGAGCCCACTGTCTCCAGTTAGGGCTAACCTGCCTCCAGTTAGGGCTAACACTGGAGCCCACTGTCTCCAGTTAGGGCTAACACTGGAGCCCACTGTCTCCAGTTAGGGCTAACACTGGAGCCCACTGTCTCCAGTTTGGGCTAACACTGGAGCCCACTGTCACCAGTTTGGGCTAACACTGGAGCCCACTGTCTCCAGTTAGGGCTAACCTGCCTCCAGTTAGGGCTAACTGCAGAACTCAACTCCACACCATTGACTTAAGTGTATATAGTTTAGGATGCAGCTTATTAAATTTATCTCCTTTTGTTTAGTATTATTGTAATGCTCCTTTAAATCAATTATCACAAACACATTCACATCCTAATGCATACAAACAAACACACACACACACACACACCAGTTTTACATAATTCTTCATAAGCCTCACATTGTGTTTCATTTTGGTTAACTTGATTATAACTTCTCTGGGGTTCAAAAGTGCAATGGTATGTTTCATATTTGTTACAACTGCTTGTCCCTTCTTATGTGTGATTGATGCACAGACGAAAGGAGTTGTTTAACAGACATTTTACTTCCCCTGCATATGAGTCTTATCATCCATCACAGCATATTTACCCACAGTCCAATTCATGCAATGTGGATTTCTCATCAATTGTTTCTGGCCTCAGGCCCTCAACTAACAGACTCTTTTCTTTTCCTTTGCATCAGGTAGGCAGAGACCATCCAATCTCAAATCTCTTTCTAACCAGGAGATCTAATCTACTCCCTCACCTCTCTTACCCCACCCTATCCCATCCACGTCCCTTGCCTCGCGACCACCACCTCCCAGCCACCCCCTCACCTCGACCCTCCCTCCACCCCCGCACGCGACCCGCCAAGTCACCCCGCACCGCGCGACCCCACCGCCCATCCAACCCGTCACCGCGCGCGGACCGCCCAGCCACCCCAGCACGGCGCGGACCCGCCCAGCACCCCAGCACCCGCGCGCGGACCCGCCAAGCCAACCCCCGCACCTCTATCTTACCCTCCCATCACACCACCTACCTCTCTCTTACCCTCCCATTCCACCCCTCAACACTCTATTACCATCCCAATCCACCCCCTCACCTATCTCTTACCCTCCCATCCACACCATCACCTCTCTCTTACCCTCCAATCCACCCCAATAACCTCTCGTACCCTCCATCCACCCCTCACCTCGCTCTCTTACCTCAATCCACCCCCACCTCCCAATCTGCACCCTCACCTCTTAAGACCCGACTCCACCTCTCTTACGCCCACCTCCCATCCACCCCCTACCGCTCTTACCCCACACTTTTATCCCATCACCCCTCAATTCTAGTACCCGCCAATCCACCCCCTCACCTCTCTTAAGACCCCGCCTCAATCCACCCCCTCACCTCTGACCACACCTCTTCTTAGCCACCATCCCATCCACCCCGTCACCTCTTCTTACCCTCCCCTCCATACCCTCACCTCCCATCCACCTCACCTCTCACCCTATCCCTCCCATCCATGCCAATTACAACATTTGCCCGCCCTTGGTGGTTATGCTCAGGCTGTAAACGCGTCCATACTTGCTCTGATGCCACGAAGCTGATGCTTCATACGACAATGTACTCTACTGGGACCAAAATGACCAGAGGGAGTCTAGTGGGACCAAGACCTCCAGTACTGGCCAGAGGGAGTCTAGTGGGACCAAGACCTCCAGTACTGACCAAGACCTCCAGTACTGACCAGAGGGAGTCTAGTGGGACCAAGACCTCCAGTACTGACCAGAGGGAGTCTAGTGGGACCAAGACCTCCAGTACTGGCCAGAGGGAGTCTAGTGGGACCAAGACCTCCAGTACTGACCAAGACCTCCAATACCGGCCAGAGGGAGTCTAGTGGGACCAAGACCTCCAGTACTGACCAGAGAGAGTCTAGTGGGACCAAGACCTCCAATACCGGCCAGAGGGACCTCCAGTACTGGCCAGAGAGAGACTACTAATACCATAATTACAAAATGAGCAGAACATTATGTCAACAGGTAAGGTAATCAGACTCTTAAACAACACCCTTTCTGTGGAAAATCTTCCCGTACAGAGCAGGAGTGCCCCAGTCGCGCACTGCAATGTCCATGTGCTCAAACCCCTCCTTCAAACCACGCAACACAAGTTTTGAGACGAGCTGAGTCATGGGCGTGGCATCAGGGGCAGAGGCAAGCTCCCTCAGTCCCCTCCACTCGCACCTGAGGATCTCGTGCTTGCAGGGCGTGATGTCATAGCTGAGAGGCTTCAGTCTGCATACAAAGTAGAGGTCAGAGAAATCAAAGCTATGTGGCATGTGGTGCTGTTGTCTGAAGACAAGCAATGATTGGAATTCTGCAGACCGGGGGGGGGGGGGGGGGGGGAGGGAAAAGCAATATCAGGCATTAGGTGGAATTCAAGACACCACCAAGCACATTTAAAAGAATGCCTACTAAAATAAAATAAATGGGAATCTTGACGACTAAATATATTTCCTTATATAAAATACACTGCAGAACCAGTAGTGTAAAAACATTATGGGACTGGGGACCAGAGCATAAACAGGAAGGGACACAGATGGAGAGTACAGTTTGCCACGCCCACCTCCATTTTCCATGGGAAGCTGTCATAGCTTATAATATGTGCACTATTTTTCAACAGTGGCCATCATCATTGTAAGGGACATGCAAACAAGTATAGCAATTCTAGTCTATTAGGCATCAGTCGCCATTCATTTCTACAACTGACAACAAGACCTCACATGACCTGATAGATTGTTGGGCAACATTTATAACCAAATGCGAATGGAACACAAACTGTACATGTGTTTAATTAGAGGACTATCAACAAATGGTCACAGTGGTGCTCTAATTAGAGTACTATGAGCATGAGGTAACTAGCTGTAGTAGTCACAGCATTTGGAACTCAAAAGCGTGCATAGACATGTTTGTTTGCACTCTTTATCTGCCATAATGGACTATGGCAATTTATGAGATCTGTTTTGGCAGCAGAAACTGTTTCTTTTGTTCTCTTTTGTTAGAAGAAATAATCTATGTAGATTGACTTTGAATGTGATGCTTTATGAGAAAGCAATTATTCAATGGTACATTGGCAATTCCACAGAATTTTGCACTGACTAGTAAACCCAGCCCCATTCCCGTAAACCCAGCCCCATTCCCGTAAACTCGTACCACTCTTTATTCCGGTCTCTTCCAACACCTCTCTCACTGCAGTGTCAGCTGGTGGTGGAGTGTGTGGGGGTAGTGTGTGGTGGTGGAGTGTGGGGTGGAGTGTGGGGTGGAGTGTGGGGGTGGAGTGTGTAGGTGATATTAATGGCTCACAAAAGTGAGTAACGCTACCTATGTCCTCAGCAAATTCGGACAGACCACCAGGAAACTTCCAGAAGGGAAGCTGTGTGTGTGTGTGTGTGTATGTGTGTGTGGTGTGTGTGCATTTGTGTGTGTGTGTGGTGTGTGCATTTGTGTGTGTACGTGTGTGTGTGAAACAGGTCACATGACTTAAGGTGCACACTCACACAGGTCACATGACTTAAGGTGCACACTCACACAGGTCACATGACTTAAGGTGCACACTCACACAGGTCACATGACTATACCCAACACAGGTCACATGACTACACTATCCCATGAGATGACCACTGACCTTATGTCTGTCCTGTGTGACCAACACTTGCTCTGTGTCCTCCCAACACACCACACCTATGGGGTAGGGAAGGTGTAATGGTGGCACTGCCTCCAATAGACATCAGCTGCTATGAGCATGTGGTCATATATAAGACAGTACACCCGCATCAAATAGCAGACACCCAGATATCAAAGAGCAGTACACCCACATCAAATAGCAGCACACCCACATCAAATAGCAGCACACCCACATCAAATAGCAGCACACCCAGACATCAAATAGCAGCACACCCAGACATCAAATAGCAGCACACCCACATCAAATACATAGGCGTAGGAACCCGGGGGGGGGGGGGGGCCTTGGCCCCCCCAATCTTGGGCATTATGTGTATAAAGTATGCTGAATTTATATTAGACACACCCTTTGGCCCCCCCCCCCCCCCCCCCCCCCAATCCTGTTTACGTTCCTATGCTTCTGAAATAGCAGACATCACTTTACAGTCTGTTGTGGTAATATTTCAAGGAGCTAAAGAATCAATTATGAACATCTTCACATGAATAAATTTGCAATTTGAAAATCTTAGCCACAGAATTTGGTCTGTGCCAAATGCAAACATAATTAGCCACCAAAATGTAAATGCATATGGCAATGTGTGGCTGTTAATTAATGATAACAAACAGACTGATAGAAATGGAACATATGTTGCAATGCTGCCGATCAATGCAATGTGTGCCTATTTGCTTCAGTAATATCCCCATAATGGAGCAAGAAAACATTCCATGGTGGAAAACAACCTTTGAACACCAGGTAATGCAAAATCACTATAGAGGCAGCCAACAAAACATACTGTACTAAAAGGAGATTGAAATGACACACACCACACCACACACCAAAATAAGGACATGCACACACCTTACCACATGCCCCTACTTGGTGAGAGGCGTAAGGTGGAAGCCGGCTAGCCTGGTCCGGCTGTAGCCATAGCGACATCACAATCTCCTCCCCCTTGGCATGGTGAAGCTGAAATCCTATGGAAGCTGCTTCTGGAACCAGGAAGGCAAGGGGGATGGGTAGGTGGAGCCATACACCTCCACGTCCTTCCTTCCTCCAATGACCAAGGTGGGCTTTAGATAGAGTTGGTATAGATTACTAATACAGTGCAATTCCAAGCAGCATGATAACTTGGCTGTGTATAGGTCACAGTCTATCTTACTAAGCTTAAAATTGCACATACATGTATCAAATACTAATGAGAACATGCCTATGCAATAGGATAGAGTAAGTGATACATTCAAAGAGGAATGCCTCTAGACTGAAAGAGTGCATTATGAAACGGAAAGAGTACCTTATATACACACTGTACTACATTATGAAACTACTTTGCACATAAGTTGGGTCGTGTGTGCTTCTTGCAGTCTAGATGGTGTACTGTATCACCACTGTAATGTAGTGCTCATACCAAACCTAAACCCTACGGTAGTTCCGTACAAATCTATACGAGCGAGGTTACTCAGTATGGAAACACCAACTTACAGTCAAAAAATTCAGCGAAATCTTGAACTCTGTCCAAACGCCAACCTTTTTTTGTAGCCTCTGAGAGGTCAACCTTAATCGACTTAAAATGGTTTTCAGTCCACGGTATGGTGCAGGATTCTCTCAGGCTGAGATAGGCGCTTGGGCTATTCAATCTAAAGATGCCTTTCCTCGCCTGCGACGCGTGGCGGAGCATTCTGTAGAGAATCAAAGAGAGAAGAAAATTTATGCGCTGTTTGTTAAACCAGAAATAATATAGTAGGGTTGCCGGGTTAGGATTAGGGCTACTATATTATCTGTAGTTAAAACAAACCTTCGCAAGAACAGCATCGTCCTCTCGGCCTCGTACCCAGTCCGTTCACCAGACGGAATATTAATCTCCATGGTGACGGTTGGTGAGATGAGCGGGATAAGGCGCAGTGCATCGACTCCCTGCACGCGCCTCAACAGCAGCAACTACGTACGTACGCGAAGCAGACAGTGCGACTTATCGTACGAGAGTAGCAAAGACATGTTTTGCCATTCCATTGGGGCATGGAGTTGCGACGAGGTATACACATATTGTCATTGGACCATTTACGAGGACAAGGTCATTACGCAGATCTGCTGCATGCTGAATTTGATCCTTGCAAGAGCTCGGCTCAGTCAGTTGGAACACCTCTGGACGGTACGTGGTAATTGCAAGGCTTTTCCTTTGTCACTCGTGCCCACCCTAAAAGGCCTTGGAACCAGCGGTGCACAGGGATTTCCTAAAGTCTCCCGAAGCACGCGACCATATGCGGCCGTACTCCACTCCCATCACTAGGGAGATAAGACAACGTTTCAGCAGATCGAGACGGTCTGAGGTAAATAAATAACTGATTTTGATTGGAGGTTAGCAATCTTCAGTCAAATAGACTGAACAGGGATTTGCCCTAATGTGCACATGAGCTGACATTTGATAGCATTAAAATAATGCTTGTTGACATAGTCAGATACTTTGCCTAGTAATGAATGAGTTCTGAAGATAACCATTGCCACTCCCTTTGTTTCATCCTCCACCCATCCTCACTGTTCCATCCTTACCCCTCTCTTCCTCCCCTGGCCCACCTGCCCTTACCCAAAAGAATCACAATCTCTACAGGGTCAGCAGTACCACACTTATCCCAGAGGTATGTCTCTGCAGTGTGGCTTAGCCATCAGTGTGTGTTTGTGTGTAGATGACCCCAGCCATGGCTAGCCTCTCCCTGCATGAGCGCTGCAAGTCTGAGAATCATGTCAGGTAAGATACAAAGGAGACTAGCGGATTAATTGGCATTAGACATAAGTCTTAGAGGTTATTCACAGCAAATAACATCAGTAAACATCATGCGAAGTCTTATGTATTACAAGGGTTATCACACATAGATATAGGACTTTATTGCACACAGATATAATAGGCGTAGAAACCGGAAACTGGGGTGGAGGGGGGGGGGGGAATCCCACCCAATAACTTGTATGTTGGGGCCCTCTAATATCAAACAATGAATAATGATCTGTGATAACTTTATAGAAGGACACGTTTTTCAATCTGCATCTTGATTAGTTTATCTGCATGGCACATCGCTAATTATTATCCTCTCGTACTTTGATTAAGAGGCTGCGTGTGTTGCTAAGGTAGTTTTCTTCACCATTCCAACATCATGATAGCTCCAGCAGCTCTATATTGAATCATTAAAAAAAGCATCATAAAATGGACACTGTAGTGCAATTGCATGTGTATCTGACTCGTGTCATGTACAACATTACGGATCAGTCTGCTAATTATACGATGGCATGGGGAGGGGAAGAGGGAGGTGGAGGAGAAGAGGGAGGTGGAGGAGAAGAGGAAGGTAGAGGGGAAGAGGAAGGGAGGGAAGAGGGAGGTGGAGGGGAAGAGGGAGGTGGAGGGGAAGAGGGAGGTGGAAGGGAAGAGGGAGGTGGAGGGGAAGAGGGAGGTGGAGGGGAAGAGGGAGGTGGAGGGGAAGAGGGAGGTGGAGGGGAAGTGGGAGGTGGAGAGGGAGGAGAGGGAAGAGGGAGGTGGAGAGGGAGGAGAGGGGAAGAGGGAGGTGGAGGGGAAGTGGGAGGTGGAGGGGAAGAGGGAGGTGGAGGGGAAGAGGGAGGTGGAGGGGAAGAGGGAGGTGGAGGGAAGAGGGAGGTGGAGGGGAAGAGGGAGGTGGAGGGGAAGAGGGAGGTGGAGGGGAAGAGGGAGGGGAAGAGGGAGGTGGAGGGGAAGTGGGAGGTGGAGAGGGAGGTGGAGGGGAAGAGGGAGGTGGAGAGGGAGGAGAGGGAAAGAGAATAATATAAGCATTTCATTTGTTCAGTTACATTTGTGTATCAACTAAATGCCTTATAAGGTGTTCTGAAATTGATGCAGGGTTGCTACTGAAGCCACACCCACATTCAAGCTTCCCGGACTTCGTTCTGAACCCCACAGGGGGACTGTTTCTCTTGTCCCCCACATCAGCAGGACTGCTGCCCCACCCTCTTCCCCCAACCAAGCCTGGTCCCCTCATGTTCCAACATTCCGGATACCGTTCCCCCAGAAGAGGCACATGGTTCAGGGGGAGGGGCTAGGGACACACCTCCTCCATCCAGAACGACTATTTACCACTTATCAGTCAACACAACCCCCAGGGGGCCTAAACACCACTTTATCCCCAGGGGGACTAAATTCTACAATACCCCTTGGGGGCCTACATCTCTTGAAGTGGTTCAGCAATCTAACTGAAGGTGAATAATAAATACCCTTGTATATATGTGAATGGATGTGTGTGTATGTGTGTGTGCTAGTGTGAGAGTGTGTTTATTGTTTGTTGCATGTGCATATCAATGTTCTGAATATGGCACTTGGACAGTGTATTCCTGGCATCATATCAATGCATGTTGCTATGGTCCAAGCACGCCTACAGGAAGAATGGTGGTACCATTACCATTGTCCTTCCCTCCACACAGATTGGCAGCAGCAGGAGATCTTGCAGATATTGGTTTGGAACTTGGACCCAAAGGAACTCCATTACTTCACCTCTCTGCTAAAGGTTAGGGGATATCTAGATCGAGAGATGGATCTAAAAGATAGAATGCCCCCATGAGGGATGAAGAGATTAGCCTGTGCAGATGACAGCAACTCATTTCTCCATTGTTCTTTCTCCCTCTGACACTTGCACATCCTCCCCTCCCCCTCCCTCCCCCTTCCTCCTCCCTTCCCCCTCCCCCTTCCTCCTCCCCTCCCCTTCCTCCTCCCACAGGGACATCAATACAGGGACTTCATAGCTGATCTTCCGGAGGGCGTGTCCTTGCTTGTGTTGGAATATATACCTGCCAAGGAGCTGCTTAGGTTCTGTTGTAGGGTATGTGTTTAGGTTCTGTTGTAGGGTATGTGTTTAGGTTCTGTTGTAGGGTATGTGCTTAGATTCTGTTGTAGGGTATGTGCTTAGATTCTGTTGTAGGGTATGTGCTTAGATTCTGTTGTAGGGTATGTGCTTAGATTCTGTTGTAGGGTATGTGCTTAGGTTCTGTTGTAGGGTGTGTGTTTAGGTTCTGTTGTAGGGTATGTGCTTAGGTTCTGTTGTAGGGTATGTGCTTAGATTCTGTTGTAGGGTATGTGCTTAGGTTCTGTTGTAGGGTATGTGCTTAGATTCTGTTGTAGGGTATGTGCTTAGATTCTGTTGTAGGGTGTGTGTTTAGGTTCTGTTGTAGGGTATGTGCTTAGGTTCTGTTGTAGGGTATGTGCTTAGGTTCTGTTGTAGGGTATGTGCTTAGATTCTGTTGTAGGGTATGTGCTTAGATTCTGTTGTAGGGTGTGTGCTTAGGTTCTGTTGTAGGGTATGTGCTTAGATTCTGTTGTAGGGTATGTGCTTAGGTTCTGTTGTAGGGTATGTGCTTAGGTTCTGTTGTAGGGTATGTGCTTAGATTCTGTTGTAGGGTATGTGCTTAGGTTCTGTTGTAGGGTATGTGCTTAGATTCTGTTGTAGGGTGTGTGCTTAGGTTCTGTTGTAGGGTATGTGCTTAGGTTCTGTTGTAGGGTATGTGCTTAGATTCTGTTGTAGGGTATGTGCTTAGGTTCTGTTGTAGGGTATGTGCTTAGATTCTGTTGTAGGGTATGTGCTTAGATTCTGTTGTAGGGTGTGTGTTTAGGTTCTGTTGTAGGGTGTGCTGCAAAGGATGTACAATAACTATAGAATAAATATCACATAAAAATAAAACAAACAAAAAACGCTTTCAGCATCGAAATTTGCATTCATTTTCATGTGTGAACGTTTTGTATTACATCGAAACTGTTCCTTAATACTGAGACCACCCTCGAAATGGACATTGGAGTTTCAGCGCAATATTTTTTAGTACCATTTTGTAAAGCGCCTGCAGTGAACTGATCTGTAACAAAGCTTAGGCCACCACTAAAGGAATCTAGACTGCCCCCTCCAGCCCCACAGTGAAGGCCTTTCCCTCTTTGTCGTTCTCTGCTTGCCGTAGGCAACTTGTTTCCTATTTCTCATGCAAAGTTGCTAAGGCCCTGTTGTGAGGGAGTACTGGCACATCTCTTTACACAGGTATCAACTAAATGGCAGGAGCGATGCAGTAATGAGAAGCTATGGAAAGCGAAGTGTCACCGCAATAGAATAGGTAGGACGTGTATATACTCTCTGTAGAGTGAAGAGTTCCTTTAAGTTGTGGCTTTGGAGTATGGCTGTGGCTTTGGAGTATGGGCTGTGGCTTTGGAGTATGGCTGTGGCTTGTACATTGCATGAAGCAATGCACTGTTGTTCAGATCTACCCATGCAAGGCCTGTTGTCATGGAGACGAACCTTTGTTGATGATCTCAAGTTGAAGAGAAACTGGAGATTCAAGAGGTGTATTGTGCAAAGTCTTCATGGCCATACAGCAAGGTACGGTGGGCTGGGGAAGGAGGTTAGTGCGCAATACAATTGTTAGAACCAATCAATGCTAATTTGACAATAAAAATAACCTAGCTCTATTACTTTTAATAACACTGATTTTTATCTTGCTTGCATAATAGCATATTTTAAGTTAATAGCATGTTGCATAAACATTATCTGCTGTGCTTGTGCTCAGTGAAACAAGGAGTTTAGCCATTCCACTTGCCATTATTGCAGTACAAAAGAAAGATTTAAATATAGTACATTCATATAAATATCATCTGTTGAGCGTCACTGTATGCAAACATTCTTATGAGCAAGACAAAATGGCCTGGGGACATGTGAAGCTCTTTTCGATGAATGACTTCACATCACAATGTAATTTGGAAACTCTACTGTGCATCCCACACTCCACACCCACACTCCTTACTTCATCACACCCCTCCACATCCTCATCTTGCATTCTACACTCCCTTCACACCTCCAACCCCTCACGTCACACACTAACTTCTCTTTTCTCCAGGGTGCTCTGTGTTCGTATTCGAGAGGAAGATGGTATCATAGCCACTGGAGGCTCTGATCGTACAGTGAGGTGTGGCAGGGGTGTGGCTACTGTGATAAGCATGTGATGAGGTGTGGCAGGGGTGTGGCTACTGTGATAAGCATTTGATGAGGTGTGGCAGGGGTGTGACTACTGTGATAAGCATGTGATGAGGTGTGGCAGGGGTGTGGCTACTGTGATAAGCATGTGTCAAGGTGTGGCAGGGGTGTGGCTACTGTGTGACTTCACTGTGAAGTGGCTATTGTTTATAGAGACGATGGACAGTACAGTGTCTACTGAAGCCTTACTATTGTGTCCAATGGGATGTAGGAAACACAAACAAGTGGCATCCATACTACCATGTATGCACACACACACACACACACTTTCACACACACAACACATACACAAATACACACACAGACACACACACAACACATACACCACAAATGCACACACAAATACAAATACGCCCATACACACATTGACACACACATACACACACATTCATAGAGCATACTAGTACACACACATACACAACACATATTGTGCTGCCCAGATGTAACTGGGTGTACATGAGTGTGAGTATTGTGCCCAGATGTAACTGGGTGTACATGAGTGTGAGTATTGTGCTGCCCAGATGTAACTGGGTGTACATGAGTGTGAGTATTGTGCTGCCCAGATGTAACTGGGTGTACATGAGTGTGAGTATTGTGCTGCCCAGATGTAACTGGGTGTACATGAGTGTGAGTATTGTGCTGCCCAGATGTAACTGGGTGTACATGAGTGTGAGTATTGTGCTGCCCAGATGTAACTGGGTGTACATGAGTGTGAGTATTGTGCTGCCCAGATGTAACTGGGTGTACATGAGTGTGAGTATTGTGCTGCCCAGATGTAACTGGGTGTACATGAGTGTGAGTATTGTGCTGCCCAGATGTAACTGGGTGTACATGAGTGTGAGTATTGTGCTGCCCAGATGTAACTGGGTGTGAGTATTGTGTGAAAGCCTCACACAAAGAGTCTTGCCAGAACTGCTGCTGTCATGACTGGCGTGAGTTGTGATGAGCAAGACATCCATGTTTTGCAGAATGTGTGCATCAAGTTACATCTGAGCTGTACTTGTACACACATGTACACACATACATGTACAATGCACGTACACACATGTACACACACATACGTGTAGTTCACACACATATACATGTACACATATACATGTACACACACATATACATGTACGCACATACATGTAGTTTACACACACATATATGTACACACACACATGTACTCACACATACATGTACACACAGACGATGTGCTTGCTAAGGGCAGAGGACACTCATGGTTGCACAATGACAGTGTCTGGTACTCTTTCTGTTAGGTTGTGGAATGCCAGCAATGGAGAATGCACTGGTGTCCTCATTGGTCATACGGTAAGCCAACGGTAAAAACTCCTATGCTATTGATACCTACTAGTGAGTGACCTGTAACACTTAAAGCTGTGTGTGTGGGTTGGGGGTGGGGGTGTGGGGTGGGGGGGTGTGAGGTGTGGTGTTGGTATCAACTCCGTTTCTATTCCTTCCCATTTCTTCTTGGCAGAAACCGGTGTGGTGCCTGAGCTTTTTAGGAAAGAATCTCCTAGTCAGTGGGTCTGGGGACTCCTCACTGAAGGTAAAGGGCTAACCTGAAAATTGAAATGGTATTGGGTGGAATTGAGGGGTGGGGCCATCCTCATGAAGGGAGGTGTCTTCACTCCGTTATATAGTCATGATTAAAGGAGATATTCTATATGTTTGCCTCCAGGTATGGAACACCACTACCGGAGTATGTGGTCGGTAAGTGCATGTGTATGTGTGTGTGTGTGTGTGTGTGTATGGTGTATATGTGTATGCCACAAGTGTGTATATTGTGACAACAAACACAAACACACACACACAAACACACACACACATACACACAAACACACACACACAACACACACACACAACACACAAACACACACACACACACACACACACACACACAACACCATATAATGCTCTATTTCCTCTGCAGGCACCTTCAGGTTCACAAAGGGCCCGTGTGGACCGCACAGATCAAGAAAGAAGTCCTTATTAGCGGATCACACGACCACTCGGTAGGCATTACCCCACAGGGTTAAAGCACTTATTTTTGCCCACGCGACGTCAGACTAGCGCTCATGTAGACGATTCGTAGCGGAAGTGTATCTGTAAAAAGGTCACATTTTTTTGGTTTAAACATGACGACAAACGGCCACGCGGATCATGTCTCGACACAGAGATACGCGCTTAGCGGCGGTATGGACATAGTTGGCAAGGAACTGGGACGCGGGGCGTACAGTAAGGTGGTCGAGCTGCGGTTCTACGGCCTGAAGTGTGCCGGGAAGGAGATCGATCAGAGCGTAGTTTCGTCCCAGCAGCGTTTCGCAGCGTCCGTGATGCTCCTGGGACAGCTTCAGCATCCCAACGTGACCCAGTTCATTGGGCTGTTCCATCGTCCAGGCAGCGAACTCCCTCTCATCGTCACGGAGTACCTACCGTTCTCTGTGGCCAGCTTGTCTCGCGCGTTACAGCCCACTCCCGGAGGAAACCACCTATGGTATACTTCGAGACGTGGCGACGGCTCTGGTGTACATGCATCGGCGCGCGCCGCCCGTGTCGCATGGCAGCCTGACGGCCAACAACGTCCTGCTTACGTGGGACCTGCGCGCCAAAGTCTCCGACGCGGGCCTGGCGAGAAATTTGGGCGTGAGAAGCGAGCTTCGAAGCAAGCACACGTTGACATACCTTCCCCCCGAGTGTCTGGACCCTTCTAACACGTCCCTGACCCCGCAAACGGACTGCTACTCGTTCGGCGTCCTCTCCATCTACACGCTGGGCGGGAGGTGTCCCGAGGGGGCCGGGGACGAGGAGGCGAACGAGGAGATGTCGTTGACCCGAAGGCAGACTCCCGGGGGGCTCAGCCGCAACCACCCTTTGGCAGGGTTGCTGCGTCAGTGTCTATCAGTAGACCCCATGTCCAGACCAGACTCCCTGGAAATCCTCGGGAACATCAACTGTCTTCTGGTCAGGTTCCCAGCCTGATTCTCTGGAACACAAGTCCCGGATACTGCGTCGTGTCCTGCTGGCCGGGAGCGAGTTGGACTACATGGAGGCCCTCCAGCAGTCCCCAGACCACCAAGGGGAGGTGGAGGCAGCGCGTCTCTCCCTCTCGGTGGAACTGGAACAGTCCCGCCTCCTTGGGGAGGAGCTTCGAGAGGAGGTGAGGGCGCTGAGGGCCTCCCTGGTGAAGCAGCAGGGACTCCTGGCTGCCATGGACCAGGAGATGGCCGCCAAACTGATGGCCAAGGACCAGGAGATAGCCACCAAATGCCACGAGCTGGCAGCCAGGGAAACTGACATCACCATGTGCAAGGCTGCCATGGCGACCAAAGAAGCCACTGTCCAAGGGCTGGGCAGACAGATGAGGAAGCTTCAAGGCTTTCTGTCCACCAGGAACGAGGTATGCTCTTATTGCTGAGGGGGTGAGGGGGGTGGGGGGGGGGGGGGAGTGGGGGGGTTGAGTGCTTTATTTGCTGAGGGGAGGGAGTTGTTCAAGCGTGGTGACCTTGGGGGCGTTGGCATTCATTGTACACCTCTGCAATGGCACATTGGCATTTTAAAGGATTGTGATTGACTATTTGTGAGAGAGATGCATAGGGTGTGGCTTGGGTCGTTTAGAATAGGACCAGGGTCATTGCGAGTCTCTTCATTTTATGTTCTCTTCTGTTCCTCAACATGTCGTGTGTTTTACACACCACACACCACCACACACCACACACACACCACACACACACCACACACATCATGCAATGCACACAAACCACACACACACAGCTGCATCTTCTCACACCAGAAGCTCGACTGACCTGGAAGCAATGCTCCTACCTTCCCCATGCCATGGTCTTTGGCAGGCGGTCACTGTAGAGACAGGGTGTACTTCGGTAGTGGCTACTGCCAACATAGGCGACGCCCAAACACGTGAAAGCCCCTACAAGATATTCTGCTACAGCACGGCTGAAGACAGGTGGACTCCAGTGGCCGACTGTCCCGTGATCGGCTTTGGGATGGTCGAGTTCATGGGGGAGCTGGTCCTGGTGGGCGGAGCCTACGAGAACACAGACGGAGAGACCGACTCTGCCCCTTACACTCTGACTAACCACGTCTTTACCCTGAATGGCTCCACCCGGGAGTGGGTCAAGTCCCTCCCCTCCATGCCCACCCCGAGGCTCCTCCCCTCGGTTGTACGCTACAAGTCCTCCATCGTAGCGTGTGGCGGGTTGGTGCTGGACTCCACCAGCGACTTCTGTGTGAACACAGTGGAGCTGTACCATCAGGACACGGGCCAGTGGTACAGTGGCCGAGCCCCTTCCCTTGGCCTGCATTGGAATGACATCCTGTATCATCAACGACACGTGTTACCTCCTGGGGGGGTTCACGGACACCGAATTCGATCATCCGACGCAGGGGGTGTTCAGTTGCTGCCTGCCCTCCCTCCTCGAAGACACGGTCCCCCTGGGGGTCAAGAACGGGGACGCCATGAACAATGGCTCCTCGGGTGATCCTGTGTGGCAGCGCTTTGTTGATGCCCCGCGCTTTGCCTCTACCGTTGCGGCGCTAGGGGGGTGTCTCCTTGCTCTTGGGGGGAGTGACGAGAACCTGGAGCACAAGTCGGGGGCCCTGCACGTGTTCTCCCCCCTGACCTCCTCCTGGGTGCGCATAGAGGACATACCCGTCGAGTGCTTCGCCTGCGCCTGCACGAGGCTGGGGACCGGGGAGATACTGCTGATTGGTGGGATGGGTCACGATGATGAGAACGCTCTGAGGACCGTGTACAAGGGGTGTCTGACCATGTCCTGATGATGTCGTCGTGTGGGTGGGGGGGGGGGGGGTCTTGACTCGCTGCTGTGTGTCTGAGCGGATGTGCTGAGTTACGGTCAAGGCTGGATTCATGTTTGTGTTGATGCACAGGTTTTGTGTGCAACTCTTCAGTCATTTTCAGTTCTGTTAAATAGTATGTGTATCATTTTAACTGCAAGGCACCTGAAATAATAGGAGAGTTTATTAACTTCTGTAAGCAAATCACAACGAGGGGTGAATGATTAAAGGGGGGGGGGGGGGGGGGGGTGAGGTATTATGGTGGAGGAGATGGTGCAGTGTGCTTCACTGAATTGATGGACCAAAAACCATCAAATAGAAATGTCCCCATATAAAATTTCACCACACAGCAATTACAGTGGCATTTGTCTGTTGTGCATTCCTTTCTTCAAGTTAGGTGACAATTTGTTCCGACTAAAGCTTTCCTCTGATTGCGCATGTTAGCAGTTATGGTGTGTGACATGCTTATTCCCTAAATGTCGTCGTCACTTCACTTAAGTGATCTTCGGCCAATTACTCATTGTTGTCTTTGTAGAAACAGTTTCACTCATGACCTGGTGCGTTGCTGTGCAAGCACCAGACACCTGTAGCATGCCTCCGTGACCTTTGAATGTGCCTTGCCTTTGGTGGTACCCTCAACCTTTGGTTCCTCACGTTCATCATCGGTAACTTGGGTTGGACAACAGAAGGAATGTAATCTCTGCCTCATGATGAAGGCTTGGTGTCCGTTGTTTTCTAGTGTAGTGTTTGGTGAGATGGGAGGGTGTTGGTGTGAGGGGTGTAGTGTTTGGTGAGGTGGGAGGGTGTTGGTGTGAGGGGTGTAGTGTTTGGTGAGATGGGAGAGTGTCAGTGTGAGGGGTGTAGTGTTTGGTGAGGTGGGAGGGTGTTGGTGTGAGGGGTGTAGTGTTTGGTGAGATGGGAGAGTGTCAGTGTGAGGGGTGTAGTGTTTTGTGAGATGGGAGGGTGTCAGTGTGAGGGGTGTAGTGTTTGGTGAGGTGGGAGGGTGTCAGTGTGAGGGGTGTAGTGTTTGGGGAGATGGGAGGGTGTTGGTGTGAGGGGTGTAGTGTTTGGTGAGATGGGAGGGTGTCAGTGTGAGGGGTGTAGTGTTTGGTGAGATGGGAGGGTGTCAGTGTGAGGGGTGTAGTGTTTGGTGAGGTGGGAGGGGTCAGTGCATGATTTGTGCACAGATGCAGTTTAAGGTAAAACGGAAGACAACCATGGTCTTCAGGGCAATATGACTGTGTGCAAGATTGCACCTTGTGTGAACTGTGGCTGTATGTAGACAGTGGTGATCCCTTTGGCTGCGTAGCTATCACATAGAATTGTGATTGCTACCACATACACATGAAGCCCACATGCATGTCTTGCACTCTTATGCAGTGTCATGTGACCATGGCTTGCATGTCTGCCATCGGTGATACTAATGGCCCCGCCCACCACCCCACTTGTTCCCAGGCCATTGTATGGGACGTTAGGCACTGCTCTGTTCTGAGGGTTCTTGAGGGTCACACGGGAGCAGTGTTCTCAGTGGACCTTGATGAGAGCTCTGAGCTGGCCTTCACTGCCTCTGGGGACAAGGTGAGGGGGAAGGCCTCTTGCCCGTCAGTGGGTCGTCCTGTGACTGTGCTTGTATCTTCCTGGCAGACGGTTGGTGTGTGGCAGCTCTCCAGCGGACTGTGCTTGAAGAGACTGAAACACACCAATGGACTTCCAGTTGTGGCGCTGCAGTGGCAGGAGGTGAGCACACTCCTCTTTGTGTGTGTGTGTGGGGGGGGGGGGAGGAGATTGAAGGAAGAATAAGGTGGACCACTCTTTGAGTGGGAGGAGCTACCTCATATGTACCACACCCTTTTGTTCATTTACAAACACCTACATTTAAATGAGAACTGAAATGTTATCCATGTACTCAACCTTCTCACCCTCACCTCTCTACACACATACACATATACATACACGTACACATACATACACACATGCATACATACATACACACATACACACATACACATACATACATACATACACATACACACATACACACGCATATATACATACACACACAGGGTTACATTGCCAGCTGTTCAGGCAGTACCATTACCCTCTGGAGTGTGGATGGATGGAAAAAGGTTATGGAGTTTCAAGGACATGAGGACAGGTGATGGTGGGTGTGGGGAGGGAGGGAAGGTGAGTGTTGATAAAGGGAGAAGTGGGGGGGAGGGAGGGTATGTTGAAGGGAGCGTTAGGTAAGTTTAGAAGGGTGAAGAGGGTTAATGGCGGGAGGCTGGGGAATAATGAACAGGCCTCATTAGGCCTTATGAAACTCACTATGCTGGCATACCAATTAAACTCTCTATCTATTGCAGAGTGGAATGTGCTCAATTGAGAGTGAGGGATCCCACTAACTGTGCTGGAACCGTCTTGAGTAGCAGCAGAGATAAGACCATCAAGTACTGGGACATCCATAGGTAGGACCATCAAGTACTGGGACATCGATAGGTAGGACCATCAAGTACTGGGACATCGATAGGTAGGACCATCAAGTACTGGGACATCCATAGGTAGGACCATCAAGTACTGTGGCATCCATAGGTAGGGCCATCAAGTACTGGGGCATCCATAGGTAGGACCATCAAGTACTGGGACATCCATAGGTAGGACCATCAAGTGCTGGGACATCCATAGGTAGGACCATCAAGTACTGGGGCATCCATAGGTAGGACCTTCAAGTACTGGGGCATCCATAGGTAGGACCATCAAGTACTGGGACATCCATAGGTAGGACCATCAAGTACTGGGGCATCCATAGGTAGGACCATCAAGTACTGGGACATCCATAGGTAGGACCATCAAGTACTGGGACATCCATAGGTAGGACCATCAAGTACTGGGGCATCCATAGGTAGGACCATCAAGTACTGGGGCATCCATAGGTAGGACCATCAAGTACTGGGGCATCCATAGGTAGGACCTTCAAGTACTGGGACATCCATAGGTAGGACCATCAAGTACTGGGACATCCATAGGTAGGACCATCAAGTACTGGGGCATCCATAGGTAGGACCATCAAGTACTGGGACATCCATAGGTAGGACCATCAAGTACTGGGACATCCATAGGTAGGACCATCAAGTACTGGGGCATCCATAGGTAGGACCATCAAGTACTGGGGCATCCATAGGTAGGACCATCAAGTACTGGGGCATCCATAGGTAGGACCTTCAAGTACTGGGACATCCATAGGTAGGACCATCAAGTACTGGGACATCCATAGGTAGGACCATCAAGTACTGGGGCATCCATAGGTAGGACCATCAAGTACTGGGACATCCATAGGTAGGACCATCAAGTACTGGGACATCCATAGGTAGGACCATCAAGTACTGGGGCATCCATAGGTAGGACCATCAAGTACTGGGACATTCATAGGTAGGGCCATCAAGTACTGGGGCATTCATAGGTAGGACCATCAAGTACTGGGGCATCCATAGGTAGGGCCATCAAGTACTGGGACATCCATAGGTAGGACCATCAAGTACTGGGACATCCATAGGTAGGACCATCAAGTACTGGGACATCCATAGGTAGGATCCACACTATCCCATTGACCACTCACACTATCCCATTGACCACAAACACTATCCCATTGACCACTCACACTATCCCATGATACTATCCCATTAATCATCCCACACTATCCCATTGACCACTCACACTATCCCATTGACCACCCCACTATCCCATTGACCACACCCTCATACCTCATGACCTCACCATGATCACACCACTTCCCCACAGACCACACCCTCACCACCATCCATAACGTGCTCTCTTCACTCACCAGTGGCAGATGTCTGCAGACCCTGTCTGGTCATGCAGGACCTGTGAATGGCATCGATTGGAACGAAGTTTTCATTACAAGTGCTTCTGATGATGGTGACGTACGAATATGGGACTTCCATCCCTGTCACAATAGAATAGGTCTTGCACCCTCGTAACACCCTCGTGACCACCCTCGTAACAAGTGTTTGGTACTTACAATGTGATACAGGTCTAGTGGTGCTCTGATTGGTACCCTGATATGGTGCCTATGTGATGGTGCCCATGTGATGTGATACTGAATAGGGTGCTTGCGTGTTGGTGTCTATGTGATGGTTCCACATATACATATAAGTAAATTGTTGCTACCAAATAGCATAGTTATCATATTATGTGAGGCATATGTGAGGAGGGTGAAGGGAGGGTGTTGTGGTGACCTAGTGGTTGAAGTGCTCAATCAAACCATAACATCCAACGAGACTTTTATATTATCCGTGACAAAACCAACACTACTTGAGAAAGTGACGATTATGAGCACCTTGCTAGGTGTGGAAGACAGTAACAGCAAGTGCCCAACATGAGACACGTTTCTGTCCCTCTATGGTACAAGAAAGGATGTGTAATTCTGTACCACTATGTAATTGGTATTGTATGGATGTCACTATCACCCACGACACTATAATTAAACATGCATATACAATGTGCGAGCGGGAATAGTTTAATTGTAAGCAATTCTTAAATCAGGTGCTAGTTATTTATTGATAGCTACTTCTGTAGTAGCCCAGATATGTGAATCGCCACATTCAGGCCACACCCAAAAAGTGATGACCGTTACAGATTTGAGAAGGAACTCAGTAAATTTAATATAGTACAAAATTATCACCATTAGTACATCAAATAAGTTGTTCAAATATGGTTTGTAGCAAAAACAGGAAAAAAACACAACTTTAGCTGTATAAGTTCTGGGCTCATGCAGTAGAGAATATTACTGCTCCAGTACATCCTGTCATCCTGTTTCAATACATCTGTCAGTGCCATTTTCTGACCAGTGATTGTATCTACAGCTTCTTGAGACCATCCTTACATACAGAATATTTGTAGTACATTTAATGTCTCAAGGGACTTGAACTCCTATTTTAAATTTCTTCAGAAAAGGAGCAAAATTTTTCTCAGGAATGTTACCTCGAATTATCTAGTACCACTGTAAGAGGAGGACAAGATAAACAGCAGTAGGCCAAATTGCTTCCAATCACTATCATCTCTTTTGTTTCAAATGTGAACATAAATGAATCACCAAACTTCTTAACCACAGACATGTCTACATGTGTAGCACAATCAAAGTCGGTCAATTTAATCTGAAAATCATCACCTACACAAACATTTGATGTAATGGTGAGCAAAATCAAGAGTATGGCAAAACTCCAGTCCTTCCATAATTTTATGAGCAAGTTCTGCATGGAAGGGCACTGTTTGTACTCCATAGCCTTAAATATAAAAATAGGAAGAGGGATGTGGATCTGCTGAGAGGTAAAACAAGGTGTGCAGTACACACTTTTCATTCATCTGAAGCATACTGTTAAGAAGAAGCTGCAGACTGCACTGATGTGAAGTGTCACCAGGAAATTTAAAAAACTATCAACCAAGTTAGCAAAACGTTTTGCTATCATGTCTACAATAGAAGAGGAATTGATCTCATACTGAATTCCACACAATAGGTTAACAAAATGCCCACATCGCATGACGATGCAATGGGTAACAAAATATCTTTCCATTTTGCTGACATGAACACATTCAACACAGTAGTAGTAAGATCCAGAGTCCCACCCAATGCCTGCTTCGAATTTTGTTGTCTCAATTAAGGCAGGCACATTAATTCAGAACTGAAATTAGCGATCCACACAAATGTTCAGTACGGTCACCTTCACCACCACAACCACCACCACTGTGTACGGCATTTAGGAGTACAGGTAAAACAGTTTGTCTGGAAGATGCTATTGTTCCAACATGGGCTACGTGAGGTAAGGTGCCCTTTTGATGTTGATGTTGCAACTGAAATACTTTGGCTAGTTTAATTTTTATCAGAATGAACAAATTATAATATGAAGTGGTTGTTTTAAAAGTGCATGTTTATGACCACCAGAGGTAAAAATCCGTCAAAATGCTACATGTAGAATCAACACAAGTGGCAAGTGTGCAAACTCATGAAAGGCAAGGCAAACAAACAGACCCTCATCTACTTACAAAGATGCAATCATGTCCACCTAAAGCCATGCACAGACACATTCCACCTAAACCCATGCACAGACACACTCCACCTAAACCCATGCACAGACACACTCCACCTAAACCCATGCACAGGCACACTCAAAACACATCTACAATAACTACACGGACTCTGCAATTTAAAAAAGATCTTTAAAACTGCTCATAATTATTTATTACCATCTGGGACTGATCTAGGGTGTGGCATTATGCATTTCATTTTGACACATGCTAACCCAGTAACAGAGCTCTACTGGTTGAGCCTACACCTTGCCTTAATGAAATGTACAATGCTGTCTGCCTTGTTTGAAGCTTGTAACTAAGATGTGTGTGACCACTACTGATGATAGGCCAACTAAGATGTGTGCACACCTTGTGTGAACACTACTGATGCTTGCCAACCTCAATGCTGCAGCAATGGAATTAGTGACCTTTCCTAACCACACCCTTTGAGATCCCACTCAAATGCGTTTAACCCATCTTTTGTCTATTAACTGTAATATGGGGGTAATTTTAGAAATATATTAATTTTAGAACAAAATTGAAAGGTTATTTGATGGCAATTTTGATAACGTATGAAGTTAATTTTTTTCTTCATAACTATGTACAGGTTTATTCTATTGAGTGGCTTAATTTGGTACAAAAATTCTATGCTTACAAATAAGTGATGTAAAGAAGTAACTTGTTGAAACTTGAAAAGTGATAAATTTAAATAAATTCTAACCACATAACACATAACAAATTGACTTGGAGTATACAAACGTACATGAACAAGTATCTAATGTGCTAAACAAATCAACCAATTCTGAGATAATGATTGTAAAATTGGTTGAACTGACCCTGGAAATATACAGTACGTGTGAAAAATGGCTACTAAGAAAGAAAAACAGTCCACATTAGCCATGGAGAACACTTAATTACAGGGCTACCAATGCATGCAGGTATGTACAAGACACTTTAATGTCCTTGTGTGTATAAGTGTTACATGGTGCTTGGTCTCTCATGGCTTATTGATCGCTGTTAAAACTAGAGCAAGGAAGTGACTGAGCTATCTATAACCTAAGGCAGCAACCTAAATGGCTGCATGAGAGTGAGGCTGCCATGTTTGAAGGCAAGAGTGGACCATACATGAAAGTACATGCACACAGCACAATGTGCAAACTAACAGGAAACTGATCATGTGCATGTAAATTTAAAGGAAAAAAATACATAAGAATTCACATTACAACAAAGTACATAAAATCATAAATACAATAATGATGTAAACGTGGTGCATAGTATACACTGCATGACATTAGTACATCAATTTAAGGCATACCGAGTGGTTCTCATTAGCAGTCACTCTTGCAGCACAGACTACACAATTTGAGCTTGCAACAGTAACAGGGACAACTTGAGCACGTGTAGTAGAGGAACATCACTACTGTGATTCAAGAACATTCTCAGCTTCAGTTTCTGATCAGGTTGCAATGAATTCTGCCACGTTTTCACAAGACTGGAGTCTAAATATCAGCTTTCTCGGAAAAGAGAAGTTCATTTTGGAAGATCATTGATTAGTTCAGTGTGATGCTTGGGACCGCAATAGGATGTCAGGTAAGCAGAAGTAGGCCAAATTGCTTGTTCTATATGTCTACATTAACTGTTCCCCATACCCTGCAAACGAACTATCTGAGCTCCTCAAATAATGCAAAGTCAATCAATTTTAATAACCCTCATCTACACAGACATTAGGAAGTAAGGCACCTAGGTGAACCATGCTAAGACCATGAAGAAACTCCAATCCCTCTTCTAGAAGATATTGTTTTGCAGTCTGTTTAGTTAACTGACACTTAATCGCTTGAAAAACAAACAATGGAATAGGTAAGCGCATAATAGTTCCAGAGATGTTTGTTACAGGCTTGACTTTTTCTGAAGGACCTAATTGGAAGGTAATAAGAGATAATTACAAATAACAAATATGTGTGAGATTAGTTCTTCTCCTATAATTGTTCTAACTTGTGCTATGATTTACTCTTCTATTACATCATGGGCCGTTTTATATTCACAAAACTTGGGACTGTCCGTCAGTCTTAGTGACCAAATATACAATCAGTAACGTTCATCCGGTTGAGGTCAGTTTAAGACTATTCTGATATGTTAACAAAGAAGTGCTCTAGAGCGGCTGTACGTATGCAGACAAGCTCTTATTAACACCCTGCCATCTCTCCCATGCACATACAGACACCTGCCATCTCTCCCATGCACATACAGACACCTGCCATCTCTCCCATGCACATACAGACATTATTTCTCATCACCTACCGGTAATTAAAAATTATATCAGCTGCGCCGATGTTGTGATAATGGACAAAAGCGTGGCCGATACGATTGCGGGGGGATTTGGCGGGCTAGCTTGTGTGGCCGTCGGCCAGCCGCTGGACACGGTGAAAGTGAAGCTTCAGGCGTTCCCCAACCTCTACCCTACGCTGCTATCCACCATCAGGAAGACGTTCAGGGAGGAAGGGTTGCGAGGCTTCTACGCGGGGTGCGCTCCAGCCTGCCTCTCTAACGTGGCGGAAAACGCGGTTCTGTTCGTGGCCTACGGCAACTGCCAGAAGTTAGTGCAATGGGTGACGGGGAAGAGCGACAACAACATGTCGGTGTTGGAGAGAGCCTCCGCCGGGGCTCTCGCTAGTCTGTTCTCCTCCGTGGCCATTACACCTCCCGACCTCATCAAGTCTAGGCTCCAGGCACAGAGGGCGCTTCTGGAGAGGGCAGGAGTCGTTACCACCAAACGCGAAACGTGAGTAATTTGTATAGATTTGTTTTGGTAACTAGCACAACAGCTGAAGGCCCACTACACAACGTACGTGTGGCTGACTAGGTCGATTTCATAGACCAACTGGGTCTGAGCCATACAATACCCTTTGGGCCGCATTAATTACAGTAATCCACTTCACGTCATGTGACGCCTCGTGATGCGCATGTGACTAATGGGAGGTCCCCTATGTGTACGTAGCACCTGGTCAGTGATCAAGTCGATCATGAGAACCGATGGACTTACTGGGTTCTTCAGAGGGCTCACCAGCACGTGGGTGCGGGAGGCATCAGGGTACTTCTTCTTCTTTGGCGGCTACAATGCTAGCAGGACTCTCCTCACACCTCCTGGGAAGAAAAGCACCGATAACCTCGGTGAGTCTGTTACCTCATGTGATGTCATGTGAGATCATGTGATCACAGTTTTAAAGTAAATACTATAACTACTGCATGTATGATCCACCTGTTGCAGTTATGAGTGTTATGCGCATGTGTTATCAACTTCATCTCCATGGTGTCGCCATGGATTTAGGCATCTGGAGGACAGCTGCTGCAGGAGGGATAGCCGGCTGTTGCTTTTGGATTGCTGTCTTCCCATCAGATGTTGTGAGGACAAGAATACAGGCATGTCTCCATCCATTTGAGCCATGATATTTGAAGGGCTGAGTTGTGAAATGGTCTAACCCCGCAAGAAAGTGTGAAATTACACTGCAACAATTTCAAGTCAATGTTTTAGCATTACGTGGTGAAGCTTACATCACTTGCGCTGATGATGTGAGAATGACTCAGCTTCAGCTGTTGACTTATCTGACCTCAAAACAAGCATACAGCCATAAAGTATCGAATTCTGTAAAATGGGGCTAGGCCACTTTGCTTCTAAGCTCTTGATACAATATTGATGTACAACGTGAGGGACATGTGCTGAGGTAGAATATTATGGTTTACAAAGATGCACAGAGGTGTCCATGCTCATAAGGGTGGCCATTTTAGTCTTGTAAACTACAGGGTTTAGGCGTCCATCTAATCATTAATTGTATCTACTTATTATAATTGTACCTACTTAACAATTGTACCTATTTATTAAAATTTTGTTTGTTTTTATAATTGAGCTAGCCATGGACATTGGTTGAGAGATTTGTAGCATGCAGACCAACATGTAACCAAGCACTGTGTACACCTATATGTACGTGTGTACAGATGCGTGTGTGTTGTGTGTGTTGTACAGTGCAGTATCCAATTCATACATTTATGATAATTGTGTGCAAGAATGTCCTACAATGGATTACAAAGATGCACAAGGATGTGTTGTAGTGTACTATGTACGATGATGTAATCTCTTTAATAGGTGAGAGGAGAATTGTCAGGAGCATTTTGGGTCACTTTGTTGCAAATCTTTAAAACAGAAGGTTGGTGCTGTGTGTGTGTGTGTGTGTGTGTGTGTGTGTGTGTGTGTGTGTGTGTGTAGTGTACAAGAATTACACACGAAAATGGTTACATGTACATCTGGTTTTAATTATACATTGCTTACACAATGAGCACATTACCATTGTTGTGATTAATAAAACAGGAAACACAAATTTTTAAAATGACTTAATTTGTCTGCACACATATGTAAACAGCATATGGGATCATTTCTGCGAAAAGAGACCTAGCGCATACATTATAAAATTTTCAGTTCGTGCAATAGAAATTTAATGCTTGTGTTGAAATGTATGGCTAATTAAAAATCCAAATATCAAAAAAATTAAAATCTTGGAAAAAACATGCGTTAAGTCCCTTTTCGCGGAACACGATTGCATGCAATGAAATATAATCATTTTTCTTTTTAGTCACATTGTGCTTTGTTGGTCGGCTTAAAAGAGTAATGTTAGCTATTAAGAAGCCCTACAATATGAATTAGTGCTCATATATATGAATTAACATATTTAAGCCACTCTTGCATTAAGGTCTGTATCTGTCAGCAATGTAGATGTATCAAATACTTACAGTATAGGATGTCTGGAATGAAGTTAAATTAGGTACTTGCAATTCATTCATTGTAGGAGACCAGCTTAGTTATTTATGGTTAGTGCATTAATAAATTCAAATCTCCAAATTTAGATTGCATGACAATGTATGTAACTCTTTCTTGGTGAAGCCAATTATTACGATGTATGTGAAATAAGCATTTCCGTGTTGCAGGAAAATGTTATTTGTAAGCACATGCTGCTGCGAACTTGACTGCAAAGAGGCTTTCCTCTGAACAATGTGTTTTTGACTACAAAAATGTTAACTGTAGACAAAGTATAGCTCTTGCGCTGTTGCCAACGAAAGAGTTAAACTAATATATTGTCTGATAGACCAATCAAATTTGGCACTACTATTTCTATTTCTCGTTTTGTGATGCTATTGCTGTTGAAGCATCAACATTTTGACCATTGTGTTTGTGCACTTCATAAGAATTTTTACCATAAGTATTCTATGCTATGTCTGTTGTCATGGCAAGCTGTTACCCTGGTGGGTTACATTAACCCCCTTCAATCTTCAGGTCTATTATCCTGCTACAGAGGACTGTCCCCAGCACTCATCAGGGCCTTCCCTGCGAATGCAGCTCTGTTCATTGTCTACGAGCATACCAAAGAGCTCCTATGCCGTACGCTGGTCGTGGATCCAGCATAGGGAGGTGTGCTCTAAAGGGAATGTTGCATATGGGCATGTGCCAGCAGCTATGCACTAACCACACACAGGTAAAAAAAAAGAAGTTCACATTGCCATATTATATTGATAATGTTATTTTTTATTATTGTATGTGATAACTCTTGTGATCGGTTAACACCAGCGAGGATGGCCGTTAGTGTTATAGGAATGTACCGGGTGTCCACGAAAGAACGCAATCTATCAAATGTTATTCCCGTTCAAAAGCATTGCGTTCTTTCGTGGACACCCGGTATAATCATGGTCATGTTAATTGGGAACACATGAAATGAAAGGAAGGAGATATAAATTTCTTATTCATCATCCAGTGCTGGAAGAATTTGCAGTTAGCCTTCCATAATGGATCCGTATCGTGCTATGTGAGGAATGAAGTTTAGCAAGGGTATGTCAAATGTGGGAAAGCTTTGTAAGACACTACTTGGGAAGGGTGATACCGAAGGGTGATGCGAGTGAGTAGGAAAAAATCCTTACGCGCGTCGTCTCATAGACCGCACATGCACCCCACTCTTGATGGCTCGCATAATTACTGATACTTTACTAACAACTCATGCGTACAGTACACGTTCGATCATCATTAAAAACTAGCCTATATCTTAATTGTAGCAAACTGAGTCACTATTTATAGTTCACTGAGTGCTGGCCCGGAGTCAGGGTGACGTGATGCATTCATTACTACGGCACCTCGATATCTTTCTCCCATTGAGCGGCTGAATCTTTCGAAAGTTACTAAGTACTGTCTGTCCATGTCCGTCTAAAGTAGCTGATTCAAGTAATCTTTCGGAATTTTAATCGGATATTTCAGTACGTACAGTGGCGGTCAGTGGTCAGAGATCGTTCGTAGAAGAAGTATAGGCTCGGATATCTGGTAAAAATGGATTGAGCTGAACAGACACTTGCTTTGTTTGGTGGTATCTTCGCGGAACAGGGTACATGTCTTGCCATACCTTCTTAGTGATAGGAGTGTTATGGGAGTGTTAACAGTTTTTAAAAACACACCAATGACTAATGCATCGTCCGGTCACGAGCTTTAAATTATGCGTTATATACAGTTTAGTGTGTCTTTGACATTAACAATGCGAAGCTCGCCAGCATAGGGTTTGCCGTTGATCAGATGTTCAGAACCTTCATTTGCATTAGCTCCCCAGTGAATATGAAATCGACACACCTTGTATTTCTGACCACACTTAGTGACCCTTGGCCCTCGTTTGAAGGAGTAAATTTGACGCTGTGCCCGATGTCCCTGTACTCTCCTCTTTGTTTTCTGTTCCAAACCGTCAACGTATATGATAAGAGGTTTGTCATGTAACCTCGGGCGATCCATTGGATGTAATTATGTTTATTGGCGATGACGTTTGTTATCAGTATCCTCGCGGAGGGATATGTGGCTGATGTGCTCGTATCCTCGCGGAGGGATATGTGGCTGATGTGCTCGTATCCTCGCGGAGGGAGATGTGGCTGATGCGCTCGTATCCTCGCGGAGGGAGATGTGGCTGATGCGCTCGTATCCTCGCGGAGGGAGATGTGGCTGATGTGCTCGTATCCTCGCGGAGGGAGATGTGGCTGATGCGGTGGCTGATGCGCTCGTGCTCTATCGTACAAACGCACAGCAGAACTGAATTCTGAAGGAAAGAGCTTTGTTCAGCTAGGACACGAAGAATCAGTACACGTTCATAAGGTATCTATCTATACATACATGCCAATATCATTTATTAAAGATACGTACCGGGGCTGTTTCGAGTCATCTTTGTTCGCAGTCGTTTCCAGTTGCAAAACAAAACTATGGTTAATAGAGACCCTTTTAAAAAGAAAGTTTACAGCCCGGAAGCGCGACTGAAGGCCATGCGAAATTAATAAACACATGAACATAACATAACTTTAATGTGTTGTCGGAACTGAGTAGTAGCAATGCTGTTGCAAGGCTTCTGATCTGGAGGAATCTAGAGGGAGAGTGATGGGGGTGGGAAGTGGCCAGCCCCGCCCCTTATACCAGCTTGGGGGTGGGTGGGACGTGAAGTCCCCCCTTTTCCCTTTCTCCCCTAGAAGTCACAGACCATGATGGTCTGGAGAATGACAAAAAATAAAAATAAAAAAATCACCAACCAAGTGTGTCCTCACCCGCCACGAGGTATTTCCTCTATCGGACTGCGCATGCGTAAGGTACCTCCCACGTTAACTCGTTAACCTTCATAACGTATACAAACGCGCATCCGTAAAAATGCGGCGCTAGTGAACCCAAAAAGTAGGGTCTAAAAATATTTTTAGACGTTATGCTTTTTTGGTTAATTTTTTTAATTCTTGGTTTTTAAAATGTCTTACGTCTTTACGTCTTTATGATAAATTTTATCAAAAAAATAATAAAATTCACAGGGCCCATAAATCACAATATAATCTTATCTAAGAATTATGAGTGATTGAATACATTAATTACGCATGAAAAAGTGCATTTTCTGTACATCTTGTGCAAAGTGCTGTTTTGTCAAAGGAAGGAAAGCTCTCAATACAAAGTGGTTGGTTTTTGTTCTGTTAATCAAGATCTTACGTTCTTGAAGCAATGTTGACCCCCAACAAGTAGGATCATTGGTAATAATCAATGCCTCATTTTCTATGGAAGTTATACGTGATTATGTTAAATACAGGTAACTATCAACATAACGCTTCGATAGTACTGATGAAAGTACTGAAACGAGCGTGTACACATGTACATATAGATACAGTACTCAATTGACCTTTCACTTAAGGGCGTGCATGTAAGCGTGAGGTCATATCTATATGTGACGTGATCATTTGCCGTTGGCACTGGTTAGAGTAGAAATCTATGGCATCTACATTTTAACATCTTGCTGCAGCATTAGTCTCGTACCCAGACCCACCATGACGTAAGCGTTTATCGCTTACACTACGACAGGTAGTGTAAGCAATAAACGCTTACGTTATGGTGGATCTGGGTACGAAACTACTGAAGCATCGTTACTGAAGCATCGTTACTGAAGCATCGTTACTGAAGCATCGTTACTGAAGCATCGTTACTGAAGCATCGTTACTGAAGCATCGTTACTGAAGCATCGTTACTGAAGCATCGTTACTGAAGCATCGTTACTGAAGCATCGTTACTGAAGCATCGTTACTGAAGCATCGTTACTGAAGCATCGTTACTGAAGCATCGTTACTGAAGCATCGTTACTGAAGCATCGTTACTGAAGCATCGTTACTGAAGCATCGTTACTGAAGCATCGTTACTGAAGCATCGTTACTGAAGCATCGTTACTGAAGCATCGTTACTGAAGCATCGTTACTGAAGCATCGTTACTGAAGCATCGTTACTGAAGCATCGTTACTGAAGCATCGTTACTGAAGCATCGTTACTGAAGCATCGTTACTGAAGCATCGTTACTGAAGCATCGTTACTGAAGCATTGTTATCTGTCTACACTGTTGTATAAATAGACAAACGTTTTTTGTTTTGCAAGCTGTGCCCCAATCAATAGCGCTTTTTTGATACCCCGTCATCAGTGTTGCCGCGGTCAGCCTAGACCGTCCAGCAGCCGCCAAAATGTATCCATCGGCCGCGGGCCGTCAATGTGCCTGGCCGTCTGAGCCATCAGAGTATCAGAATTTTACGGCTGACCGTAAAAAATATTATCCGGTTACTTACGCTACTGCTGACGATATCGAAGAACCCATACACAGGGAAAAGTTTCGAGTTCCCAACATTGGGTTTTGATCCAAGATCCCAATGTGATAAGCAATCACAGTAGACACAACAAACCACATCAAAATGCCCAATGTTGATTTAAGCCTTTCCACCCAGGGATTGTTGATCAAAATCCAACTAGGGAATGCGAAACTTTTCCCTGATAACGATGGCTGTACCATGCAGTTTCTAAAAAGCTGAAATTGGATAAACCACCAGACAGCTGTGTGAAAAGTGCTTCCATCTGGTTCAAAGTTCTTAACACAAAGCTGTGGAAACACTTCAAATTGGCTCAGTTCAACGAATAGAGTGGATATCAAGAGTTGATGGTTCTACTTCAAAGATGATGAAGCACTTGACAGATGAACACAACTTGTATATCAAATACTTTATTCCTTATACTGGGGTATGCAGTTATGTGTGCCTGGGGACCAGACAATTTATTTTAGGTCTGGTCCACAGACTAAGGCTGCTTCACAATTGTTCGTATGCGTGAAAACTTTTTAATATCGTTCCTCCACTTACTCCAGAGATCTGAAGGAATGCAAGCAGGAACGATCCAGCAATGATGTGAAAGAGGCGGCCACTTCGTCTCATGCAGGATTAATTACTAAGCACTTTGCTCCCCGTATGTCCGTTGAAAAGCATAAGAAAGCATATACGTTGATGATTCGATCACATTGTGCAGCACTTATCCCTCCCTTGGTAAATGACATACCGGAATATCGAGAGTACATAGAATTCATCTCCCGCGTGGTTCTTATGTTCTGCCACATCGTACCAAGACCACAGACCTACATGATGAAGCAGCTAGTATACCTAACGGCAGAATCCACCAATTGGCGTGCAAATAATGTCATGGACTGTTGGAGCATTAACGAAGGAAATTTTCCGAATATAGCAAAGATGGCACTAAAGTATTTGGCTGTTCCAGCATCAAGTGCATGCACCTTCTGAACGTGTTTTTTCCCAATTGAAGCTAATCCTTGACAGAAAGAGGTGGAGAACTGATGCAGACAGGCTAGAAAGGATTTTGTTTTTACGCTGCAACAAGAACTTCAGTGCCTAATTCCCATCCTCACCTCTTCAGGCTGTTTCCATTATATCCATATATTCGTTCTTTGTATTTATCCGTTGCATGAGTCACTTGATTGCTATATATTGCATATGTATCATCAAATTAGTATAAAGCCGCATCTATACACATACCGAGGTGCTAATTGCAACCAGCAGTGCATGCGGGACTCTGCCAATATAGTAATACATGTACACGTATGCAAGTTTGACCGACTAAGACCGTCTGCCGTGACCGCTAAGTATGAACTGGCGGTTTTTGACGGTCCAAAACTGACCGTGACCGTGCCGGATAGGCTTCAAACGGCCTGCCCGTGATCGTGACCGTATTGACTGGTCACGGCTATCGTGACCGCCAGAGGTATATTCCGGTCAACTGGCCGTCCGTGACTTCCTCCAATCGGTCAACCGCGGCAACACTGCCCGTTATACGCTTAATAATCGAGTTTGTAAAAACATTCTTTATGGAACGTACCGCGCGATGAAAAATTACAAACCGCGATGTTCATTTCTCCATTGCGTCCTGCATTAGTTTGTATTCCGGTGTCACAGGATTACGCGTCCCCCGGATTACGCGTCCTGCCGGACATTGTATCCTAGAATTCTGCGTCCGCCGGACATCCAGTCCTAGGAGCCACTGTCCCCTCGGACAGCGTATCCTAGGATAGTATGTCCCCCCTTAGGAGTAACTGTCCCCCGGACATGTATCCTAGGATAGTATGTCCCACCATACTCTCTCCAGGCGATATCATACAGCTATATAGTATCTCTCACCAAGTCTATGTTCGTTTATACCGGTGTCGCAGGATTATCCCAGGAATTGTCCCCACGGATATTATATCCTCATTATAAACGTCCCTCCTTTGAAAGCGTATTTTGTATTCAAAATTAGATCGCAGCCAAAAGTACTTCATTGGCCGACTTATCATCATAATGGTTGAGCTTATTTGCATGGGTCTGGTTTATACTAGTAGCTTGGCAAACAATTAATTATAACTGTAGGGCACAGTTACCTACACTTATCTCTGAACACTAACTTACATGCTGTGGCAAAAGGATACCTGTGTAAGAATTTATGTCTCCCCCACAAACCCTATAGTGTCTCACTTGGAATTGATTGTCCCCATGGTAAATTGCACACTTGGTGATAACATGCATGGATGGCAAGTCAATCAACTATGGCAGTCAGTTTTCAGCAGGTTAAATGATATACAACGCTTGCACTTGTGATCAATGGCAAACATGAAAGAGAGTACATTTATGCAGATTACACGTGGTACATAAATTAATTTTTTGTGCTCAGTGGATGGGCTGACAGTTGTTAAAATGCCATTTGCATTTTTTATCATTCCAGGCTTTTTAAGGAATTGACATGCCACATTTCTTTTGGAACCATTCATAGCAGGAATTGCATTGAATCATCACTCCAGCATCCGGCATTCGGCAATAACACCTCCACGTTTATGCTCTTTTTTTTTGTTACAACATGACTGCTTGATCTATCCAAACTGGGAAATGCTGCTATTCTTCTACTTTCTAAACATTTTGACAGATGTTGACGCATCAGTACTGTGTCATATTTCCTAAAACACACATCTTCATCACGGCATAAATCAATGGCATACGCAATGGCATACAGGCCACAGTCTGAATGATTAGTCTGTTTATCAACATCCATTAAATGGAGATGCGCTGCATTGTTAGGAGTATAAATAATGAACAAATTATTTCAATGCCATGATCAGTACAAGTGTTATAGAGACTATCATAGATGTGCACATGGCCAGATGGCAATCCAAGGGTTGAAATTGTGAACCGATGATCCTCTCCATTGTGCAGAATTTGAATAAAACCTTTTCTCATTATATCAAATGTTAAATGATATCCCAATGTTGTTGCTTGAAATCCAGGCATACCATATTGGCTATGGAGAAGGTATTGCACAGCATTAATTATAGCATCACCCAGCCACTTCTTGTCACTCTCAAGAATGCATCTGTGTTCTTCATACAGTATAACATTTCCCACCTCCAACCATTGGTGACGTAGATTTGATAAACCTTGTGTTCTAACCTTTCTGCTTTTCTTTATCTGTCACCTCTTCATCGCAAGCAACCTTTCTGCATTTCTTTATCTGTTTTACCTCTTCATTGCAAGCAACCTTTCTGCTTTTCTTTATCTGTTTCAACTCTTCATCGCAAGCAACCTTTCTGCTTTTCTTTATCTCTTTCACCGCTTCATCGCAAGCAACCTTTCTGCTTTTCTTTATCTGTTTCACCTCTTCATCGCAAGCAATCATGCTCTTTTTTGCTTCATTCTTTTTAGGTTGAGAGATGCCAATAATTAGTGAAGCAGAGGCACAGACACTCAAATCTGGCTTACTGGTTAAGTGGAGACTGTCAAGGGTTACACTATCTTCATTACACATCTTTCTTGTGTCCAAAATCCACTGACAGAATGTATCAATATTTGCTGAAGACATGAGTAAATATGTTTTGTCATATTTGCAAATTGTCTTAATAGTAATGCCACTGGATTTGAACCAATACTCCAGAAGTTCAATAGCTTCCACTGGATATAAATAAGCACCAATGGCATGTTTCCTAAAGTGGTCAAACTCTTCAGAAAGTTTGTCATTCATTATTATAAATTGCCTTCCCCAGAAATCTCTCAATGGTGCTTCTCCTTTATATGCACGATGAGTCAGCCAGTGTTCCACAATTAGATCCTTGTTAAGGGCATATTCACCAGCTTCTATATTTAATCCTGTTATCTAAAAAAAAAAGTAAGTTTGTTATACTTCCAGTATTTAAGTATAAGGTTGAACAACTTACATCAAAGTCTTCATCTTCTGCTGCTTTAAATGCAAGTTCATCTGCACCTGTTCGCCATAATCGAAACAAACGTGGTGAAAACAACTGCTCATTAAGTATTCCATGAGTAGACATTTCATTCCCATTACAGATTTTTCATTGTGAGAATCAGTCACATCTGGTCTCTCTTTGCTTGCACTTTCTTCATTGTGAGAATTGGTCCCATCCAGTTCAATTTTGCTTTCAATGTCCTCCTCACTAACAGCTGCATGACCTTGCCTTTCTTCATATATTTTAAGCTGGATTGAGTTATATTTCTTTTTTAAAACCTTTCCATGTGCATTCTTTAATGAATATAACCCCTTACCACACACTTCAGCAATAGTAAAAGTGCCTGTCCACTCTTTGTCCATTTTCCCTCCTTTTCGAGACAGTTTTCTCATGTTTCTTAAGAGTACTTGGTTTCCTAGTTGAAATTCTGCTTGTGAATGCTTGCGGTCATAGTAAAATTTTGGTGGTTTCCTAGTGAAATTCTGCTTGTGAATGCTTGCGGTCATAGTAAAACTTTTGTTTAGTTTGAGCATTCTGAATGTTAGATGCAACTTTCATAAAAGGCTCAGTGCATGTCATATCTAGCTGCGTAGCATACTTCTGAGCTTCACTTTCAATGTCAGTGATTGTAACTAACGTATGATTGTTATCCACATTTCCAGTCTGCAGCTGGATGGGTAATACTGCTTCTCTACCATACATCAGAAAAAAATGGTGTGTATTTAGTAGTAGCATGAACACTTGTATGATATGAGAAAAGAACCGATTCCAAGTTTTCATCCCAGTCATTTTGATCAGCATTAATATATTTAACAAGTGACTTTGTCACAGTTTGATTCAGCCTTTCGTCTAGTCCATTGGTTTGAGGGTGGTATGCACTTGCAATGCGATGCTCAGTTCCCGTCAATAAGAAAAGCTTCTCATTTAGTGAATTCACAAACTCACGACCCTGATCTGAAATGCATATTCTGAAGCAGCCGAACCTAGTAATCAGGGAATAAATTAACTTTGCTATCCCTTCAGCACATTTTGATGGAAGCTTGTGCTTCAGGCCATTTTGAAAAATAGTCTGTGCATGTTACTAGAAACCTTACAGAAGATCACATAATGGCAATGTGAGGAAAAAGAACAATTATTAATGAGAAAAGCAAAAAAAAATTTCATATCAGTACTGTTATAATCATCAAAGTAAGCATAATACTTGTATGTTGTTTATAGCAATATTCAAATGCACTTTCTTAATGTCAAATTTGTGCATCTTTTCATAGACTACAAGCATTGCTATACAAATCCACTTCAGTTGTAAATGACATGATTGATTAGCCCCACACGGCAAAACTATCTGTTATCATTACTTGTCAGTGTCAACGGTCCAACGACATCAATCCCAACTTGATACCAAACTTCAGACCTCACTGGAATGGGATGTAGCTCTGCCGAGGCCTTGCGTAACTTCCTATTTGTTCGCTGACATGTATCACACGTTCTTGTCGTTCGTCGTGTCATGCCAGTAGAAACGAGAGCATGCCTTCTGCAATGTTTTATCCCTGCCAAAATGGCCTCCACCTGATCATGGAATGTAATATGTGCCAAAGTGTTTACTGGTGTTTACATACAGGGTGAACGATTACCTAATTTATCGTCGTGGCAAGCCTCCGTCACTCTTTTTTGGTCTTCTTCATCAAATACCCAACGTCTGCCGTCTTCTCCTGTGATATATAACTGACCATCCTTGACTACGAAATCTCCCGCTTTCCTCCGTATCGTCCTCTTCCAGTGTTTTCAGCCTCCGCTCTGTACGACCTTTCCACTTCATCACGTCTTGATAAAGCAGCTTCTCTCGGGTCTTCTTTTCGCTCATTTCAAAAATCTTAGCATGTGCATCTATAACACTTGCGTCATTCATCTATTGTACGAATGCTACCCCATCGATGTAGTATTTGCAAAGCTCCAGCCCGCTAGTACCTATGGCCAAAGGTTTATCGACGGCTGAAGGATTTTGAGTGAGTGTTAAAAGCAAATAATAACTTTATTTGGCTTAACTACCTCGAGTCCACGAGGGGAAATGGGGAGACTACCTATTCTAATGGGGGACCTCGTATCTAGGGTTTGCATCCGTCGGTAAATTAACTATCCGGATACCGAAATCCGATAGATTTTATTCCGGACTCCGGTATCCGGATTATCCGGTTTTTATCCGGATTTCATAACATCCACATTGCACACCATGTTAAGTTGCTCTGGAATTCTTAATGCATGGCATATATATAACCATCTTCCTGATTAACCAAAACACCTCCCATGAACCATTTTCTTCGTTATGGTTACCCAAGCGCACTGGCAACCACTGTGTTTCAGTTCCTTCTCTTCCTCCCATTTCGACAGCATAAAATCACCTGTTTTAAAGCTCTTCGCTTCTGTCGCCATAGACGCCAGTCAGCAACCACGTGACAAAACTGACCAGTCCCGTGACTCCGTCACGCCCAATTCTTGATTATAGTGTACCAATAGATTTAAATTCATGTAATCTGTGTCTGACCAGAGAGACTGCAGTGCAAACACTACATACAACCCTATAAGGATTAAAGCAAAACTTCAGCCGATTTGAGCCGAACCAATCGGATTCCATTACGCAAAATATCCGTGTCAATCCGGATTTGGACCAGGACGGATAACGGATAACGGATTGATGAATAACAAGGCGGAATCCGTAATATCCGTCATTTAATCACTATCCGGATGCAAACCCTACTCGTATCCTAGGACCATGAGTCCGCCCGGACGCGTAATCCGGGGGGACGCGTACTCCTGTGACACCGGCACTGATATGTGATAATTAATTAATTGAATTGATTTGCCGCTCTACAATCAAATCTGCACGTTACCTAGCGTGCGTTACACTTTCGCGCCAATCAGATTCAATATTGGGTTTGTATCATGTATAAAATACGGTACGCAATGTGGTGAAACCAGCACTACTTTGGCAGAGACGCAAAGCTCTGTTTCTTCTGTCGGAGTGCAAAGTAAGGGGTCCTTTATTGTATTTCTTGTAATAAAAATGTCGTTGTTTCCAGCTAGGGTTTGAAAAATGATGACAGCAGTTAACTTGTTTCTCGGTATAGTGATTGGCACAAATCCTGATCCGATGCACACAGATACAACTTCAGTACAACCACACTCATGCACGCTACGTCTCTAATTGTACACACACACGCGCCCACCCAATGTCATGTGATTCTAAACACAACTCATTTTGAAGTAAGTTCTAATTAGCGCGCATCTAATTTCTACCTGCATACGTACCTAGCTGGGGTGTTGGAGGTGGTGTGTAGGATGTGTAGGTTGTTGGAGGATTATATGAGTGTTGGGTGTGTACTAGGATTGTAGGTGGTGTCGGGTGTCAGGGTTGGAGGTATAATGTAGGGTCTTATACTACACACAGTCTAATATAGTCTATGACCACCACTATTCATGACCAGTGGTCGTACAGTGCACCAGTGGTGATCTTCTTTCTATTCCCACAGGAGGAGCTGGTGGGAGATGATACCATAGCAGTGCAAAAAAAGTGTGTGATCAAAAAGAGTGAAGAGCTCTCTATGCGGAGTGCTCTTCACTCTTGATGTGAGAAGATTGCGCGTCACTCTTTGTTATGGACTCTTTTAATTAAAATGAGTGAGATATTGCGTGCGTAATGCATATCAAATTAATAAATAAAACAGCAGTACCCAGCAACCTTGTGTACAGGCAACAAAGATAGCAGTCTTGTAGTTAATATTGAACTGCAGCTTCCAAAAAGGCACTGCAGCTTCAGGGTGAACTGTATCTTCAACAATATTGTCATCCTGCCAAGTAATTTTGAATAGTGACCGAATGGTTATAAAGATACATGAATTGTTACCTTCGTGCTTTTCTTCACAGCAGTAGTCTCGTACCCAAACCCAAAGTTACGCAGCTGTGGGTGGATTACATCACCGCTACGTGTAAGTAGCCAGAATGTTGGGGAACCAATCAGATTAGAGGTATGCAATAATTGCATATCTTTGTTATAATTGAGAGGTTAATTAGGAATTTGTGACGGTATGGTGACATGCGACAGTCTTCAAAGGCACATGGGCTGACTTGCCAGTTTCTACGATGGGGTTACACTGCCCTGTGTGTGTGTGTGTGTGTGTGTGTGTGTGTGTTTGTGTGTGTGTGTGTGTGCGTATGTGTGTGTGTGTGCCTGCATATGTTTGTGTGCGTACGTATATATATGTTGTGTGCATGCATGCATGGCACACAGACACACGTACACACACATGCATGCACGCACACACACACACGCATGCACACACACACACACACACATACACACACACACACTCACACACAGGGGCAGTGTAACCCCACCGTAGAAGCTGGCAAGTCAGCCCATGTGCCTTTGAAGACTGTCGCATGTCACCACATACCAGCACGAATTCCCACTAATTAACCTCTCGATTATAACAAAGATATGGAATTATTGCATACCTCTAATCTGATTGGTTCCCCAACATTCTGGTGACCTTGGACAGAATTTAGACCCTACTTACGCGTAGTGGTGATGTAATCCACCCATGGCTGTTAACTTTGGGTCTGGGTAAGAGACTATGGCAGCAAGAGTGAGTCAGCCATGTCAGTCAGTCATGTTTACAGCATTCTAAATGCTATAAAAGGAGTTTGTAACAATGTGCTCAATATTTTTTCCGCATAATTTATATGGGATCGTTTCCACGAAAAGGGACCTAAGGCATACAGTATAACATTTCCAGTACGCACAATAGAAATGTAACACTTGCGTTGAAATATATGGCTAATTGAAAATTCAGAGCCTTACAAGTCCATGACAGATACCTTGATTCTCAGTGCGTAAGAAGCAATGTGTAGAGGACATTTGAGACTTTTTGACTATCAAAGACATGCCTTAGGTCCCTTTTTGCGGAAATGATCCCATATATTAATGATAATTATAATTCAATAAACACACATATACATGATTTATAATTTTTATTTTATAGTTAATTACATTTATTGTTCAGATAACATTACTACAATTAAATACAACAAATACACACGGACCATACTATACACAAATCAATAACTAGTATCATCTGTGCAGACAACCTCTACAATTGTGCTCATTGATAAAAGTAATACATGCAGCTATTCAGAATCATTCATTTCCATACATCCCAGCAACACCCATTTCCTCACCAAGCAGCATCTTTCCTTAAAGTTCAGATTGGGAACTGCTGTCAACTGTCTTAGCTGTGAGTATCAGTAATGTTTCACATACTGCAGAGGAGATTGCAGCACTAGTACAGGAACTGGGGATCAAGAACACATTAGATGATAGGCTGGATGCAATTGCCACAAACAATGGTGCAAACGTTGTGGCTGTCATGGAAGACTTGTTGGAGAATGAAATATGTGAAGAACATGGGCGATGTGCTTGTCATATCCTCCAGCTGTCAATTAAAAACTCATATTGATCCACCAAAGCCTAAAAATGGCTCCGCACCAACAAATAGTGAATTGATTGGAATCTTTTGTAAATTGGTGAATAAAATCCATGGTTCCACTTTTGCTGACAGAAAATCTTAGAAGTGCTTAGTCTGGAGGACCAATTACTAATCTCTTGGTAGAGATTGAGCAAGACGATGATGCCTGTGGTGAGCACCTAGTCAATGAGATAGAGATTGCAGCTAGTGATGCTCCTGCTGCTGCTGCTAGAGTGTCCTCACCTCATACAACTCCACGTGGCCATACCCTTAAGCTCATTAAAGAACTTCATCTAGAAGGGACTACTGATGATGTCCAGGACAAAATCTCACATACATAACACTGCCTTGGGAAGCTGAGCCCAGGTCTTGCCTAAGCCCCATAATTGTGGTGGTTTTGGCCTGCTCAATACAAGACAAGCTGTGATAACTTTCTGGAAAAACTGCCAAGTGTGGGGTATTTTTCACCTTGAAGATAATCAGTGACAACTTGAAATGGCTTCATGAAGTGGTATAGCAACTGAGCAGCTGACCAGCAGGCGTTGGAATACAGGCAGTCTTCTTCTTGGGATGGCTGCAGTTGTGGATCCACTTCACAGAAGTTTAGAGTGGCTGACATCTCCACAACAGTGCATCATCAGACAATAACTGCTGGTGGAGATGTTTGCTGTAGCAGGGGTTCCTTCTTATGATGATGATGATAGATTGTGCGATGAATCCAATATGCCAAAGCTCACCAAACGCAGACGATTTGAGGACTGTGATTTTCTAGACGATTATGATGATGAATCTACTAAATCTGCTGTTAGTGATGAACAACAATGTGTGTGTAGCAGTCTTCGCAACACAGTTAAGGAGGAATATGATGCTTGGCTTTGACTCTCGGAGATCAGATCAGTAGATGTCATGGCCTTTTAGATCCTTTGGAATGGTGGAAAATGCACTACACACAATTAATTTCCCACTATTGCAAAGTTGCTCAAAAGTGCCTGGCTATTCCAGCGTCATCCACCCATCAGAGAGAGTGTTTTCAAGAACCAAGTTGTCCAGGAGCGTCAGCAATGGAGCCTACTTCCCCAACGGCTGGAGGCATCAATTATGTCAAAGCACAATGCATGGATGCTCCGAAAGAAATAAGCCAATGCTATTGCTCAATCTGCTACACATAATAATCTGTTCCATATTTATTCACATCTATGATTTATTATTATTTCACAATCGATACATCATCTTCATTACTTTAATAGTTGAATTCTGAACAAGAAGTAAGCTTGATCTGTACATGTACAAATAAGTCATATACTGTATGCACGTATTGGCACATCGAGGGGCGTGGTCCAGCTTGACAGGCCGGCTGGCCTTTGGCAGCCCTGCATGGATGTGTGTGTGTGTGTGTGTGTGTGTGTCACGTGAGTGTGCATGTGTGTGTATTGTGCGTGTGAGTGTGTGTATGAAGTATTAGCAGCACAATAAAATCATAACCCTTTGTACATACAGTCCAGCTAGCTATATCATTGAGGTATGGTTGCCATAGTAATTGCAATACTCAATCACCTTATAACATATCTGTGGGTGACTGTGTATGTCCACTGCCCGCATTCCCTCTTGCGATGAAGTTACTAACCATATAGCTCAGGCCAAAATTAACAGCCGGGGCCGAATAAAGTTGGCGCGTGTGAGTCGTCTTGTCTCAGATTGGCCACACTGGGATGCGTCCTTTCAGCCCTCTAGCGCGAAACGCGGAAGCTTTGAGCATAGCTAAATAACATACATATTCAGTAATTTCATCGTAAGGCGTACACCAGGAGTGGTTGGTTAGACACGCCCATACTTTTGCCAGGAAAGTTGGGTGCGGGCCAAAGCCTAACCAACCTACCGTGTGCGCCGGCCCTGCAAATACCGCCCTCTATAGCCTGTTTTGTGATCACCATCCCCCCCCCCCACACACACACACACACACAAACCAGACGATTAACATTAGAAGAAGGTGGCCCCTCCCCCTCATTGTTTAAAGATATAAATAACTTTCTGCTAAATATAGACACAAAGAGTCGTATCAGTTTGACTGTGGCGCAACTGTATGACATAGACCTTCGTACATAAGCTCTAGCTCTGGTGATGTCTTCGTGTAGCCTAACCAGGTGCATTAAGGGCGGAGCAAGAGAGGCTGCCGCACTGATAAATATAGCAAAGTACAACCACAGTATCCTCTGCTGGCTATTGATACCCATACCATGCACGATCCAAACCATACTGCATAAGGCAGAAGGAGGAATGGAGGATAGGCGAATAAGAGGATGGATAGGTGTCAATTAGAGGTGAAAGCTTCAAGCATTCATTACCACACACTTCATTTCCCCCAAACACGAACACTACAAAGTGTTAAAACAAAAACAAATGAAAACAAAAACAAATGAAAACACACTAGCGGTGTAAAAGCAAAAAGTGCCACGATTGCATCATTGCGAGTATTTCCTGTCACTCACACTACATGCAAGCTCATATACTCTTTTAAGTCTTAACTTCTTTTTTTTTTTTTTTTTCTATGCTGGAACTGATAGTTTGAAGAATGGATAAAGTACCATTATACGACTAGCATAGCAAACCTTGTGCCAGCCTTTTAAAACCAAGATAATGTATTGGCACTTGCTAATCTTGACGAGTAGTGGAACTTGTGTTGTTTGGCAGCCTTTAAATGTTATTCATTTGCCAACTCAGTTACATGTAACTGCAACGTCAAAGGCATACCACAATTCATTACTCTACGAAATATGATCTCATGCTTGTGTGGCATGTGTACACATGTTTATGTCAATTATTGCAGCCATATACGCTAAAGGAGGCCCCCGACTTGAAAATACAGGTAGCTAGCTTTTTAGTATTCAGAATACTACCTCTAGTATAAAATAAACCATACTGGAATCACTTTTGAGCTTAGACCCATCAGGGGTATATGTAATCGCGAGCACCACGGCAACTCTCCCCCTCTCGTGCTAAGGTCTCAAAAAGTTGTGTAATAAACAGTGTACTACTGATATGCCACAATGGCCAAGTGTATGCGGTACATGATTCATTACATACAGAAATATGCAACTGAACACTAAGGAATAAGAGAGGTTTGGTGTCTTCACAGAGTTGCAAGCAGGGGGCGTGACATGACTTCTTTGGTGTATTCAAAAACAGTGAACAGTGCAGCATTGGCAGGGAGTGCTCCGATTAGGATAGGGGTAAGGCCTCTGTACAGAGAAAAGACTCCTGTACCATGTAGAAAGAGGAAATCATCAAGACATGTTGATTTGAAAAATTCACTCTACACACACCTTCTGTGCGCACAATCTTGACAAAGGTCCTCCAGAATCCTGACAGTTCTCCTCTCACCTATGTTCAAAACACATCCTATACATATTACAAGTCAGAGAAAATAAAATCTAACCTGTATCCTGGTTCTGGTTACATCAATAGGAAACATGGCTGTCCAGAAGCAGCAGCCAGCAATACCACCACACAGTGCTGTCCTCCAAATGGCTACAGAAAAGAAAACAATTTTGTACCATGAAACAACAGGCCAGTTATCAATGCTTATATAGTGGATTACTATATAATTTATAAACTATTTTGGTAATGGATAGTTAGTTTTGAATGGGATAGTGTGTGCATGTTGAGGAGCTATCCCTTGGGGCATGTTGCCCCTCTAGGATACTGCCCCCTCTTTGTAACACCTTCAGGAGTAGGAGGGTGGGGGGACCTTCCCTCAGGGGCACGTTGCCTCTGGAGAAGCTGCCCAGACAAACCCTTCCGTGCTCTGGAGAGTGTGTAATTTGGCCATATCTACTCGCACTACTCAGCCTCTAGCACTCTGGAGATTGACTGTTGGGAATTGGCTGTGGTTTTGAGACTGTTAGCTTTCCCCCCCAAAACCATTTTCTAACTCACCACATCAAGCACCAACCCTTCATATGTTCCGGTTGGGCCAATCGCCTCGAGGGAGAAGGATAGAGGGCACACGTTAGGAAACATGGAAAATCCCATCCCTCCCTCTCTCATCCTCTCCTTTAGTCCATCCCTCCCCTCTCATCTTCTCCTTTAGTCCATCCCCCCCCCCTCTCATCTTCTCCTTTAGTCCATCCCTCCCCTCTCATCCTCTCCTATAGTCCATCCCTCCCTCTCTCATCCTCTCCTTTAGTCCATCCCTCCCCTCTCATCCTCTCCTTTAGTCCATCCCTCCCTCTCTCATCCTCTCCTTTAGTCCATCCCTCCCCTCTCTCATCCTCCTTTAGTCCAACCCTCCCTCTCTCATCCTCTTCCTAAAAACAACCAAATTTAACACTAGAAGTGCTATAGGTGCAATCGCTTATATAATGGTTGGCTTCTGTTGTGATCGCATTTCACAATCATACACTTTGAAACGCCAAACAAGGTCAGGTGCGTCCAGCAAATCGCCGCATCGATAATGACAAAACTAGCTTGCGCATTACGATATACTGTAGAGCGGTATAGAACTATTGTTTTGGTTCGGTTCTAAAAAGGAGCGTCTTTACATTCATTACCGACAGTCAACGCAATTAATTTGCTGCGTTGGCACTGCAAGGGACGCGTCGTCGTCACGCGTTACGCGTCGTCGTCACGCGTTACGCGTCACACCCCTACAGTACTCACCATTGTTTTCAACTGTCGCAGGTGTCAGGTGTTTTCTGGTAAATTCGTAGCTCGCAAATAGGATGAAATAGCCGGGAATTTCCCTGGCCCAGGTGCCGGTGAGTCCTCGGAAGAACCCGGTCGGTCCATCATCCTTCATGATGTTTTTCGCTACGCTCCAAGTGCTACAGGAACATACCAGTGAACGTCACGCCACTATATGTAATATCATGCAGCCCGCATTCACCCTACCTAGCTGTTAAAACTTTAGTGACATTAAACCTTCTAACGCACCTTAAACGTTTCGTAGTGGTAACCCCAGCTCTCTCAAGAAGAGCCTTCTGGGCCTGGAGTCGAGATTTAAGTATATCCGGTGGCGTAATAGCGATGGAAGAGAAAACGCTGGCCAGGGAGCCCGAGCAGGCTTTGTGCATCACCGTCATACTCTTATCGTCTGTCTTCGTCACCCACTGTACGATCTTCTGGCTGTAACCGTAAGCCATGAACACCACTGCGTTGTCGGAGATGCTTGCCATGAAAGCGGGCCCACATCCTGAATAGAAGCCGCGAACGCCTTCCTCGCGCAGGGTTTTGGCAAAGGTGCTTCGCATGGTCTTGTAGAGGTTCGGAAACGTTTGAAGCTTCACTTTAACCGTATCCAACGGCTGGTTCACGGCGACACACGCCAATCCCCCCAGTCCTCCGGCAATCACGTCCACAATTGTTTTGTTCTCCATTCTCCCTCATCAGGTTCACCATGTCTCTTGGTCGAGACGTTGTGAAATAGATGCGAGTGTAAAGCTTTATATATACGCGCAGCACGGTATCCAGGATGCGGACGCTTACATACGTTTCTCGGAATGCCTTTGTTTATCATACATAATACCGTATATGATGACGCCACCCCTTTTCTTTTTATTGTTTTGCATCCCCTTGTTTGTTGCGGAGAACAGATAGCTGCGAACCACCACTCACGTATTGCGCGTGCTGTGTTTGTGTACATGTTTGTGCGCGTGTGTGTAGTTGTGTGCACGTGTGTGTGTGTGTGTGTGTGTGTGTGTGTGTGTGTGTGTGTTGTGTGACTAAATGATGCAATTAATTTTGAATGTGCCATGCATTCAGTATTGGAATTTTGTGGGATGGTATCCTCTGCTGCCGGTTCAGGGCGCCGTCTCTCGTGCCCAGCTGATTTCGTTGTTGCACGCATTGATGTACAACGGCGTGCATGTACTAGCTTCATGTCACGATATAGCTAGTAAACATGCCCTTCAAATGGAAGAAATATGTGTCATGTACTTTCTAGTTTCATCCAGCTTGAGTGACATAGTGCGGTACAACCAACAAAAAATGTCTAGTAGCTTCATAAGCAACAAAACATTGTGCACAGTGCACTACGATTTTCACAAAACCAAAAATAACAAAATCACATCGCAATAGAGGTTATGCAATCACATGCCCACACATGACCACTCTATAACGGTATGTTCAAAATCTGTAGGACAATGACTAAGGCACAGTTCAATCACTTGTTAGTACTGAGGCTTATAAGGTCCGATCCAAATAGATATACTACGATCAAAACAGGTACAACCGTTAACAGACACGTGGCGGGTAAAAGTGTCTGCCGCTATCTTGTTCCAGGTGGGAAGTACCCAGAACAGCTTTTGTGGCACGCAGGAGCAAATTAGGAATGAAATGATGGCTAATTCTCTCAAATACATATGAATACACGAGCACCATGGGTACAACCAGTTAATTATTCATAGTTCCATTGCATAGCCTCTATAGAAATGGGCAATGTCTCCATCTGAACCGCTATTAAATGCAAGAACACAGGTGATTTTGGCCCACAATAAATGACTTACTATACATGGATTTGCTTTTCCCCCCTTACAACTTACCCATATGCTCAAGCTGCAATGCAGACATATTGGCCCGCATTCTGACCACACATGCACTGGTCAGTGCTGAATTAACAAAATCCTGAAATATGAAAAGAATCACATTGAAGATCATAGCTGTAATGCAGACAGTCTACATGCACTAGCTGCATGTATTGCTAAACTGATTGGCATGAGATATCAGTCTTCTAAATTCATGCAGAAGTTGTTTGCATATAGGACTAACTTTATATAAAGTTGTCATGGCAATGATATAAATCGTGGTGCTTCCAAGCCATGCTGTCCTCATGCTTGGTGAGTACATGCATCCAATAAATGAACCTATATAGGCAATCTCAGACAGGTATTGACTGCAGACAAGTACTGACCTTAGACATATGGTGATTATAGAGATGGCTCTGTTACTTTGCCATGGGCATTGATAGGGTGCAGCCACACCATTCTTATGTTCTACCCGTATAGTATTACCCATTGACCTACTTGTACCAGGTACCTTTGGTTAACTAAAAGATGATAGAATGCTATTCCAAGTGTTTGACAACTCTTTGAGCAAATCAGACTATAACTGACATCAGTTGAGAAGAACTCATTGAAAGGTTCTGAAACCCTAGCTGTATTCCAGGTGAGGCTCTTTCCGTGTGCAGAGTTATGTGCTGGAATTCATCCTAGGTCTTAATACATTTCTTAGACTACCACAAGGCTTCTTCTACAAGGACGTCCCTATAACATGGCTCACATTGGCATCTTTTCAACTGATTATTTATTTTGTGGCCCTGTACAGTGTGAGGGGAAGTGTGAGTGTGTAGTGTAAGAAAGAGAGTGTAAGAGGGATGTGTAGTGGAAAATGGATGATATAATATGACAATGGGGGGGAGCTCTGCTAGCAATGCCACTCTCCTGAATGTAGTCTTCAACAGACCGAGGAGCACCATAGTGAATGATGTAATGTAAGCTCTTGAAGTCAACCCCCATACCAAGAGAAATTGTCGCAAACACCACTCGTAGGGCACCATCAGTCTGACTAATACTAGACATCAATGCCCTCATTGTGCTCGTTGGTACAGGATTGGAACACGCCAAATAGCCGGTTGTCATTAATGTGTTCAGCACCTGGTAGATAGTAGCTAGCATCTCATAGAGCATGGAGAAAGTGAGCATACAGATCCAGAGATGCACACATATCCAGAGATTGACAGTACACCACAACCTCTGCATGGGCTTTGATGTTATTCTAAACCTCTGACCACATCCTCAATGGTTTCCTCAAAGCAGATCAAAGCAGATGTTGAAAGACTCACAAACAACACAACAATCAGCTTCACGTATGTCCAGCTGGTCAACGATGTCATCCCTCATCCTTATGGTTACAGTTGCCATAGTGGCAAGCATCAGGGCACAAGACAGTACAAAAGTCTTTATTACTCAGTGTATAGTGTAAACATTGTATTGTTACACAAATTATGAATGATGAATCTGAAGTACATAGCTGCATTTATGTGTATATGTTCTATCCCGATGTAAAATTAATGTCCGATTAATCAACCGGTCGACCTGTTACCAAACCGGACAGCCGGTTGATTAACTGGGTAACCGGTTAATCAACAGGATGAATTCTGTCACGTATGCTCGTTGATTTTTTAGCACATTGAGCACGTTGGTTTGCGTGATTGGGTATGGAAAAAAGCAAAAGGAGATATTTTTGGACTACATACAGTCAACATTTCCCGTTAGAGTGAAATGCTCAAGAAGTGTTGTAATCAAGCAGAGCTTTGCGGAGTGTGCAGTGCTACATCTGAAGGGAAACAAGGATCTCCCGATGCTTTGTTTCGGCACTTGGTTGAGAAATACAGCTTTGCCTCTCTTGGTATGCCATCTGCCGGTATTCGAGATGTTCTTGTTGTATCGATGAAGGAAGAAGAGAGCAGGTATTGGTGCATGCCACACTACTCACACTGTATCAACACTCTAAGGAATTTACAACAAGGTACACAACAAGGACTGCTTACATGCAGGTGCCAAAAAGACGTTTGCCAAGGTTAGCCACTGTTTCTTAAATGAGGCATTTAAACCCATAATACTTAGGTTCAAGCTCTCTACTCGCACATACCAAGAAGTGTCGTTGAGCATTTCATCAAGATAGGTGAAGTATGCAGTCTACGAATTCCTCATCACCTTTAAGCCCTATTATGGCAAATGGGTTCTTTTCTCATGTTCAGGTAAAAATTAAGTTCTCATGGTCATTTGTAAGAACTGAATTCCCTTCCTCAGATTGACCTGATCGACAAGAGCACATGATAATTACAAGTGAATACTACACATTGTGGATCAATGGTCGAAATTCAACCTGGCGTATCGAAAACTGCAAAAACTGCAAAAGAATTCATTGCTTCAGAAATGGGTTTTCCAATATTTGGTCTTCCCAGTATCTTGCTCAGTGATAATGGAAAGAGTTTGTTAACCCGTTGATAACAGAGATCGTTGAATCTTGGCTAGGCGCAGCGCAGCTGGTTAGTGGTTGACCACGCCACCCCCAATCGCAAGGCTTAGAACAAGCACAATACACCCTAGAAACAATGGAGTGCAAAAGTTACATGTGTAGAACGTTAAAAGCATGCAACTGGGTGAATGCAGTATTTGCTGTATTACTATAATATCATAAATTGTGATCAAATAGCGTTGTGCCAGGCCAGTAAGTGTGTTAATTTATGGGAAATGTATAGAACTGATGGTCAACCAGCCAACCGCGGCAGTTCCGTAGATGTATGTAAGTCGCTTTCCCGTTAATCAACCTACAGTCACTTTGATCAACCGGCCGTCCCGTTGATCAACCGAACGAGTCGTTGTTATTCTTAATACACAACAGGTCAGCCGGTTGGTCAACCGGAGGGCCCGTTGATCATCCGTCCGGTTGATCAACCGGACAATTTGAGCATCTGTACAGAACATATATAAGTCAAGCCACTTACCACTTGACACACACAGTGCACTTCATCAACAGCTACTGCCACAACAGTATCTGACAAAGGAGGGCTGGCAATTGTTTCCTCCTGCTTGGCCTTGAGTGTAAGGTTTTGTTTGTGAACACATGAAAGAGAATAAGCCACCGCTTCTCGGAACTCAACCCATCACTCGATCAAACTAGTATACGGAAAGATTTACAAAAAAATTATTTCGGTATACGATTATCAAGGTTATGGCCCTGCACATGCGCATTAAAACAAAGGCCCAATATAAAGTATGGTTGGGGACGAGGCTAGGTCGCACGTAAATATTTTGCGTTCATTTATTCTCCCCCTCATGGAACCAAATATGGACCTAGCTTCCCCTACTGCAAATATGCCGGACTGGATAGCCTGTGTAAGTATAGCAGGCGAATTTGTAATAATACATTATACCACGTCCCAAACATAAGTAATGCGGCAAGGTCGAAAATAGAGCCATTTTCATGTAGTCATGTTGCATTTAACTGCTTGCTCCTTCTCGCACCTCCTTTATCTTCCTCTTCGTGCCCTCCTCCATCTCCCTCCCCGTCCAAATAAAAAATAACTTGGTTCCATTACTGACACAATATTTCAGTCAGGGTCGACAGCAAACCTAGTTTAGACACTTGTGTCAAACAATCTCTTCACAGCCGGTGGGGGTTAATTCGCATATTCAAAAGATTGATGTAACTTTAACCTGTGCAGTAATCATTAATTATCGAGCATGTGGATGCCCTGGTCTGACAAGCACAGTTAAAATTGACAGTGTTTGAGGTGCTAATGATGATACATGAGAACAATCTTACGTAACACACAAGGACAACAATGTATCAACTCATAATACAAGTAGTTTGAATATGAAAAGTCCAACTCTCTACTTTGGTAGTGGGGGCCATGATCTTATTTTGCCATGCTTTGATAGGCAGGTGTATGTAATGCATACACCTGCCTATAATATAGAGTGTGCAATGTTCCCTAAGGAGACACATTCAGGAGAAAGGTGGGGTGGATAGTTCCAGAAATATACTCATGCTAAAAAAATCAGTTTGGCCCACTCAGTGAACAACACAAAATAAAATTTCCAGTGATGCATAGTCTTATCACAACCTATAGTTCACAACAGCTAGGACCTTCTACATGAAAGAGCAGGCCTTTCCCACGCGAGCTGAATTGGAGGATCCTTGAGTGTAGAGAATAAATAACTGAATAAAGAAAAATGAATTCATGGCCACATGCAACACTACTCCATGGCAGCTGGTTTGAGCTATTAATGCAATAACAGTGTTTACTTTTTAATTAATTACAAATCAACTGGCAGTCAAGTTAATTTAGTATTCCAATCATATTGTTATAATTCAAAACCGTTTAATGTTAATTATGTGACAAGTTATTTTAACGTATAAGCAACAGCCGATAAAATATTAACTAGTTATTTTTAATTGAAGCATCATGTACATGATTTTGTGAGTCCTTTCATTAGACTCTTCTTTTGTTGTCCATTTTATGCAAATAAATTTCTTCCTTATCACCTAAAGCATAATGGCTCCTCTGATTATGAATCACCATGCATACTTCCTAATTGTAACTTTTCTATGGCATAATTTCATTTAACGCTTCATCCCATGAGATCACCCTAATCCTACACCAGCCAGTACATGAGGTGACTATCCGTGATCACCGTGGTTCACACCCTGTAACGTGAACACTGTGGTTCACACCCTCAATAATAGATGTCACAAACAAACCCTTTCTCTTATGTGTAGATATCTTTTCTGGTTTGAGTGGTTTGACAGTATTAGAATCTTCAACGATCATTTGGAAGAGCTTTTCTGAGGTGAGATGATGTCTATGACATCTGCTCATTTTTAGCAGCATGGTAATTTAATTTCTACTGAGGACTTGCCAACATTATGTCCAGTCTTTGAGGATGTTTCTATGTACCTTGTCGACATTTCTTGGCAAAATGGATTGAAATAAATATCTACTGAAGTACATCTATGTGCCAGCATACCATCTGCATATGCCATGGCTGCATTTGTCTCACTGGTTGCAACATCGTCAGTCCACTCTTGCAAGTCATGTTTTGTGCCACACAGGTACACTGCACATTTCTGCAGGCGAAAATTTTTATATAGCATGTGATTTGGTGAGCATATGTGTATTTGCACTTCTAACCACGTGTGGTGTTCAGGTGCATGTGGTGCATTTTAGATAGTTGTACAGGGCATTCAGAGGCAGTAATTTTAAATTGTGGTCAAGTTTTGCTGACATGAAACAAAACAAGCATTTAATTTGAAAAAATAAAATCACTAATTCAAATCAACAACTATCACTGTCTTAACAAAGTTTCAAAGCTATTAATTTTATCTTATTGCATTATTCATGCATTGAACCACTGCATGAACAAAGATTGAACATTAGTTAATTGAATGCCTTAGACAATCCAAACTGCAGGCAGCTGTTAGTTGATAAAACTTATTGTTTGGGGTTCAACAGTGTACTTCATTTTGAAGGGTCTTTTAACGCTATTATTGTTTAGTTTTTATGTATTGTAACTGATTTTTTTTTTCCACCGTATAACAAGAGAGAATATTATCTCTGGTACAACGAAGGTTAATAACAACGGCCATGCCCGACAGCCTATAGGGTATGCATGTAAACATATACGAACTTGCGGTATCGTACCTCTTCGGATACTTTAAGCTCATTCATCCAAAACTTTGCTTTCTGAAAGCTTTTGTCGTTTGTAAGATCTGCAAATATGGACCATCTCATAGCTTAGGGATACAAATAATTAAGAAGTGATGAAATGGCGCCTTGTACATGCATGCTTAATTTGATAAACTCATTTCGCGGTATACTACATGTCAAACATTGGCAAACGGTCAATTATCATACCGAAGCATATGATGGCGACATCAGCACCTCGATAATACACTTTTGCCATGGCTTCGTAATTCTTTGCCGATGTGTCCTATTGTAAGAAAAGAGCATAATGCATACGCGAAGAGGAGGCACACTTCCACGTCCGTACCCATATTCCGAGTGTGACAATTCTCCCCCCCGTTATACGGATCGACTTGCACACATAGGCGTCAGGTTCTGTTGGCTTCTGAAGTTCAAAGAAATTTTTGCTAGTACACAAATATCAGTATTGCAAAGATACAGGAATACAAAGTATGTAAATGCATACACGGGTAATTAGGATGACTGACAAGTTATTGAACTGACAGTGAGGAACCCTGGCTTCAGCAAAAGCTAGGTCAATTTTACTGGATCTGAAAGCTAGCCCTTATGATGAGCGCGCACCTCTCAAACACATTATGGACGAGCAGAGAAGGGAGAAGCTATGGCAACGTCGTATATAATTGTGCAAGCGAGACTATGGCACAACTACTTCGTAATTCTTTGGTCTCCCTGAGTTCCTGAGAGAAAAGCCGGAGTGTCCCCATCTATGAAGAGAGAAGCATTCTCTCGGTATGTGTTTGTAAGTATAGTAGCCAGTTCAATTGAAGAAATAATGCTTAACGGGGCCATAGTACATTTCAGCCCATTAGTGCACACACATTTCAGCCCATTAGTGCACACACATTTCAGCCCATTAGTGCACACACAGGGTCGACACGTACTAGGTACCGTGACAATTAAATTGCTCAGAAGCGGTATTAGGTGTGAAGTCTTTATAGTCGCAACCTCACTCAATTACTTACTGGCAAACGATGTTCGAATCTCTCTTGCGAGAGGCGCTCAAGTAAAGCCGTCTTTCCACAAGATCGTTCACCGAGTAAAACTATCTTCAAGTCAACCTTTCTAGCCATTCAGTCCCAGTGCTTGTTGCAACTACTAATGAGCTGTGAACGATCAAATTAAGGGTAATTGATTTCATTTCAATACAATATATACTGCTTGGCAGGAAATGCTGACTGAGAAAATTGGCACCGCGTGTCTTATCCTGAAAATGCTTTGATTAAGTTTTGTACGGTAGTATCGGTACAATATACACCCTTAGCGCACAAGATATAACTGCTTTGAGCGGCAAAGGTGTCGTCGCTTATATCAGCAGATCAGGAATTTAGAGAACCATTGGAGACATTAATGAAACGCGGGCCGGCATGCGCAGTGTTCTCATATCTAGCTCGACACGATTAATTGTAATGGCCGGGCCAGGCAGAATTTCTATTCACAACTAGACTAAGCAGGTTAGCTGGAACAGGGTAACTGTGCTGACACGTGTGCTTCGTACTTAGAGGCCTGGGTATACATCGCCGTGCATGGTTCTATACATATGTGAGAGCACTCGGTAAATCGGCCCTTGTTTATACGTGTGCCTTCCGACGTAAGGTGATTGTATCATACAAATCGATTGCATGCATGCACGGTTTAGTTGACAGAACGTAGAACATAGAAAAACGGCAAGCACATGCACATCACGGATTTTTTCAGGGCTTTTAGCAGCTAACATGCAGAGCAGCTACAGGCAGGCAGTTACGTCAGCTGATTGATGTAGGCTGAAGCTCCAACGATCCCGAGGCGTCCTGATATACGGCTGCGTGGAAGTCATGGTCACAAGCATGTGTACATGTACAAGGCTGCATGTTCTTCTGAGCAGGGATTAGGTCAAATAAATGGTGAGCTGATTACTTAAGAAAGGAACTACCCATGCAGCTAGGCAAATCTTGCACAGTTGTTCATGCACTAAGAATTTCTCGCATACTGGATATCATGCAGTCCATGCAAGGTCAGATTTATATGAATTATTGTGTTCATTCATTCATCTGTGTTTCATCCATGTGTGTGTGCGTGTGTGTGTGTGTGTGTGTGTGTGTGTGTGTGTGTGTGTGTATGTGTGTGCGCGCGCGCGTGTGTGTGTGCGTGTGTGTGTGTGTGCGTGTGTGTGCGCGCGCGCGTGTGTGGGTGTGTGCGTGTGTGTGCGCGCGTGTGTGCGTGTGTGCGTGTGTGTGCGTGTGTGTGTGTGTGTGTGTGTGTGTGTGTGTGTGTGTGTGTGTGTGTGTGTGTGTGTGTGTGTGTGTGTGTGTGTGTGTGTGTGTGTGTGTGTGTGTGTGTGTGTGTGTGTGTGTGTGTGTGCTGATTATTTTTCTTTTAATTGAGTTTTCAGTTGAGGGACTATTTGCGTGTTGCATGTGCGAATGTATGTAGACTTTTGTAATATATATACAAGACTTTTTGCTAATAATCACTCAACTGAAAACTCTAGGAACACGGAATTATCATCAGTTGAACACACGCACACAAACGCAAACAGACAATGGATGCAAACACCGATGAATGCATCAACACAATAATTCATACATGTATAAATCTGACCTTGCATGGACTTGATGGGAATGATATTGGAAAAGATGGTAGGATAGAATGTACTGTTATTGATTATTTATATTGCGCTCTTCTTTCTTCATACTTACACCATTAGTTGTCCACAGACTATGCGGTCAACGTTTGGCACACTGCTGAGAATATAATATACACAGTGGCTACAAAAAGGTTAATGAATGTCAATTGGTATCTGAACTCTCCTGACGATGCCCAGTGTGGCATTGTGCACCATGTGGGCTGCATCTCTACGGTGATTGCAGCTCTCAGCTGAAGAATAGTAGTGATTGTTTTGGAATATAGACTTTGTTCTAACCCCAAAGCCACAAGTCAAGTCAGTAGAGAAACATCAGGACTTCTAGGTGACCATGCAATTGGTTCTGCCCACTTGTCCTCAAAGGTGATATCTGATGAATTAACATGTACATAAATACACTGCGAATACAGCGGGGGTTGAACTGTTAAGAGTGTGAAAGCCTCCGCCCCAGACACCAGTGGGAGAGCTTATTGCGCTCCCCCCTACTCCATCCTTGGCAAGCGGGGGGGGGGGGGGGGGGGGGGGGGGGGGGGGGAAGAAGGGGGTTCTCCTAGTCTCGTACCCAGACCCAAAGTTACGTCACAAACTGCAGTACGCATGGCTTCTCTCGTAGCGGGTCTGTACCCCTCCCCCCCGCCCCCCCCCCCCCCCCCACACACACACACACACAATAACCCTATTCCTAGATCCACCACTGGAATTAATGACTCTTAATTATTGCAAGGATCCTTAATCAAGCTAAGAATACGTTTTCACTCAGTGTTGATGAGGTAATCTGGCAGATGCTTGCATGGCTCTTGGTCTATGTATTTTATCTCATCTCATCCCATGTTCTGATTCAAAATGCAATTAATACATATAACTACATAGGACAAGAAGTAAGCAATGAGATACAATATAAGATACAATATACATTAATGCAGTAGGACTGGTGTTCATCATCTGACAGAGAGGGAACCTAGGCTTCAGCAATGGCTAGGTCAATGGTTCAAAACGCAGGGCTTGACCTTGTGATGATCATGCACCTCTCGTGCGCATTATAGTACAGAAGCTGAGTTGGCACATGCAGTATCGA
>JABACO010000022.1:591704-626704 GCA_013339895.1 Ephydatia muelleri
TTCTTAGTGCATGAACAACTGTGCAAGATTTGCCTAGTTGCATGGGTAGTTCCTTTTATAAGTAATCAGCTCACCATTTATTTGACCTAATCCCTGCTCAGAAAACATGCAGCCTTGTACATGTACACATGCTTGTGACCATGACTTCCACGCAGCCGTATATCAGGACGCCTCGGGATCGTTGGAGCTTCAGCCTACATCAATCAGCTGACGTAACTGCCTGCCTGTAGCTGCTCCGCATGTTAGCTGCTAAAAGCCCTGAAAAAATCCGTGATGTGCATGTGCTTGCCGTTTTTCTATGTTCTACGTTCTGTCAACTAAACCGTGCATGCATGCAATCGATTTGTATGATACAATCACCTTACGTCGGAAGGCACACGTATAAACAAGGGCCGATTTACCGAGTGCTCTCACATATGTATAGAACCATGCACGGCGATGTATACCCAGGCCTCTAAGTACGAAGCACACGTGTCAGCACAGTTACCCTGTTCCAGCTAACCTGCTTAGTCTAGTTGTGAATAGAAATTCTGCCTGGCCCGGCCATTACAATTAATCGTGTCGAGCTAGATATGAGAACACTGCGCATGCCGGCCCGCGTTTCATTAATGTCTCCAATGGTTCTCTAAATTCCTGATCTGCTGATATAAGCGACGACACCTTTGCCGCTCAAAGCAGTTATATCTTGTGCGCTAAGGGTGTATATTGTACCGATACTACCGTACAAAACTTAATCAAAGCATTTTCAGGATAAGACACGCGGTGCCAATTTTCTCAGTCAGCATTTCCTGCCAAGCAGTAATATTGTATTGAAATGAAATCAATTACCCTTAATTTGATCGTTCACAGCTCATTAGTAGTTGCAACAAGCACTGGGACTGAATGGCTAGAAAGGTTGACTTGAAGATAGTTTTACTCGGTGAACGATCTTGTGGAAAGACGGCTTTACTTGAGCGCCTCTCGCAAGAGAGATTCGAACATCGTTTGCCAGTAAGTAATTGAGTGAGGTTGCGACTATAAAGACTTCACACCTAATACCGCTTCTGAGCAATTTAATTGTCACGGTACCTAGTACGTGTCGACCCTGTGTGTGCACTAATGGGCTGAAATGTGTGTGCACTAATGGGCTGAAATGTGTGTGCACTAATGGGCTGAAATGTACTATGGCCCCCGTTAAGCATTATTTCTTCAATTGAACTGGCTACTATACTTACAAACACATACCGAGAGAATGCTTCTCTCTTCATAGATGGGGACACTCCGGCTTTTCTCTCAGGAACTCAGGGAGACCAAAGAATTACGAAGTAGTAGTTGTGCCATAGTCTCGCTTGCACAATTATATACGACGTTGCCATAGCTTCTCCCTTCTCTGCTCGTCCATAATGTGTTTGAGAGGTGCGCGCTTCATCATAAGGGCTAGCTTTCAGATCCAGTAAATTGACCTAGCTTTTTGCTGAAGCCAGGGTTCCTCACTGTCAGTTCAATAACTTGTCGTCATCCTAATTACCCGTGTATGCATTACATACTTTGTATTCCTGTATCTTTGCAATACTGATATTTGTGTACTAGCAAAAATTTCTTTGAACTCCGAAGCCAACAGAACCTGACGCCTATGTGTGCAAGTCGATCCGTATAACGGGGGGGGAGAATTGTCACACTCGGAATATGGGTACGGACGTGGAAGTGTGCCTCCTCTTCGCGTATGCATTATGCTCTTTTCTTACAATAGGACACATCGGCAAAGAATTACGAAGCCATGGCAAAAGTGTATTATCGAGGGTGCTGATGTCGCCATCATATGCTTCGGTATGATAATTGACCGTTTGCCAATGTTTGACATGTAGTATACCGCGAAAATGAGTTTATCAAATTAAGCATGCATGTACAAGGCGCCATTTCATCACTTCTTAATTATTTGTATCCCTAAGCTATGAGATGGTCCATATTTGCAGATCTTACAAACGACAAAAGCTTTCAGAAAGCAAAGTTTTGGATGAATGAGCTTAAAGTATCCGAAGAGGTACGATACCGCAAGTTCGTATATGTTTACATGCATACCCTATAGGCTGTCGGGCATGGCCGTTGTTATTAACCTTCGTTTGTACCAGAGATAATATTCTCTCTTGTTATACGGTGGAAAAAAAAATCAGTTACAATACATAAAAACTAAACAATAATAGCGTTAAAAGACCCTTCAAAATGAAGTACACTGTTGAACCCCAAACAATAAGTTTTATCAACTAACAGCTGCCTGCAGTTTGGATTGTCTACGGCATTCAATAACTAAATGTTCAATCTTTGTTCATGCAGTGGTTCAATGCATGAATAATGCAATAAGATAAATTAATAGCTTTGAAACTTTGTTAAGACAGTGATAGTTGTTGATTTGAATTAGTGATTTTATTTTTTCAAATTAAATGCTTTTTCATGTCAGCAAAACTTGACCACAATTTAAAATTACTGCCTCTGAATGCCCTGTACAACTATCTAAAATGCACCACATTGCACCTGAACACCACACGTGGTTAGAAGTGCAAATACACATATGCTCACCAAATCACATGCTATATAAAATTTTCGCCTGCAGAAATGTGCAGTGTACCTGTGTGGCACAAAACATGACTTGCAAGAGTGGACTGACGATGTTGCAACCAGTGAGACAAATGCAGCCATGGCATATGCAGATGGTATGCTGGCACATAGATGTACTTCAGTAGATATTTATTTCAATCCATTTTTGCCAAGAAATGTCGACAAGGTACATAGAAACATCCTCAAAGACTGGACATAATGTTGGCAAGTCCTCAGTAGAAATTAAATTACCATGCTGCTAAAAATGAGCAGATGTCATAGACATCATCTCACCTCAGAAAAGCTCTTCCAAATGATCGTTGAAGATTCTAATACTGTCAAACCACTCAAACCAGAAAAGATATCTACACATAAGAGAAAGGGTTTGTTTGTGACATCTATTATTGAGGGTGTGAACCACAGTGTTCACGTTACAGGGTGTGAACCACGGTGATCACGGATAGTCACCTCATGTACTGGCTGGTGTAGGATTAGGGTGATCTCATGGGATGAAGCGTTAAATGAAATTATGCCATAGAAAAGTTACAATTAGGAAGTATGCATGGTGATTCATAATCAGAGGAGCCATTATGCTTTAGGTGATAAGGAAGAAATTTATTTGCATAAAATGGACAACAAAAGAAGAGTCTAATGAAAGGACTCACAAAATCATGTACATGATGCTTCAATTAAAATAACTAGTTAATAGTTTATCGGCTGTTGCTTATACGTTAAAATAACTTGTCACATAATTAACATTAAACGGTTTTGAATTATAACAATATGATTGGAATACTAAATTAACTTGACTGCCAGTTGATTTGTAATTAATTAAAAAGTAAACACTGTTATTGCATTAATAGCTCAAACCAGCTGCCATGGAGTAGTTTTGCATGTGGCCATGAATTCATTTTTCTTTATTCAGTTATTTATTCTCTACACTCAAGGATCCTCCAATTCAGCTCGCGTGGGAAAGGCCTGCTCTTTCATGTAGAAGGTCCTAGCTGTTGTGAACTATAGGTTGTGATAAGACTATGCATCACTGGAAATTTTATTTTGTGTTGTTCACTGAGTGGGCCAAACTGATTTTTTTAGCATGAGTATATTTCTGGAACTATCCACCCCACCTTTCTCCTGAATGTGTCTCCTTAGGGAACATTGCACACTCTATATTATAGGCAGGTGTATGCATCACATACACCTGCCTATCAAAGCATGGCAAAATAAGATCATGGCCCCCACTACCAAAGTAGAGAGTTGGACTTTTCATATTCAAACTACTTGTATTATGAGTTGATACATTGTTGTCCTTGTGTGTTACGTAAGATTGTTCTCATGTATCATCATTAGTACCTCAAACACTGTCAATTTTAACTGTGCTTGTCAGACCAGGGCATCCACATGCTCGATAATTAATGATTACTGCACAGGTTAAAGTTACATCAATCTTTTGAATATGCGAATTAACCCCCACCGGCTGTGAAGAGATTGTTTGACACAAGTGTCTAAACTAGGTTTGCTGTCGACCCTGTCTGAAATATTGTGTCAGTAATGGAACCAAGTTATTTTTTATTTGGACGGGGAGGGAGATGGAGGAGGGCACGAAGAGGAAGATAAAGGAGGTGCGAGAAGGAGCAAGCAGTTAAATGCAACATGACTACATGAAAATGGCTCTATTTTCGACCTTGCCGCATTACTTATGTTTGGGACGTGGTATAATGTATTATTACAAATTCGCCTGCTATACTTACACAGGCTATCCAGTCCGGCATATTTGCAGTAGGGGAAGCTAGGTCCATATTTGGTACCATGAGGGGGAGAATAAATGAACGCAAAATATTTACGTGCGACCTAGCCTCGTCCCCAACCATACTTTTTATTGGGCCTTTGTTTTAATGCGCATGTGCAGGGCCATAATCGTATACCGAAATAATTTTTTTGTAAATCTTTCCGTATACTAGTTTGATCGAGTGATGGGTTTGAGTTCCGAGAAGCGGTGGCTTATTCTCTTTCATGTGTTCACAAACAAAACCTTACACTCAAGGCCAAGCAGGAGGAAACAATTGCCAGCCCTCCTTTATCAGATACTGTTGTGGCAGTAGCTGTTGATGAAGTGCACTGTGTGTGTCAAGTGGTAAGTGGCTTGACTTATATATGTTCTGTACAGATGCTCAAATTGTCCGGTTGATCAACCGGACGGATGATCAACGGGCCCTCCGGTTGACCAACCGGCTGACCTGTTGTGTATTAAGAATAACAACGACTCGTTCGGTTGATCAACGGGACGGCCGGTTGATCAAAGTGACTGTAGGTTGATTAACGGGAGAAAGCGACTTACATACATCTACGGAACTGCCGCGGTTGGCTGGTTGACCATCAGTTCTATACATTTCCCATAAATTAACACACTTACTGGCCTGGCACAACGCTATTTGATCACAATTTATGATATTATAGTAATACAGCAAATACTGCATTCACCCAGTTGCATGCTTTTAACGTTCTACACATGTAACTTTTGCACTCCATTGTTTCTAGGGTGTATTGTGCTTGTTCTAAGCCTTGCGATTGGGGGTGGCGTGGTCAACCACTAACCAGCTGCGCTGCGCCTAGCCAAGATTCAACGATCTCTGTTATCAACGGGTTAACAAACTCTTTCCATTATCACTGAGCAAGATACTGGGAAGACCAAATATTGAAAAACCCATTTCTGAAGCAATGAATTCTTTTGCAGTTTTCAATGGTATTGGGTGCGCCAGGTTGAATTTCGACCAGTGATCCACAATGTGTAGTATTCACTTGTAATTATCATGTGGCAAATTGCCTCTTGTCGATCAGGTCAATCTGAGGAAGGGAATTCAGTTCTTACAAATGACCATGAGAACTTAATTTTTACCTGAACATGAGAAAAGAACCCATTTGCCATAATAAGGTGATGAGGAATTCGTAGACTGCATACTTCACCTAGCTTGATGAAATGCTCAACGACACTTCTTGGTATGTTCAAGTAGAGAGCTTGAACCTAAGTGAGAACAGTATTAGGGGTTTCAATGCCTCATTTAAGAAACAGTGGCTAACCTTGGCAAACGTCTTTTTGGCACCTGCATGTAAGCAGTCCTTGTTGTGTACCTTGTTGTAAATTCCTTACAGTGTTGATACAGTGTGAGTAGTGTGGCATGCATCAATACCTGTTCTCTTCCTTCATCGATACAACAAGAACATCTCGAATACCGGCAGATGGCATACCAAGAGAGGCAAAGCTGTATTTCTCAACCAAGTGCCGAAACAAAGCATCAGGAGATCCTTGTTTCCCTTCAGATGTAGCACTGCACACTCCGCAAAGCTCTGCTTGATTACAACACTTCTTGAGCATTTCACTCTAACGGGAAATGTTGACTGTATGTAGTCCAAAAATATCTCCTTTTGCTTTTTTCCATACCCAATCACGCAAACCAACGTGCTCAATGTGCTAAAAAATAAACGAGCATACGTGACAGAATTCATCCTGTTGATTAACCGGTTACCCAGTTAATCAACCGGCTGTCCGGTTTGGTAACAGGTTGACCGGTTGATTAATCGGACATTAATTTTACATCGGGATAAAACATATACACATAAATGCAGCTATGTACTTCAGATTCATCATTCATAATTTGTGTAACAATACAATGTTTACACTATACACTGAGTAATAAAGACTTTTGCCCTTCATTTGGTGCAATGAAGGATCTAAGGGCTTTTGTACTGTCTTGTGCCCTGATGCTTGCCACTATGGCAACTGTAACCATAAGATGAGGGATGACATCGTTGACCAGCTGGACATACATGAAGCTGATTGTTGTGTTGTTTCTGAGTCTTTCAACAAGGCAAACATCTGCAGATCTGCTTTGAGGAAACCATTGAGGATGTGGTCAGAGGTTTAGAATAACATCAAAGCCCGTGCAGAGGTTGTCATGTACTGTCAATCTCTGGATATGTGTGCATCTCTAGATCTGTATGCTCACTTTCTCCATGCTCTACGAGACGCTAGCTACTATCTACCAAGTGCTGAACACATTAATGACAACCGGCTATTTGGCGTGTTCCATTCCTGTACCAACGAGCACAATGAGGGCATTGATGTCTAGTGTTAGTCAGACTGATGGTGCCCTACGAGTGGTGTTTGCGACAATTTCTCTTGGTATGGGGGTTGACTTCAAGAGCTTACATTACATCATCCACTATGGTGCTCCTTGGACTACATTCAGGAGAGTGGCATTGCTAGCAGAGCTCCCCCCCATTGTCATATTATATCATCCATTTTCCACTACACATCCCTCTTACACTCTCTTTCTTACACTACACACTCACTCTTCCCCTCGCACTGTACAGGGCCACAAAATAAATAATCAGTTGAAAAGATGCCAATGTGAGCCATGTTATAGGGACGTCCTTGTAGAAGAAGCCTTGTGGTAGTCTAAGAAATGTATTAAGACCTAGGATGAATTCCAGCACATAACTCTGCACACGGAAAGAGCCTCACCTGGAATACAGCTAGGGTTTCAGAACCTTTCAATGAGTTCTTCTCAACTGATGTCAGTTATAGTCTGATTTGCTCAAAGAGTTGTCAAACACTTGGAATAGCATTCTATCATCTTTTAGTTAACCAAAGGTACCTGGTACAAGTAGGTCAATGGGTAATAATACTATACGGGTAGAACATAAGAATGGTGTGGCTGCACCCTATCAATGCCCATGGCAAAGTAACAGAGCCATCTCTATAATCACCATATGTCTAAGGTCAGTACTTGTCTGCAGTCAATACCTGTCTGAGATTGCCTATATAGGTTCATTTATTGGATGCATGTACTCACCAAGCATGAGGACAGCATGGCTTGGAAGCACCACGATTTATATCATTGCCATGATAACTTTATATAAAGTTAGTCCTATATGCAAACAACTTCTGCATGAATTTAGAAGACTGATATCTCATGCCAATCAGTTTAGCAATACATGCAGCTAGTGCATGTAGACTGTCTGCATTACAGCTATGATCTTCAATGTGATTCTTTTCATATTTCAGGATTGTGTTAATTCAGCACTGACCAGTGCATGTGTGGTCAGAATGCGGGCCAATATGTCTGCATTGCAGCTTGAGCATATGGGTAAGTTGTAAGGGGGGAAAAGCAAATCCATGTATAGTAAGTCATTTATTGTGGGCCAAAATCACCTGTGTTCTTGCATTTAATAGCGGTTCAGATGGAGACATTGCCCATTTCTATTGCGATGTGATTTTGTTATTTTGGGTTTTGTGAAAATCGTAGTGCACTGTGCACAATGTTTTGTTGCTTATGAAGCTACTAGACATTTTTTGTTGGTTGTACCGCACTATGTCACTCAAGCTGGATGAAACTAGAAAGTACATGACACATATTTCTTCCATTTGAAGGGCATGTTTACTAGCTATATCGTGACATGAAGCTAGTACATGCACGCCGTTGTACATCAATGCGTGCAACAACGAAATCAGCTGGGCACGAGAGACGGCGCCCTGAACCGGCAGCAGAGGATACCATCCCACAAAATTCCAATACTGAATGCATGGCACATTCAAAATTAATTGCATCATTTAGTCACACAACACACACACACACACACACACACACACACACACACACACACACACACACACACGTGCACACAACTACACACACGCGCACAAACATGTACACAAACACAGCACGCGCAATACGTGAGTGGTGGTTCGCAGCTATCTGTTCTCCGCAACAAACAAGGGGATGCAAAACAATAAAAAGAAAAGGGGTGGCGTCATCATATACGGTATTATGTATGATAAACAAAGGCATTCCGAGAAACGTATGTAAGCGTCCGCATCCTGGATACCGTGCTGCGCGTATATATAAAGCTTTACACTCGCATCTATTTCACAACGTCTCGACCAAGAGACATGGTGAACCTGATGAGGGAGAATGGAGAACAAAACAATTGTGGACGTGATTGCCGGAGGACTGGGGGGATTGGCGTGTGTCGCCGTGAACCAGCCGTTGGATACGGTTAAAGTGAAGCTTCAAACGTTTCCGAACCTCTACAAGACCATGCGAAGCACCTTTGCCAAAACCCTGCGCGAGGAAGGCGTTCGCGGCTTCTATTCAGGATGTGGGCCCGCTTTCATGGCAAGCATCTCCGACAACGCAGTGGTGTTCATGGCTTACGGTTACAGCCAGAAGATCGTACAGTGGGTGACGAAGACAGACGATAAGAGTATGACGGTGATGCACAAAGCCTGCTCGGGCTCCCTGGCCAGCGTTTTCTCTTCCATCGCTATTACGCCACCGGATATACTTAAATCTCGACTCCAGGCCCAGAAGGCTCTTCTTGAGAGAGCTGGGGTTACCACTACGAAACGTTTAAGGTGCGTTAGAAGGTTTAATGTCACTAAAGTTTTAACAGCTAGGTAGGGTGAATGCGGGCTGCATGATATTACATATAGTGGCGTGACGTTCACTGGTATGTTCCTGTAGCACTTGGAGCGTAGCGAAAAACATCATGAAGGATGATGGACCGACCGGGTTCTTCCGAGGACTCACCGGCACCTGGGCCAGGGAAATTCCCGGCTATTTCATCCTATTTGCGAGCTACGAATTTACCAGAAAACACCTGACACCTGCGACAGTTGAAAACAATGGTGAGTACTGTAGGGGTGTGACGCGTAACGCGTGACGACGACGCGTAACGCGTGACGACGACGCGTCCCTTGCAGTGCCAACGCAGCAAATTAATTGCGTTGACTGTCGGTAATGAATGTAAAGACGCTCCTTTTAGAACCGAACCAAAACAATAGTTCTATACCGCTCTACAGTATATCGTAATGCGCAAGCTAGTTTTGTCATTATCGATGCGGCGATTTGCTGGACGCACCTGACCTTGTTTGGCGTTTCAAAGTGTATGATTGTGAAATGCGATCACAACAGAAGCCAACCATTATATAAGCGATTGCACCTATAGCACTTCTAGTGTTAAATTTGGTTGTTTTTAGGAAGAGGATGAGAGAGGGAGGGTTGGACTAAAGGAGGATGAGAGAGGGGAGGGATGGACTAAAGGAGAGGATGAGAGAGGGAGGGATGGACTAAAGGAGAGGATGAGAGGGGAGGGATGGACTAAAGGAGAGGATGAGAGAGGGAGGGATGGACTATAGGAGAGGATGAGAGGGGAGGGATGGACTAAAGGAGAAGATGAGAGGGGGGGGGATGGACTAAAGGAGAAGATGAGAGGGGAGGGATGGACTAAAGGAGAGGATGAGAGAGGGAGGGATGGGATTTTCCATGTTTCCTAACGTGTGCCCTCTATCCTTCTCCCTCGAGGCGATTGGCCCAACCGGAACATATGAAGGGTTGGTGCTTGATGTGGTGAGTTAGAAAATGGTTTTGGGGGGGAAAGCTAACAGTCTCAAAACCACAGCCAATTCCCAACAGTCAATCTCCAGAGTGCTAGAGGCTGAGTAGTGCGAGTAGATATGGCCAAATTACACACTCTCCAGAGCACGGAAGGGTTTGTCTGGGCAGCTTCTCCAGAGGCAACGTGCCCCTGAGGGAAGGCCCCCCCACCCTCCTACTCCTGAAGGTGTTACAAAGAGGGGGCAGTATCCTAGAGGGGCAACATGCCCCAAGGGATAGCTCCTCAACATGCACACACTATCCCATTCAAAACTAACTATCCATTACCAAAATAGTTTATAAATTATATAGTAATCCACAATATAAGCATTGATAACTGGCCTGTTGTTTCATGGTACAAAATTGTTTTCTTTTCTGTAGCCATTTGGAGGACAGCACTGTGTGGTGGTATTGCTGGCTGCTGCTTCTGGACAGCCATGTTTCCTATTGATGTAACCAGAACCAGGATACAGGTTAGATTTTATTTTCTCTGACTTGTAATATGTATAGGATGTGTTTTGAACATAGGTGAGAGGAGAACTGTCAGGATTCTGGAGGACCTTTGTCAAGATTGTGCGCACAGAAGGTGTGTGTAGAGTGAATTTTTCAAATCAACATGTCTTGATGATTTCCTCTTTCTACATGGTACAGGAGTCTTTTCTCTGTACAGAGGCCTTACCCCTATCCTAATCGGAGCACTCCCTGCCAATGCTGCACTGTTCACTGTTTTTGAATACACCAAAGAAGTCATGTCACGCCCCCTGCTTGCAACTCTGTGAAGACACCAAACCTCTCTTATTCCTTAGTGTTCAGTTGCATATTTCTGTATGTAATGAATCATGTACCGCATACACTTGGCCATTGTGGCATATCAGTAGTACACTGTTTATTACACAACTTTTTGAGACCTTAGCACGAGAGGGGGAGAGTTGCCGTGGTGCTCGCGATTACATATACCCCTGATGGGTCTAAGCTCAAAAGTGATTCCAGTATGGTTTATTTTATACTAGAGGTAGTATTCTGAATACTAAAAAGCTAGCTACCTGTATTTCAAGTCGGGGGCCTCCTTTAGCGTATATGGCTGCAATAATTGACATAAACATGTGTACACATGCCACACAAGCATGAGATCATATTTCGTAGAGTAATGAATTGTGGTATGCCTTTGACGTTGCAGTTACATGTAACTGAGTTGGCAAATGAATAACATTTAAAGGCTGCCAAACAACACAAGTTCCACTACTCGTCAAGATTAGCAAGTGCCAATACATTATCTTGGTTTTAAAAGGCTGGCACAAGGTTTGCTATGCTAGTCGTATAATGGTACTTTATCCATTCTTCAAACTATCAGTTCCAGCATAGAAAAAAAAAAAAAAAAAGAAGTTAAGACTTAAAAGAGTATATGAGCTTGCATGTAGTGTGAGTGACAGGAAATACTCGCAATGATGCAATCGTGGCACTTTTTGCTTTTACACCGCTAGTGTGTTTTCATTTGTTTTTGTTTTCATTTGTTTTTGTTTTAACACTTTGTAGTGTTCGTGTTTGGGGGAAATGAAGTGTGTGGTAATGAATGCTTGAAGCTTTCACCTCTAATTGACACCTATCCATCCTCTTATTCGCCTATCCTCCATTCCTCCTTCTGCCTTATGCAGTATGGTTTGGATCGTGCATGGTATGGGTATCAATAGCCAGCAGAGGATACTGTGGTTGTACTTTGCTATATTTATCAGTGCGGCAGCCTCTCTTGCTCCGCCCTTAATGCACCTGGTTAGGCTACACGAAGACATCACCAGAGCTAGAGCTTATGTACGAAGGTCTATGTCATACAGTTGCGCCACAGTCAAACTGATACGACTCTTTGTGTCTATATTTAGCAGAAAGTTATTTATATCTTTAAACAATGAGGGGGAGGGGCCACCTTCTTCTAATGCGTCGAACGTTAATCGTCTGGTTTGTGTGTGTGTGTGTGTGGGGGGGGGGGATGGTGATCACAAAACAGGCTATAGAGGGCGGTATTTGCAGGGCCGGCGCACACGGTAGGTTGGTTAGGCTTTGGCCCGCACCCAACTTTCCTGGCAAAAGTATGGGCGTGTCTAACCAACCACTCCTGGTGTATACGCCTTACGATGAAATTACTGAATAGATGTATGTATTTATCTTATTTAGCTATGCTCAAAGCTTCCGCGTTTCGCGCTAGAGGGCTGAAAGGACGCATCCCAGTGTGGCCAATCTGAGACAAGACGCGCCAACTTTATTCGGCCCCGGCTGTTAATTTTGGCCTGAGCTATATGGTTAGTAACTTCATCGCAAGAGGGAATGCGGGCAGTGGACATACACAGTCACCCACAGATATGTTATAAGGTGATTGAGTATTGCAATTACTATGGCAACCATACCTCAATGATATAGCTAGCTGGACTGTATGTACAAAGGGTTATGATTTTATTGTGCTGCTAATACTTCATACACACACTCACACGCACAATACACACACATGCACACTCACGTGACACACACACACACACACACACACACACACACACACACACCACACACACACACACACACACACACACACATCCATGCAGGGCTGCCAAAGGCCAGCCGGCCTGTCAGGCTGGCCTGTCAAGCTGGACCACGCCCCTCGATGTGCCAATACGTGCATACAGTATATGACTTATTTGTACATGTACAGATCAAGCTTACTTCTTGTTCAGAATTCAACTATTAAAGTAATGAAGATGATGTATCGATTGTGAAATAATAATAAATCATAGATGTGAATAAATATGGAACAGATTATTGTGTGTAGCAGATTGAGCAATAGCATTGGCTTATTTCTTTCGGAGCATCCATGCATTGTGCTTTGACATAATTGATGCCTCCAGCCGTTGGGGAAGTAGGCTCCATTGCTGACGCTCCTGGACAACTTGGTTCTTGAAAACACTCTCTCTGATGGGTGGATGACGCTGGAATAGCCAGGCACTTTTGAGCAACTTTGCAATAGTGGGAAATTGTGTATTGTGCATTTTCCACCATTCCAAAGGATCTAAAGAGGCCATGACATCTACTGATCTGATCTCCGAGAGTCAAAGCCAAGCATCATATTCCTCCTTAACTGTGTTGCGAAGACTGCTACACACACATTGTTGTTCATCACTAACAGCAGATTTAGTAGATTCATCATCATAATCGTCTAGAAAATCACAGTCCTCAAATCGTCTGCGTTTGGTGAGCTTTGGCATATTGGATTCATCATATAATCTATCATCATCATCATCAGAAGGAACCCCTGCTACAGCAAACATCTCCACCAGCAGTTATTGTCTGATGATGCACTGTTGTGGAGATGTCAGCCACTCTAAACTTCTGTGAAGTGGATCCACAACTGCAGCCATCCCAAGAAGAAGACTGCCTGTATTTCAACGCCTGCTGGTCAGCTGCTCAGTTGCTATACCACTTCATGAAGCCATTTCAAGTTGTCACTGATTATCTTCAAGGTGAAAAATACCCCACACTTGGCAGTTTTTCCAGAAAGTTATCACAAAACCACCACAATTATGGGGCTTAGGCAAGACCTGGGCTCAGCTTCCCAAGGCAGTGTTATGTATGTGAGATTTTGTCCTGGACATCATCAGTAGTCCCTTCTAGATGAAGTTCTTTAATGAGCTTAAGGGTATGGCCACGTGGAGTTGTATGAGGTGAGGACACTCTAGCAGCAGCAGCAGGAGCATCACTAGCTGCAATCTCTATCTCATTGACTAGGTGCTCACCACAGGCATCATCGTCTTGCTCAATCTCTACCAAGAGATTAGTAATTGGTCCTCCAGACTAAGCACTTCTAAGATTTTCTGTCAGCAAAAGTGGAACCATGGATTTTATTCACCAATTTACAAAAGATTCCAATCAATTCACTATTTGTTGGTGCGGAGCCATTTTTAGGCTTTGGTGGATCAATATGATTTTTTAATTGACAGCTGGAGGATATGACAAGCACATCGCCCATGTTCTTCACATATTTCATTCTCCAACAAGTCTTCCATGACAGCCACAACGTTTGCACCATTGTTTGTGGCAATTGCATCCAGCCTATCATCTAATGTGTTCTTGATCCCCAGTTCCTGTACTAGTGCTGCAATCTCCTCTGCAGTATGTGAAACATTACTGATACTCACAGCTAAGACAGTTGACAGCAGTTCCCAATCTGAACTTTAAGGAAAGATGCTGCTTGGTGAGGAAATGGGTGTTGCTGGGATGTATGGAAATGAATGATTCTGAATAGCTGCATATGTATTACTTTTATCAATGAGCACAATTGTAGAGGTTGTCTGCACAGATGATACTAGTTATTGATTTGTGTATAGTATGGTCTGTGTGTATTTGTTGTATTTAATTGTAGTAATGTTATCTGAACAATAAATGTAATTAACTATAAAATAAAAATTATAAATCATGTATATGTGTGTTTATTGAATTATAATTATCATTAATATATGGGATCATTTCCGCAAAAAGGGACCTAAGGCATGTCTTTGATAGTCAAAAAGTCTGAAATGTCCTCTACACATTGCTTCTTACGCACTGAGAATCAAGGTATCTGTCATGGACTTGTAAGGCTCTGAATTTTCAATTAGCCATATATTTCAACGCAAGTGTTACATTTCTATTGTGCGTACTGGAAATGTTATACTGTATGCCTTAGGTCCCTTTTCGTGGAAACGATCCCATATAAATTATGCGGAAAAAATATTGAGCACATTGTTACAAACTCCTTTTATAGCATTTAGAATGCTGTAAACATGACTGACTGACATGGCTGACTCACTCTTGCTGCCATAGTCTCTTACCCAGACCCAAAGTTAACAGCCATGGGTGGATTACATCACCTCTACGCGTAAGTAGGGTCTAAATTCTGTCCAAGGTCACCAGAATGTTGGGGAACCAATCAGATTAGAGGTATGCAATAATTCCATATCTTTGTTATAATCGAGAGGTTAATTAGTGGGAATTCGTGCTGGTATGTGGTGACATGCGACAGTCTTCAAAGGCACATGGGCCGACTTGCCAGCTTCTACGGTGGGGTTACACTGCCCCTGTGTGTGAGTGTGTGTGTGTGTGTATGTGTGTGTGTGCGTGTGTGCATGCGTGTGTGTGTGTGCGTGCATGCATGTGTGTGTACGTGTGTCTGTGTGCCATGCATGCATGCACACAACATATATATACGTACGCACACAAACATATGCAGGCACACACACACACATACGCACACACACACACACACAAACACACACACACACACACACACAGGGGCAGTGTAACCCCATCGTAGAAACTGGCAAGTCAGCCCATGTGCCTTTGAAGACTGTCGCATGTCACCATACCGTCACAAATTCCTAATTAACCTCTCAATTATAACAAAGATATGCAATTATTGCATACCTCTAATCTGATTGATTCCCCAAAATTCTGGCTACTTACACGTAGCGGTGATGTAATCCACCCACAGCTGCGTAACTTTGGGTTTGGGTACGAGACTACTGCTGTGAAGAAAAGCACGAAGGTAACAATTCATGTATCTTTATAACCATTCGGTCACTATTCAAAATTACTTGGCAGGATGACAATATTGTTGAAGATACAGTTCACCCTGAAGCTGCAGTGCCTTTTTGGAAGCTGCAGTTCAATATTAACTACAAGACTGCTATCTTTGTTGCCTGTACACAAGGTTGCTGGGTACTGCTGTTTTATTTATTAATTTGATATGCATTACGCACGCAATATCTCACTCATTTTAATTAAAAGAGTCCATAACAAAGAGTGACGCGCAATCTTCTCACATCAAGAGTGAAGAGCACTCCGCGTAGAGAGCTCTTCACTCTTTTTGATCACACACTTTTTTTGCACTGCTATGGTATCATCTCCCACCAGCTCCTCCTGTGGGAATAGAAAGAAGATCACCACTGGTGCACTGTACGACCACTGGTCATGAATAGTGGTGGTCATAGACTATATTAGACTGTGTGTAGTATAAGACCCTACATTATACCTCCAACCCTGACACCCGACACCACCTACAATCCTAGTACACACCCAACACTCATATAATCCTCCAACAACCTACACATCCTACACACCACCTCCAACACCCCAGCTAGGTACATATGCAGGTAGAAATTAGATGCGCGCTAATTAGAATTTACTTCAAAATGAGTTGTGTTTAGAATCACATGACATTGGGTGGGCGCGTGTGTGTGTACAATTAGAGACGTAGCGTGCATGAGTGTGGTTGTACTGAAGTTGTATCTGTGTGCATCGGATCAGGATTTGTGCCAATCACTATACCGAGAAACAAGTTAACTGCTGTCATCATTTTTCAAACCCTAGCTGGAAAAAACGACATTTTTATTACAAGAAATACAATAAAGGACCCCTTACTTTGCACTCCGACAGAAGAAACAGAGCTTTGCGTCTCTGCCAAAGTAGTGCTGGTTTCACCACATTGCGTACCGTATTTTATACATGATACAAACCCAATATTGAATCTGATTGGCGCGAAAGTGTAACGCACGCTAGGTAACGTGCAGATTTGATTGTAGAGCGGCAAATCAATTCAATTAATTAATTATCACATATCAGGTCAGTCGGTGTGCCGGTGTCACAGGAGTACGCGTCCCCCCGGATTACGCGTCCGGGCGGACTCATGGTCCTAGGATACGAGTAGGGTTTGCATCCGGATAGTGATTAAATGACGGATATTACGGATTCCGCCTTGTTATTCATCAATCCGTTATCCGTTATCCGTCCTGGTCCAAATCCGGATTGACACGGATATTTTGCGTAATGGAATCCGATTGGTTCGGCTCAAATCGGCTGAAGTTTTGCTTTAATCCTTATAGGGTTGTATGTAGTGTTTGCACTGCAGTCTCTCTGGTCAGACACAGATTACATGAATTTAAATCTATTGGTACACTATAATCAAGAATTGGGCGTGACGGAGTCACGGGACTGGTCAGTTTTGTCACGTGGTTGCTGACTGGCGTCTATGGCGACAGAAGCGAAGAGCTTTAAAACAGGTGATTTTATGCTGTCGAAATGGGAGGAAGAGAAGGAACTGAAACACAGTGGTTGCCAGTGCGCTTGGGTAACCATAACGAAGAAAATGGTTCATGGGAGGTGTTTTGGTTAATCAGGAAGATGGTTATATATATGCCATGCATTAAGAATTCCAGAGCAACTTAACATGGTGTGCAATGTGGATGTTATGAAATCCGGATAAAAACCGGATAATCCGGATACCGGAGTCCGGAATAAAATCTATCGGATTTCGGTATCCGGATAGTTAATTTACCGACGGATGCAAACCCTAGATACGAGATCCCCCATTAGGATAGGTAGTCTCCCCATTTCCCCTCGTGGACTCGAGGTAGTTAAGCCAAATAAAGTTATTATTTGCTTTTAACACTCACTCAAAATCCTTCAGCCGTCGATAAACCTTTGGCCATAGGTACTAGCGGGCTGGAGCTTTGCAAATACTACATCGATGGGGTAGCATTCGTACAATAGATGAATGACGCAAGTGTTATAGATGCACATGCTAAGATTTTTGAAATGAGCGAAAAGAAGACCCGAGAGAAGCTGCTTTATCAAGACGTGATGAAGTGGAAAGGTCGTACAGAGCGGAGGCTGAAAACACTGGAAGAGGACGATACGGAGGAAAGCGGGAGATTTCGTAGTCAAGGATGGTCAGTTATATAACACAGGAGAAGACGGCAGACGTTGGGTATTTGATGAAGAAGACCAAAAAAGAGTGACGGAGGCTTGCCACGACGATAAACTAGGTAATCGTTCACCCTGTATGTAAACACCAGTAAACACTTTGGCACATATTACATTCCATGATCAGGTGGAGGCCATTTTGGCAGGGATAAAACATTGCAGAAGGCATGCTCTCGTTTCTACTGGCATGACACGACGAACGACAAGAACGTGTGATACATGTCAGCGAACAAATAGGAAGTTACGCAAGGCCTCGGCAGAGCTACATCCCATTCCAGTGAGGTCTGAAGTTTGGTATCAAGTTGGGATTGATGTCGTTGGACCGTTGACACTGACAAGTAATGACAACAGATAGTTTTGCCGTGTGGGGCTAATCAATCATGTCATTTACAACTGAAGTGGATTTGTATAGCAATGCTTGTAGTCTAATCTTTTTTATCACATGAAAAGATGCACAAATTTGACATTAAGAAAGTGCATTTGAATATTGCTATAAACAACATATAAGTATTATGCTTACTTTGATGATTATAACAGTACTGATATGAAATTTTTTTTTGCTTTTCTCATTAATAATTGTTCTTTTTCCTCACATTGCCATTATGTGATCTTCTGTAAGGTTTCTAGTAACATGCACAGACTATTTTTCAAAATGGCCTGAAGCACAAGCTTCCATCAAAATGTGCTGAAGGGATAGCAAAGTTTATTTATTCCCTGATTACTAGGTTCGGCTGCTTCAGAATATGCATTTCAGATCAGGGTCGTGAGTTTGTGAATTCACTAAATGAGAAGCTTTTCTTATTGACGGGAACTGAGCATCGCATTGCAAGTGCATACCACCCTCAAACCAATGGACTAGACGAAAGGCTGAATCAAACTGTGACAAAGTCACTTGTTAAATATATTAATGCTGATCAAAATGACTGGGATGAAAACTTGGAATCGGTTCTTTTCTCATATCATACAAGTGTTCATGCTACTACTAAATACACACCATTTTTTTCTGATGTATGGTAGAGAAGCAGTATTACCCATCCAGCTGCAGACTGGAAATGTGGATAACGATCATACGTTAGTTACAATCACTGACATTGAAAGTGAAGCTCAGAAGTATGCTACGCAGCTAGATATGACACGCACTGAGCCTTTTATGAAAGTTGCATCTAACATTCAGAATGCTCAAACTAAACAAAAGTTTTACTATGACCGCAAGCATTCACAAGCAGAATTTCACTAGGAAACCACCAAAATTTTACTATGACCGCAAGCATTCACAAGCAGAATTTCAACTAGGAAACCAAGTACTCTTAAGAAACATGAGAAAACTGTCTCGAAAAGGAGGGAAAATGGACAAAGAGTGGACAGGCACTTTTACTATTGCTGAAGTGTGTGGTAAGGGGTTATATTCATTAAAGAATGCACATGGAAAGGTTTTAAAAAAGAAATATAACTCAATCCAGCTTAAAATATATGAAGAAAGGCAAGGTCATGCAGCTGCTAGTGAGGAGGACATTGAAAGCAAAATTGAACTGGATGGGACCAATTCTCACAATGAAGAAAGTGCAAGCAAAGAGAGACCAGATGTGACTGATTCTCACAATGAAAAATCTGTAATGGGAATGAAATGTCTACTCATGGAATACTTAATGAGCAGTTGTTTTCACCACGTTTGTTTCGATTATGGCGAACAGGTGCAGATGAACTTGCATTTAAAGCAGCAGAAGATGAAGACTTTGATGTAAGTTGTTCAACCTTATACTTAAATACTGGAAGTATAACAAGCTTACTTTTTTTTTAGATAACAGGATTAAATATAGAAGCTGGTGAATATGCCCTTAACAAGGATCTAATTGTGGAACACTGGCTGACTCATCGTGCATATAAAGGAGAAGCACCATTGAGAGATTTCTGGGGAAGGCAATTTATAATAATGAATGACAAACTTTCTGAAGAGTTTGACCACTTTAGGAAACATGCCATTGGTGCTTATTTATATCCAGTGGAAGCTATTGAACTTCTGGAGTATTGGTTCAAATCCAGTGGCATTACTATTAAGACAATTTGCAAATATGACAAAACATATTTACTCATGTCTTCAGCAAATATTGATACATTCTGTCAGTGGATTTTGGACACAAGAAAGATGTGTAATGAAGATAGTGTAACCCTTGACAGTCTCCACTTAACCAGTAAGCCAGATTTGAGTGTCTGTGCCTCTGCTTCACTAATTATTGGCATCTCTCAACCTAAAAAGAATGAAGCAAAAAAGAGCATGATTGCTTGCGATGAAGAGGTGAAACAGATAAAGAAAAGCAGAAAGGTTGCTTGCGATGAAGCGGTGAAAGAGATAAAGAAAAGCAGAAAGGTTGCTTGCGATGAAGAGTTGAAACAGATAAAGAAAAGCAGAAAGGTTGCTTGCAATGAAGAGGTAAAACAGATAAAGAAATGCAGAAAGGTTGCTTGCGATGAAGAGGTGACAGATAAAGAAAAGCAGAAAGGTTAGAACACAAGGTTTATCAAATCTACGTCACCAATGGTTGGAGGTGGGAAATGTTATACTGTATGAAGAACACAGATGCATTCTTGAGAGTGACAAGAAGTGGCTGGGTGATGCTATAATTAATGCTGTGCAATACTTTCTCCATAGCCAATATGGTATGCCTGGATTTCAAGCAACAACATTGGGATATCATTTAACATTTGATATAATGAGAAAAGGTTTTATTCAAATTCTGCACAATGGAGAGGATCATCGGTTCACAATTTCAACCCTTGGATTGCCATCTGGCCATGTGCACATCTATGATAGTCTCTATAACACTTGTACTGATCATGGCATTGAAATAATTTGTTCATTATTTATACTCCTAACAATGCAGCGCATCTCCATTTAATGGATGTTGATAAACAGACTAATCATTCAGACTGTGGCCTGTATGCCATTGCGTATGCCATTGATTATGCCGTGATGAAGATGTGTGTTTTAGGAAATATGACACAGTACTGATGCGTCAACATCTGTCAAAATGTTTAGAAAGTAGAAGAATAGCAGCATTTCCCAGTTTGGATAGATCAAGCAGTCATGTTGTAACAAAAAAAAGAGCATAAATGTGGAGGTGTTATTGCCGAATGCCGGATGCTGGAGTGATGATTCAATGCAATTCCTGCTATGAATGGTTCCAAAAGAAATGTGGCATGTCAATTCCTTAAAAAGCCTGGAATGATAAAAAATGCCCCATCCACTGAGCACAAAAAATTAATTTATGTACCACGTGTAATCTGCATAAATGTACTCTCTTTCATGTTTGCCATTGATCACAAGTGCTAGCGTTGTATATCATTTAACCTGCTGAAAACTGACTGCCATAGTTGATTGACTTGCCATCCATGCATGTTATCACCAAGTGTGCAATTTACCATGGGGACAATCAATTCCAAGTGAGACACTATAGGGTTTGTGGGGGAGACATAAATTCTTACACAGGTATCCTTTTGCCACAGCATGTAAGTTAGTGTTCAGAGATAAGTGTAGGTAACTGTGCCCTACAGTTATAATTAATTGTTTGCCAAGCTACTAGTATATAAACCAGACCCATGCAAATAAGCTCAACCATTATGATGATAAGTCGGCCAATGAAGTACTTTTGGCTGCGATCTAATTTTGAATACAAAATACGCTTTCAAAGGAGGGACGTTTATAATGAGGATATAATATCCGTGGGGACAATTCCTGGGATAATCCTGCGACACCGGTATAAACGAACATAGACTTGGTGAGAGGTGTGAATAAGATACTATATAGCTGTATGATATCGCCTGGAGAGAGTATGGTGGGACATACTATCCTAGGATACATGTCCGGGGGACAGTTACTCCTAAGGGGGGACATACTATCCTAGGATACGCTGTCCGAGGGGACAGTGGCTCCTAGGACTGGATGTCCGGCGGACGCAGAATTCTAGGATACAATGTCCGGCAGGACGCGTAATCCGGGGGACGCGTAATCCTGTGACACCGGAATACAAACTAATGCAGGACGCAATGGAGAAATGAACATCGCGGTTTGTAATTTTTCATCGCGCGGTACGTTCCATAAAGAATGTTTTTACAAACTCGATTATTAAGCGTATAACGGGCAGTGTTGCCGCGGTTGACCGATTGGAGGAAGTCACGGACGGCCAGTTGACCGGAATATACCTCTGGCGGTCACGGTCACGGCTAGAGATAGCCGTGACCAGTCAATACGGTCACGATCACGGGCAGGCCGTTTGAAGCCTATCCGGCACGGTCACGGTCAGTTTTGGACCGTCAAAAACCTATGGTGCGGAATCCGTGCCAAAAATAGAAATTTTTTATGAGGGGGAAATTTTTCATGACATACCTCGTTAATCGTGCCAAAATTACCTCGCGGAACTCATGAGGGTGAAATTTTTTATGAGGTACCTCGCGGAACTCGTGAGGGTGAAATTTTTTATGAGGTACCTCGCGGAACTCGTGAGGGTGAAATTTTTTATGAGGTACCTCGCGGAACTCGTGAGGGTGAAATTTTTTATGAGGTACCTCGCGGAACTCGTGAGGGTGAAATTTTTTATGAGGTACCTCGCGGAACTCGTGAGGGTGAAATTTTTTATGAGGTACCTCGCGGAACTCGTGAGGGTGAAATTTTTTATGAGGTACCTCGCGGAACTCGTGAGGGTGAAATTTTTATGAGGTACCTCGCGGAACTCGTGAGGGTGAAATTTTTTATGAGGTACCTCGCGGAACTCGTGAGGGTGAAATTTTTTATGAGGTACCTCGCGGAACTCGTGAGGGTGAATTTTTTTCTGACGTATCTCGCGGAACTCGTGAGGGTGTCATGCTGTACCTCATGGAACTCACCCGATGGTGAAATTTTATCCTCTCTATTAATGAGGATATGCAATACCTTTAATTAGAAACAAAAACGTTATATTAATTTCTCAATTGTGAAGTCCCCATTATAACTAAAGACGTACCGCAGTTGTATTATCACGAGAAGGAATAGAAAGATTGCACTAGCACTTTATACCTCGTGCCGTTTACGATATTAATCAGGTCTGTGTTACCTACCTCCTCTTCTGTCGCTCTCCCATTTTGGGCATTAAGTAGAATTAATCAAACTGCCATTTCGATGCCTTCTTGCTGCCGCTGCAGCTCTAAAGGCACTAGTAGCAACTGTGCATGTTGTAAATCAGGCAACCTATGTTCTTCATGTACACCTGGACGTCTTGGCCTGGTATGTAAATCATGGCGCTACTGCTATACCGACACCTCCCACTTCTATTTCCATCGTGGCTCCACCCAACACTACTGTTACATCTACCATTTCTACTCCCATCATCCCTCAACCATCTGCATTGCTCCTAATACTGACTGAAACAATTCAACAGCAAGTTGAAGCCCAGAAGTAGTTCAAACAAAAAAAACCATGCAGGATAATGCTTTTAGCCTCTGTCCCCAGCTAACTAATTCCACTCATCAACAATCAATGGACTGGCTCAAGACAAAGGTGCATCCAACAGGTTGACAACTCTACCCATTGATGAGAATGGCTTTACTTTACATAAATCATGGCAATTCGATCAGAGTTTTCAATCCCTATATTCCCTCCAACCACGCACTCACTATCCAGCTGACATGAAAACATCAAAAAGAGAGAATATGAGCTTCGTATCCGTGAGGTTGAACGGGTATCATTCACTCTGATAGTCCTCTCCTCAACTGGAGGGATGGGCAGCATTGCCATGACAACCTACAATATTAGTACCTACAATACATCATACAGACAGACCATGGGTTGGCTTTGTGCCATCTTTCCTTTTCACGGTTATGCTCCTCCATCCAATGCATCAGAGGAGCACGATCCAATCAGGGGCATGCTATTCTCCTTCATTCCTCTGAACAGACAGTCAGTGAATCTGTGATACCTTTCCTCTGTCCATATGAACAATGAGTATACATGTAGCCATTCCCTAATCACACATGTATATATTATTATTATGTAACATTTTCGTGGAAAAAGGTTTCCCATTCCAGCCACAAATACTGTACTTGTACTATCACCCTATAGAATTGTGTAATCACCAGTGGTCCACCGTACGTAGCTGCCTATATTCACTTATGCGACTTTACTTGTAACTCAAAACGCAGTCATTCATGTGTACTTGCACTGATGGGTGGAAATAAATGTGTACAGAAAGTACCATGGCTTCACTGTTCAGAAACGGCACGTCAGTGCTATTGAAACAAAATAGACAGAAATTGTTTGAGTATTCAGATTTAGGCTCTAAAGATGAGTGAACTTTACTATTATCCACATAAAGCACACGCACACACACACACACACACACACACACACACAAATGCACACTCATTGGGTTGAGGCAAGTCACTAAAAAGCTCTGACAACATCTGAGGAGCTGAGATACATATAGTGTGTTCTATAGACACAATGGTTGTGCTGCATGCTGATTCAGAGCTCCACTGAAGGCTCCTGGTCCCTGAACATGTCTCAAGAGGTGATTACTCTGACCTGGAGAGTGCAGTAAGGGCAATCTTCTCTTTTCTCCTTTCCCCTCACATACTCCCTCCCTCACAGCCCTTCCCAGACCAATGGCCTGGTTACACTGCTCTCTGCAACGGCTATACCCAACACTACCAGCTTGCGCAGTACAGTTCAATTTAGGGGCACTTATAGGCAACGGAGCAGGCCCTGTCAGTATGTCTGTCGAGAGGCGACTTTAGATGTTGGTCTGAGTCTCTATGATTAATGTCTAATTTACTGGATGTCATTGTGGGGGTACATTTGTTTACTGTGTAGTACGAAAAATAAATTTATTCATGTTCTTCATCCCTGACAGTGCATGCTAGTTGTACAAGTCCTTTGGAGCTTGGCCCATGCAAAATTGCCAAGCTCTGATTCCTTATGGACAGCCCCACCCTTGACTGACTAACACCACAGAAACTAGAGATATGATTTGTGGTTGCTGGTTACTTACAGGTCACAACAGCCTGCGCATCCTTTGTGGCATCTGCATGTTAGGTGGTGCAATGTGGACCTCCAGTACAGGTACTGTTGAGTAGCACTGCACGAGTACTCTAGCAGGTAATAAGAATGACATCAACAAGTGCAAGGCAACATCATTGCCATGGTTATGCAATACAACAGGAAATTGAGATTTGTGAGTCCCAAAGCTTGAGATACTTGCTCTTGTAACTTGGGGTGAGATTTAAATAGGAGTAATTATAATTAAACACACTTTTTCAGAGCAACAGTTATGCAGACCCAACCCCTGATCTGGTTTTTATATCACAGGTCTAGGGTAAATTCATGATGAAACCATGGGATTGAGTGCTTCCCTTACATCCAAGATGGGAGACTATCAATCCTATTCATTTTAATTCTCTGGAGGGGGGTGAATCATATACCTGGATTATTTTAACCAGCAATTGCATGCTCCAAGCCTAAATCAGTCGTGATAAATGAGATTTACGGAAGGCTTAACACCTGCCTCATGAGATCCATTTCTTCGGCTATCCTCACCAGGATTGTGCCCTCATAAATTGTTATGTGTATGTAATTGTGCGTCAGTGTATTTTATATTGCATATCTTTTGAATTGCCATGTATACTTTGTATTATGTATATGAATTAACTCTTTTAACCATGAGTAATTTTTGCTTGCGTAAATTAACTGCATATATGATGTCATTTTAGGGTAATGATCCAATGCCAAAAGTTGAGAGCATCAATAACAACAATATAATGTTACATGTGACAACACATAAAAGCAAATGAAGGAAACCTTTTCCAAGTGATTGCAAGATCTGCTAAAATATATGTATATATTGTCATGTGGAACTGGAACAAGGATACTATATTTGGGAAGCTGATACTAGTAATGCCGGTAACTAATTTGATTGGGAAGAGGTCTTATGTTAGTAATGCAGTGATAATAAATACGTTTGTGGAGGAGATCAAGAGAAAGCTAGTGGGTAGACAAAGAAAATCCGACAAGGCAAATATGCAATGCAGGAAAATGAGTTTACATGGCTGAGTTCAAGAAGACAGGAACAATGTCATAGTGTGGAACTGAAAGAGCTGTACATGTACACTGGCTTGGCATTATGCAAATGTAGTGTGAACCATTGAGTAGAAAAAGCGGTTTACATTTCACTAGAAAACAGAAACTGCTTGGAAGACTCATACTTTGATAAAACAGAGTGATTAGTAATCATGTATTAAAAAAAGTGGAAATGACAGCAGCAAGCATAATGTTTCCCTCTGAGTGAATGATCACAGAAACAGGAAAAACACCCAAAGTCTGGAAATGCAGCCAATTCTGGCAAATACTGCTGCAAGTCATATGCTGATATTGGGGTACCTCATTTGTGGCCTTATGCAAGAGTTAGCGTGAATAATTTTTTGTGTGCTGAAACATTTGAATGCCAAGATTATTGAATTACATACATGATCAAGGATGCAGCTATTCTCTGCCATTTACATTACATGTGAAATATGTATTACATAAATGGGCTTGGGTACAGAAGTGATGAGAGTAATAAAAAAAGTGCTTCAAACCTGCCATCGTGCCTGCATCAGCGCCAAAGCAGAGGCCGGTAGTGGACTAGGACATGAGCTTCGGAACACACGCCCTGCTGACATCCTAGCTTCCAATTGGCTCTGTGGCAAGCCTGCTGCCTTTGACCTTACTGTGGTGTCTCCGCTTAACCCTACCTTTATCTCTGAAGCGGGTCGCACAGCAGGGTCAGCAGCGGTTGCCGCTGAGCTAAGGAAGCACTCTGCCAATGATGCCAAGTGTTCCGAGTTGGGGTGGACTTGTATTCCCCTTGTGGCCGAGTCATATGGAGCTTGGGGCAGCGAAGCGGTGCAAGCTTTTTCACGGCTCGCATCATACCTTGCCCCAAGGACCAACTCCCCCAAGTCCAAGGTTGTCTGCAGCCTGTACGGCCGCCTTAATTTGACCCTTGTGCGAGCCAATGCCCGAGCCCTCCTCTTACGATGTGGATGTTCCCTTCAGGAGGGGGATAGTTCCTCGTTGTAGCTTTCATAGATAGTGTGTCTCAGTGTGTCAGGGTATGTATGTATGTATTATTTTATTTAATTATGCAATTTTCTTGTGTATTCCGTCCTATGTTTTATAACATTATAGTTATAAAAATGCTCTGCGCGTGAATCGTCGTAGCGTCCGAACGGTTAATGCTGTCGACTTCCTATCTTCACCACATGATGCCACACCATCTCTCCATGGATAAATCGAATATTGTCTCTTAGCTCCACTCCCTGGGGAAAATACAAGAGGTCTTACCTCCATGGGTTCGAAACACGAGTATTTCCCTTGCAGGAGTGTCGGCATTGCCTCAAATTCGGTTTCCAGTTAGAGAAGCTCTTGAGGTACTTAAATATCCTTTTCGTTAATTTTTACTTCAACAGGTGATAAGATATTTGCTTTCTAAGTTAAAGCACATTTCCCGCTAGTTTCGCGGGTTGGGTCTAATATTATAAGATAGACCCACCCGCGGAAATGTGCTTTAACTTAGAAAGCAAATATCTTATTACCTGTTGAAGTAAAAATTAACGAAAAGGATATTTAAGTACCTCAAGAGCTTCTCTAACTGGAAACCGAATTTGAGGCAATGTCGAGAGAAATACTCGTGTTTCGAACCCCTGGAGGTAAGACCACTTGTATTTTCCCCAGGGAGTGGAGCTACAAGCTATTGGTATCAATCGCTTACCAGATCAATATTGGTTTTTATACCTGTGTATCACAAAGCGTCTTTATAGGGCATAGTCAGTACAGTTGTGATTGCAGGGTGATGGTACTGGTGTTTGGCTAGTTGAAAAAGGTATGGCAGATTGGTGAAAGAAGTACTGACCGGTTTTTAAGTCATCTTCAACTTTAGAGATGATCATTGTTATGGAATAATCTGAATGTGTTGAAGACATTGATCAGTGCAAATGTACAGTATATAAATAAACATTCCAAAACATGAAGCTATAGTTAATAAGGTTAACTCCTTGGACACTTGTAAATGACATCCAGATGGCCCTATCCGTATGTAACACTGATTATTGCATACTTGACTTCCTCTCACTTTTTTTGTTATTAGTAGACACTCCCGCTTCCTTTCGGAAGCGGGAGTGTCTTCAGGAGTGGCGGCTCAGGCCTCAGAGATAAGAAAACACAACAGTAATGATGCTAAATGTGTGGAATTAGGTTGGGTGTGCATCCCTTTGGTTGTCGAGACGTACGGACCATGGGGTCAAGAGGCAGTTAAAACTTTTGCGCAGTTGGCATCCAGGCTGGCAATTGCATGCTCCAAGCCTAAATCAGTCATCATAAATGAGATTTACGGAAGGCTTAACACCTGCCTCATGAGATCAATTTCTTCGGCTATCCTCACCAGGATTGTGCCCTCATGAGTATGTAATTGTGCGTCAGTGTATTTTATATTGCATATCTTTTGAATTCAAAACATATTTCGTTAACCAGTAGACAATGTTTCAAGCATAGTTTCAAATAATCTTTTAATTAACTTTTTTTTATATATAATGATATGGGACAGTTTCCGCGAAAATGTCCTATGTTTTATAACATTATAACTATAAAAATGCTCTGCGCGTGAATCGTCGTAGCGTCCGAACGGTTAATGCTGTCGACTTCCTATTTTCACCACATGATGCCACACCATCTCTCTATGGTTAAATCGAATATTGTCTTTATGTTTTTACACAGTAAACAGACAGCATGGATGTGCATTGAGGCAAGGACGTACAACATTGTTTCATTGGGCTTGTACCCACATTGGGCTCCTAGCTCTGTCCCTTTGGGCTTGTGATAACAGTATAATATGATAATGCTTATGTAAGAGTAGATAAATTAACTCTGATACATTGAATATGTCTGAACAGTGCATGTGGTTGCAAAATTATATATCAGTGATGAGGCCTGTGGCTTCTACTTAGATATCACTATAATTATCTTCAACTGTGAGCCAGCATGCTTATACAGGTATTATGCATTATAGCAGTATAATCATAGTAATCCTGTTCTAATTTCTATACATATTGAAAAACCATCTCTCAACTATACTATACAATAGTATTGTGTTCTTCATTTGTACCGGTGAATATAAATAATATAATTATGCTTGTTTAGCAATCATGCACATTGCAGAAGGTCACACTGAATCATTGAATTAAAAGCAGGCATTTTTTTCGCGTGCATGGGCGGTACCGAAGTAATCGACTCAGTGGATGCACAATTTCTTTCTACAACTATTTTTTTTTAGTATTTTTACTTGATTTTAGTGCTTCGATATGATTAAGTCAAGTGTCTAAGCATGCTTACACTGCCATATGGAACTGTATACGTTGTTTCATATAAACCTGAACCATTGCTTGACCAAAAGAAAAACGCAGTGTGGGCATGGTATAATTATAATATATAGATTCAGTAGTTTGAACAAGTCACAATTAAAGGAAGCTTTGAATACTTATACTGCAATGAAATATTTGGACATGATAATAATAATAGGTGGCTTGGCCTCGATACTTCAGAGGGCTCTCAGTGTACCCTGTGCCCCGGTGTACTTGATCACCTTGGCCACCATGCAGTCACCTGCAAATATGGTGGAGATGTGGTCTCCCGCCACAACAAGATCAGAGATATCCTGGTGGAGACCTGTCGGCGTGCACACATAGGTGTTCAGGTGGAAGTGGGCAACAATCTCACCCATGACCACAATAAGACTCGCCCAGCTGATATCTTACTATCCAATTGGTTCTTAGGCAAACCAGCAGCACTAGATGTCTCCATCACTTCTCCGCTAAACCCTTTAACCCTTTTGGAAGCGGGAGTTTTGGCCAAGTCTGCTGCTCAGGTCACAGAGGCGAGGAAACATCAAGCTAATGATCCCAAATGTTCGGAACTTGGATGGGTATGTGTCCCCATGGTGGCAGAATCGTATGGAGCTTGGGGCGATGAGACCTCTTCTATCATTTCATCAATCGCCTCCAGACTCGCCACCTCTACATGCAAGTCCAAGTCAGTTGTGCTGAATGACATTTATGGCCGGCTTAATGTCCATCTAGTTCGTGCCAATGCTACAGCCATCCTGTCTAGAATTATCCCACTGTCGTAGAGCAAGATCCGATTGTATGTGTAATTTGTTTGTTTAATGTTTATGTACTGTGTTATTATTTTTGTAATAATAACAAACAAATTCCATCCTCCAATAATAATAATTATTATTATTAAAAAATACTTTTGTGTATTCCCTGTAATGTTGTTATTTTATTACGAACATCACTTCCTCAACAATAATAATAATAATAATAATAATAATGACATATATCACACAATGGCAAGTAATGGCATAAATGAGTATGCACTAATATACTGCCGGTCCTAAAATGGGTAACACTTACAAAATGGAGACAAGTCTACGTTGCTGAGTTTAGACCTAAATATGTTTTCGGAGGATGCTGTAACCACTGAGTCTGGTAATGAATTCCAAGTGTGTATAACTCTGATTGAGAAAAAGTTTGAGCGAAAATTATGGTGAGGGGTGATGACAAAGGACTAAGTTTGATTGAGTTCCCTCTTGTACTGTATGGTGACAGATTGATACGAAAGAAAGCTGATGTATCAAGATCTACAAGGTTTTTCACAATCTTGAAACACAAAACACACTCTACGATACTCCAATGAATGAAGACCTAAATTAGCAAGACGATCAGTATAGCTCATAGTAGGCAGCTTTACTCGTACAAAAAGAGCTCAGCGTTGAACTCTTTGAACACATTTAATGTCTTGTATGAGCCACGGATTCCACACTGGAGTATTGTATTCGAGAATTGGTCTCACATATGAAATGAATACTCTACAAAGCGTTGAGATATTTAGCGTTTGAAGACCTTTAAGTAGAAGGGAACACCTTTGGAAGGCCTTTGCAGCAATAGATGAACAATGCAAGCTGGGTTTAAAATCAGATGTAATAAAAACACCTAAGTCACAAATATCAAAAACCCTATTTAGCAGTACACCACCCAGGGAGTAAGAATTGCTTGCAGAGTTATGTCCGAAGGATATTACACTGCACTTCTGAAAAGCTCGACAAAGACAGAGACAAAGGTGAGGATGAATCAGAAGAGTGAGTAGCATAGAGTTTGGTATCATCTGCAAATATTTTAGCTTGAACTGGTGGCACTAAACAATCAGGAAGGTCATTGATATAAATGAGGAATAATAGAGGTCCAAGCACTGATCCCTGAGGAACACCACTGGTAACAGGTAAGGAAGAAGATAAAGACTGACCAATATAGACTTGCTGAGAACGATTCATAAGAAATGAAGATAACCACCTCACCAAGAGGGGAGTAAACCCATAGCACTCTACCTTATATAGCAGCTTTCTATGAGAGATAGAATCAAAGGCTTTAGCAAAGTCTATATACACATGCAGAATCAATTTTAGAACGAATATCAGTAAGGAGAGTCCATTCATTACGTGTGATTAGTAATTGGGTACAAGTAGAACGCCTGGCAAGAAAGCCAAACTGATCATTGGAGATAAGGCTGTTAGAACGAAGAAAGAGTACCATTGACAATAGACTCCATTACTTTGCAACAAACACTGGTAAGAGAAACCGGACGAAAATTGCTAGGTGATTTACGGGAACCTTTTTTGAAAATGGGACAAACAATTGCCTGTTTCCAACCCTGAGGTATACACCCGCAGTCCATAGACATTGATGTTGAATATAATAGCTTCGCACTTCTTTTGACACTCCAAATCTGATTACAACCTACAAGCATGCAGCAAAACCCACACATGCATGCAGCAAAAAACACACATGCAGCAGAAAACACACATGCACATACATATAAATTCTTTACTAGAATAGCCAGGGGTTTGCATAATCGACGCAACAGCACAGGTTCTGGAGGTTGAACAACTGCGCTTACACGGATCGGGTGGCAAAGGTTTAGACCTTGAAAACCCAAACCAGGAGGTTGAGACTAGCCAACTTATTGAGGTGTCTGACATCATTCCTCCAATCTGTGCTACACTACAGATCTGTTAGTCTGCGGACCTGCATGCAAGAAAGTAGGGAATGATGTAGTCATGATTAGATTTACGTGGACTAAGCTTTCGTGATATGAATATCAAAATACATATGATATCATCAAAAAGAAAAGCTTTAGTAAACTTATGCACGAACGCAGCAGATCCTAGATTTCCAGACTAACGCTGATATAGCTGGAATGTACGTGGTAGTGTATGTGGTAGGATAGAAGACATCAAGACAAATGCAAAATAGAGACATATACAAAACTGATAACATGTGTATAATGAAGCGGTTGAAGCTTGCAGTGCAATATGTGAGAAACATGGGCAAAAAGTGTGAACTTGAAACAAGGTAACATGCAGATGGCAACTGAACGGTGTTCAAGGAAAAGGGTCAAACATGTCCTAAGCAGCCTAGACTGTTGCCAATCCCATAGGTCATCCTGGAGGAGAAGGTGTCCACATTAATGATTGCAGTAGGCAAAGTTATGGACATTGAGCAGGTGTTGGACGTAGGAAGTGTCACTGCTGGATCATGGCAGAAGTTAATGGTGGGAGAAGAATCAAACCCCAAAGGAGGAATACTTCTGGATCCAGTAGTGAACTGCAACACTTTCTCCAAAGCCATTTGCACCTTTGTAGGTTCAGTGCTGAGAAAGACTTTTCCATCTGTACAATTGAGATAAATAAGTATAATTCACACAGAAATAATTGTTTTACCCTCAATATCCTGGAGATAGTCATAGAACATTATGATACTGGCCTCTTCCTTTTGGCGATTGTTCGACCCACAGGACGAGTACTCAACCTGAAATAAATCAATCATAGCTGCAGCTGTTAACACTTCTGTAGCATTTGATAGCATCACACGTGCACACTCAGGGTATTTCTTCATCAATGATAGTAGACCATGTTCATTCAGTCCCTCCATCATCTGGTCTATTTGACCCTTGCTCGACAATATGGTTTGATGTATGCACAATATTCTAAGAATATGAGACTTATCAGTCAGATGATAGTGCGTTGATGGCTTATCAATCCCAAGCTGGATACGGTGTGATAGAACTGGATTATCTAGCAGACCTTGGAACTCTGAAACACTTGATGCATCTTCAAGCTAAAAAAAAATTCAGGAGAATGCATGAAAAAATACTACCGTAAAGAGTCATACCTCCTTTAGGACCTTCTGTAGTGCAATGTCTGGAATATTATTAATCCTCAGCTGCACACCCTCAATTCCGTACAACATATAATCAACTATGGAATTTGCCAAAAACGTGGGTGGGGATCCACCCTGGAGCAGAGACGCTCCCATCATCCGTCCAACGTGAAGGTAGGTTTTCTCCAGTACTGCAGATACATTGGACCTTAACACACGCTGCCCTGTACGCCCCTCGAATAAGGAACTGTTCTTCGCAATGGCTCGCATCATAACAGTAAAGTACTCTCGTAGTGGACCCCCAAGGTCTACAGCGGGCTCTCCGATAAATGTTACTTTGAAAGGTTTGTTGCAGCACACTCCTTTTTGGAATAGGCGAATGCTATCATCAAAAATGTGAGATCTGCGTATTGTGATTCGCTGATATTCCTTAGGCTTAATGGTCGTCTCACAAAGTTTCTTCAGGGCTTCCTTAAATGGGATTGACTCCCTATGTTAACGAACGAAAAATGCATATCACGTCACGCTTATATTCTTTCGGCTTACGTACGTTTCAACTGCGTCGACCACTGCGTTGCTTTCCAGTAGGCTGGCACTGATTGCTAATTTCAGCTGTTTATCAAATTCCTCTTCTGATTCATCCAATAGAGATACAAATGGACTGCAGAAAAAAATAGTTACAAAACTCAGATCGTATATACAATCCTAGACAACAAACCAAAACTATTTTATATACCTGCTTTGCTGCTCCATATCAGATGCGGAACTTGACACTTCTACTGCTCTATCTGCACCTTTGCTGCGAAATGCTCGGGGGGATTTGTCAGAAGAGTCATCGCTTTCGCTGCAGTTTTTCGACGCGTCTGCTACGTCGGTTTGGAGTTGTTCCTGTATGCAAATCATGCATGCAATCATAATATTAAGTAAATATACGATAAAGCTAGCATGCATTCACTAAAATATATACGTACCACTAAACTGTGGTCCTTCGGTCTAATATACAACTTCGATTGCTGCACTATGTCCATCATGTACGGTATGGTCATTCCCCCTGGCGGAGTGGCGATAACCACTAAACTTTTGCATTTGGGGCCGGTCCGTAAAATATCATATCCACGTCCACTGAGCTGTGGAAACGAACCGTACACGATTGTGTCGATCTCAGCTGATGATGCTTCACGTGGAAAAGACAGTCGCTTTAGACCAAGGCCCCATGATGCCAAATTCATCTTATCGTGAGCCGTGGGCAGCCAGTCTTGGTCGTGTACAGCCAGACAAATGCAGTCGTGAACCCACGCTGACGCAGACCGTCCTTTGCATTTATTTTTTTGGTCCTTTTTACTATCTTTGCGCTTGCTTTGAAAACCAAATAGGCGGCTATATTCCGGAGTAGCGCTGTTAATCCTGGCGGAAAGGCGGCTATTCTCGCTACTACTACCAGAAACTCCAATCTGCGAAGCACTCGTATCGCGGTGAGGCGTACGCAGAGAGTTTGGACGTTCTTGCACGAAGTCATTGGTTACAATATCCACAACTCTTTCAAACAGCTTTCTAGCTCGATCACTACTGCTTATTCCTTCCATAATCGGCTTTAATACTGCTCTTGAACAAAAGTCTACGGTTTTTATTCATTTATTGTTGCGCATGCGCTTTCATCTATAAGCGCGTTTGTTAGAAATCATAACGACAAAGCGTGGTTGATGGTCGCAATTCTGACATCAAGTACCAAGGTATGTGTACCAAGTATAAAGTAAGCGCATTGCCACTAAGGGTGAAGCTGGAATATCTGATTGTAACAAAATTAAACGATTTGGATCTGAGGAAAGTACAGTGAGGTTTTTATACTTGCATAGTAAATACATGTACGTACCTAGCTTGTTGAAAACTGCTTTAAAGCAGCGAGTCATCACGATATTCTATCATCTGTCGAGTTGTAAGAGTGAAATG
>JABACO010000022.1:636955-704375 GCA_013339895.1 Ephydatia muelleri
TTCCTCCCGCCTTCCGATGCCCACTCCTACCTCTTCCCGTCATGGCGGTTTATTGACCCCTTTAAAAAGCCACCTGCTGTGGTCTTGACAAGAGGGACATGGGACTGGTCTCGGAGGGGGGTGGGGACCGGGCCTCAGAGGGGGCAGGGGTGGGGACCGGGCCTCAGTTGGGCACAGGCGAACGTACCTCGCTGCTATGATTTGAATGTGGTGTGTATAAAGAGAATAGCTTGATGGAACAACACGTACTTTGCATGGTCAGCATCCCATGACAATGCCACACACACCTCAGCGAGTGTCACATGACAATGCACACACCCCTCAGCGAGTGTCACATGACAATGCACACAACCCCCACAGCGAGTGTCATACATGACAATGCACACACCCCCTCTCAGCGGAGTGTCACATGACAATGCACACACCCCTCAGTGAGTGTCACATGACAATGCACACACCCCTCAGTGAGTGTCACATGACAATGCACACACCCCACAGCGAGTGTCACATGACAATGCACCACACCCCTCAGCGAGTGTCACATGACAATGCACACACACCACAGCGAGTGTCACATGACACTGCACACACACTGCACATTGGATAAGCGCATCTGAACATACACAGGTGTAAATCATCACATGTACATGTACTCTATAAAGACATGTACCTCTATAAAGACATGTACCTCTATAAAGACATGTACCTCTATAAAGACATGTACCTCTATAAAGACATGTACCTCTATAAAGACATGTACCTCTATAAAGACATGTACCTCTATAAAGACATGTACCTCTATAAAGACATGTACCTCTATAAGACATGTACCTCTATAAAGACATGTACCTCTATAAAGACATGTACCTCTATAAGACATGTACCTCTATAAAGGCATGTGCAAATATCCTCCCACACATATATATCTTCACATAGACAGACACATACACACACACACAAACACAAACACACACAAACACAAAACACACAACACACACACATACACACACACACACACTCACTCTTATAAGTGCACAGACTACTGTACATCTCTAGTTCACCTCAAGGACAAGCTACTATCTATTTCTCTTCTAACCGGGCACACAAAAAGTGGCTTACCAACAGGGGGTCTTGTTGGTCTCCCAGGGGGGCCTGGTTTTGAAGGGGTAACATTGTCACTTGATGGTCTGCTGGGCACCAGTGACAATAATTCATCAATGGAGTCACTCTAAGCAGTGGAAAGAAGAGAAATATCTGTTACACCAGTAGAGAGGGGAGGAGGTATAGTGGGTGGTGGAAAGGGGAGGAGGTATAGTGGGTGGTGGAGAGGGGAGGAGGTATAGTGGTTGGCGGAGAGGGGAGGAGGTATAGTGGGTGGTGGAGAGGGGAGGAGGTATCTGATGGTGAGGTACCTTCATAGATGGTGTCAACAGTTCTTGGATATTCTCGTCTTTGGGAGGAAAACCGCTCAGCATAAATTTCCCCATACGACACACACACACACACAACACATATACACATGCAAATATGAATACATGGATACTAGTACACACGAGTGCACATATATATACAAGACGCACACGCATTAGTGCAAATGTTAACTGACAACCCAAATAATTGACGATACCCCTCTCCCTTATTCCCTAGCTCCTATCCCGTCTCTTCGCCTCGCGTCTGCCCCTTCCCCAACAAAAGCCGCCCCTTTCTCCTTGCCTTTTTGCCTTGGTCTCGGGGGCAGTGGTGCTGGCAACCCTTCCAACAGCGTTAGAGGGACATATGACTTGGGAGGCGGTGGTCGTGGAGGGTCGCTCATAGCTTCGAGTCTACAGAGAGGCGTGGCAGTCACCTACGCTATGTATCTCGTTCCCAGGCTATAGACGTCTGGGGATGAGGAGAGATTATTAACAATGATTGCAAATGATTGAAGTGGCTAACGGCGTAGTTTTTATAATTCTGGTAATATACATCACAAAGCAACCCCATATTATCTCTACCATGTAACTAGTAGCTTTCGCGAGTAGTCCACGAGTGCGTTAAGTAACAATTAGGGAATTGACAGCCGATCGTGACCGTCAAATTTGAGATTTGACGGTTTTGGGGGTTAGAATTGGCCGTGACCATAACAGGGAAGGTCTGATGCCGGCCATTGCTGGCCGTACGTGACCGTGACATGCAGGAATCTTGTCAGGTCAGCTGACCGTCCGAGACTTGAATCGCATGCATCGCTTATTGCATACCTATAAAGTATAGACTTCTTGTGTGTAATTGATTTCCTTTCAGTGAAATAATGAAACCCCTAGCACTGCAGAAGTACAAACACCGGCACGGTGGAAGGTATGTGTTGTTATCATACATGTTGGCCTATGTACAAAGTAGAACTCTTTCAAGTGGCAGAGCAGCATCCATTTTCCATATTTTTCATTCTAGTATTAGCTTTAGTTTGCTCGAATGGCGGTGCACTTGAGTTGCACATACCTTAGTGCTCTCTTACGTACTGTAGGGAAATTCCCTTTGTTATTGAAGATGTTGGGCATTGTTCACCTTTTAAAAAACTGTGAAGTAGTTTCAGCAACTTGCAAAGCTTGGAGACAGATTCCTATTGTAGAGCGGTTAGCGTTGGAGCTGGCTGTATATTGAACTCACTACATTCTTTATTAAAAGTTGTAGTGTACGTGCATAATTATACAATTTATTTACTTTTTTTTTCTGTTCAGTCCTAATGCAGATACCTTTCAACTTTTCGACTCCAGCATCCCTACATCAATTACACCTAACTTTGAAATCCTGGGGGCACCAATTGGAAGTCCAGAATTTTGTGGTGAATACATTGAGGCAAAGAGAAAGCAGGCTTGTTCTCTTCTCCATCTTTTACCTCAGCTATGCGACCCTCAAGTATCCATCTTGCTACTTCGCCACTGTGCTAGCTTTTGTAAGCTGTCCCATTTAGGTCGCTCAATTCTCCCTTGTGATTCTTCTCTAAGGCAGTTTATGCTCTTTGATGAAGATGTCCTCCACTGTTTGGAAGAATGTGCAGCCTTCGAACTTACAGTTTCAGCCACCAAACAAGTTCAACTACCATTACGGCATGGTGGTCTTGGATTGACATCAGTCTCTAACCACTCCTCCAGTGTGCATTCATTTCATCTTTGTCCAATGCTATTGATGTCACCAGTGCTCCAAATGCTATTGATGTTACCAGTGCTCCAAATGCTTCCCATCACCTCAAACAGGCAATAGCACTCTACAACACAAGATCAACTCTGCTGATGCAATCACATTTGAATCAGTGACCAGCTCTCCTCCACAGCAGCACTATCTATCAGGCAAAATAGAAGACAATTCCTTTCAGACTCTTCTTATTAACAGCACAGTCTGTACCAGGGCAAGACTCAGAGCAGTATCAGCCAGTAATGCTAATGCCTGTTGAGAGCTATTCCTTGCATACATAATGACTTAGCTTTAGAGCCTCAAGAGATGCAAGTCCTATTGAAATGGTGGATAGGTCTACCTGTCTCCCCAGCTGACAGTAAATGTCCCTTCTGCTCTAGTGCTCTTGATCCAGATTGCCACCATGCCCTTACATGTCGTTCTGGAGGGGACATCATTGTACGGCACAATAAGCTGAGAGAATGTTTTGCCAATCTATGCTCCAAAGCCTGCTTATCTCCTCAACTGGAGAAAGGTCCAGGCATAGACTTCTCTAGACCAGCTGATGTACTGGTGTCAAACTGGTCTCTCTCCCACCCTGCAGCATTTGACCTAAAAGTCATCCATCTGCTTAATACAGATCTCATTCTGGAAGCGAGTTTGGCTTCAGGCAATTCTGCAGAATGTGGCGAGGTTGGGAAGCATGCCAGATATGTTCAGAGTTGGGCTGGACGTGCATTCCATTAGTGGTGGAAGTCTATGGTGATTGGGGATGTGAAGCCCAAGAATGCTTCTCTAGATTGAGCAAGAAACTTGCCATGCAAATGGGACTATCTGACAATGAAGCACTGAGCCAAATCTACTGCCTGCTGGGTGTCACATTAATTAGGCAGAATGCTAGAGCCATTCTGCTGAGATGCCCCTATATTCCCCTTCATGAATGTTAAAATACATGAATGAATACATTATTATTATTATTTACTAATAATAAAAATAAATAAATAAAATAATAATAATAAATAAAATCATCAAACTATGAACAATGATAATAAATAATAATAATACTTATAATAATACTCCACGAGATCTATGGTCGGCTGAATCTCAACCTTGTGTGTGCCAATGCCACAGCTATCCTTTCTAGGATAGCTCCTCCGCCATAAACCTTTTATTATTATTATCTGGTGCATATATATTGAAATAAGGATGTAAATAATAATGTGCATTCATTTGAATAATAATACACACTAATTGTTTTGTGTAAAAAAATAATAATAATAATAATAAAAAAACACGAGCAAACACACATACACATGCATAACACAATTAAGATTAACAATCCTGAAGGGGTGTTTGGGCACACCTGAGTAGAATGGCTCTTGCATTCTGCCTCATCAGTGTGACGCCCAGCAGGCAGTACATTTGGCTCAGTGCCTCAGTTTCACAAACACCCACTAAAATGTGTAACAGAAAATATTTATTGCCCCCACTTCTGACAATGCTTGTATCAGGACGTCCTGATACAATCATGACACCGTCAGGCAGTTTTCATGCATAGTAAAACTGTGGGCTCTAAAAGTTGAGCAACAGCCAAAGATCTCTGCATGAATAATACAGTTTATGGCAACATGCATGACGAGGTAAACGACTTCATTCTTGGAACAGTGGAGCCCATGGATGAGATCCCAGCTCACTTACTGCAGCATTGCAGTGATGACACTGGTGTGGATGACAGATACCTAGACGGAGACCAACAGCTATTTGTTCATCTGAAGCCAAAGTTTGGCAATGCATTTAACCATGCACCTGACTCTTTGGCAGAAACAGCCAAAAGACGAGCTCAATATCTAGTGTCAGTTGCTTTTTCAAGCAGATGGTTATATAATAAGCATGTCTTATGCTTTCTGTATTGTGTCTGCATGCTTGAGGAACAGGAGGAGGTTTAGGCTAGTAGCCATTCTTACTGGTAATATTTGATAAGTGAGGGCACAAGTGCTAGCCACTGAGACCAAAAAGGCAGATGGTGCAAAGCTGGGACTACTTTTTGTACCCCAATACCACCAGCACTGACAGGGTCCAGGCAGAGGTGTCATCAAAGTGGATGTTTAGAACCTCACTAAAAGTAGATAGGTGCATAGCTCCTATAGGAACAGTGATGTGGAACAAGGAGTGGTGCGAAGTATATACTGGAGCTTTGGTATTGAAAAGGAGTGGCAAAGCAAAATCAACGCACCATGCTTACTCTTATGCATAGTTTGGACTTCATGATACACAAAGCAACAATTTTGGCACTGATTGCAGTATCCATTGAAACAGTATTACCAACAGGAGAGCCAAGAAAAGAAACTTAATTAACTACATAGATCTGACATGCATCTCTGACTTACTTTGGCTGAGGTGTAGCCCAAGGGCAGATGCTTAATTCACATTCGATCAGCTCAATATCATTGATAACATCCTCATCTGTAGCACACTATAATCCATCATAGAGGTAGAAGACCTAGCTTGAGTTCAGATCTAAGCGTTAAAGTCAAGGCGTGGATATTGATTGATGCAATATAATTATAATAATGATGGCGGACGCAGCACGAAGCTGCTGCAGCTCTGATGGCTTGCGGAGGGTTGGAGCCTTCAGTTAGATGCAAGTGGCTAACAACCCATCCAGATGTGCATGGAAGCATTGAATGTTTGGGAGGAGAACTGTGAAAGGTGACAAAGCCAAAGGGTGCAACTTGGGAGTGGCCACAAGAGGAGAGGGATCCTCCTTATACATAGGGCCACACAAGCTAGAGGCTGATCACTTGGTAGGTAGTATCTGAAGACACTGCAAATAGTTTTCAAAAACCATGTGTATTGAATGAGGCTAGATTTAAGACTCTCTCAAAGAACAGGTTACAAAGCTTAAGTAAGAGTACATACCTTTATTTTATTTTACTGTGTGAATATGTTCATTCTAAGAATTAACTGACCTAGAAAAGACCGGCTTATATTGTTGACGGTCAGCAGCTAAGTGACGGCACCCACTTCACAGCTCAGATGGCCAGGGCCCAGGGTCAGTGACCATTACACATCGAGTAATAATTAAAACGTTCCTCCACAATGCTGAAAACATTTTACCAATAATACATTAATCTTAGTCATTGTTTATTTATAACATCTTCCTGATTCGTCAATACCACATTAAAAACAAAAGTTAGCCACACAATGCATGCAAATGATTGTCTTCAACTACATGACGATTAGTCTAGCAATCAACAATGAAGGGACACAACAATCACAGCTGAGTGAATGGATTTTCAATTTTAGTAGAAGACAATTGCACTGATCAAGACTGAAAGCCCTGTCACAAATATGACAGCATGTGTGCTTGCTGCATCTGACACGCGATGCCTGAAGTGGAATGGAGGATTTGGGGTGACCACTGGCACTTTGTGGTGTGCACTAGATGTGAAATCCACCTTTGGAGCATGTTGACCTCCTATTGAAGGCAGGGTGATCTCCAGGACATCCTGATTTCCACTCAAGGTTAGCGTGACCTTTAAAGTACCTTGGTCATTCATCGATGTTAGGGTAACCTCTGATACATTTTGATCATCACTCAAAGTGGGTGTGATCTTTGCTGCACCTTTAAATGCGGTAGACATGACCTTTGGCCCACCTGGACTTTCACTTTGGGTGAAGATGGTAAGAGCACCCAGGTCTTTACTTGGGGAAGGGGGTGGCCATTGAACCGTTTTGGTCTTTACCTTGGGTGAAGGTACCCAGGTCTTCACTTGGGGAAGGGGTGGCCATTGAACCGTTTTGGTCTTTACCTTGGGTGAAGATGGTAAGAGCACCCAGGTCTTTACTTGGGGAAGGGGTGGCCATTGAACCGTTTTGGTCTTTACCTTGGGTGAAGGTACCCAGGTCTTCACTTGGGGAAGGGGTGGCCATTGAACCGTTTTGGTCTTTACCTTGGGTGAAGATGGTAAGAGTACCCAGGTCTTTACTTGGGGAAGGGGTGGCCATTGAACCGTTTTGGTCTTTACCTTGGGTGAAGGTGGTAAGAGTACCCAGGTCTTTACTTGGGGAAGGGGTGGCCATTGAACCGTTTTGGTCTTTACCTTGGGTGAAGGTGGTAGGAGTACCCAGGTCTTCACTTGGGGAAGGTGTGGCCACTGAACCATTTTGGTCTCTACCTTGGGTGAAGGTGGTAAGAGTACCCAGGTCTTTACTTGGGGAAGGGGGGGAAGGGGTGGCCATTGAACCGTTTTGGTCTCTACCTTGGGTGAAGGTGGTAGGAGTACCCAGGTCTTTACTTGGGGAAGTGGTGGCCACTGAACCGTTTTGGTCTTTACCTTGGGTAAAGGTGGTAAGAGCACCCAGGTCTTCACTTGGGGAAGGGGTGGTCATTGAATCGTTTTGGTCTTTACCTTGGGTGAAGGTGGTAAGAGCACCCAGGTCTTCACCTGGAGAAGGTGTGGTCATTGAATCGTTTTGGTCTTTACCTTGGGTGAAGGTGGTAAGAGCACCCAGGTCTTCACCTGGGGAAGGGGTGGCCATTGAACTGTTTTGGTCTTTACCTTGGGTGAAGGTGGTAGGAGTACCCAGGTCTTCACTTGGGGAAGGGGTGGCCATTGAACCGTTTTGGTCTTTACCTTGGGTAAAGGTGGTAAGAGCACCCAGGTCTTCACTTGGGGAGGGGGTGGTCATTGAATCGTTTTGGTCTTTACCTTGGGTGAAGGTGGTAAGAGCACCCAGGTCTTCACCTGGGGAAGGGGTGGCCATTGAACCGTTTTGGTCTTTACCTTGGGTGAAGGTGGTAGGAGTACCCAGGTCTTTACTTGGGGAAGTGGTGGCCATTGAACCGTTTTGGTCTTTACCTCGGGTGAAGGTGGTAAGAGTACCCAGGTCTTCATCTGGGGAAGGGGTGGTCATTGAATCGTTTTGGTCTTTATCTTGGGTGAAGGTGGTAAGAGCACCCAGGTCTTCATCTGGGGAGGGGGTGGCCTTTGGACTGTTTTGGTCTTTACTTTGGGTAAAGGCGGCTTTGTGAGCAATGTCTTCACTTGACATGAAAGATGACACCTTTATGTTTAGCATAGGCTTGTCCGGGGTGCTGGTTGGAAAGTGTGTGGCTACACTTGACGAGGTTCGATTGATTCCAAGCTGTGTCTGGTGCGATATAACACCAGGGTGTAATGTGACACCATGGTGCAAAGTGCTTCTTGGGTGTAACAAGGCACCATGGTGCAAGGTTATCCCTGGATGCAATGAGACACCATGGTGCAAGGTGACACCTGGATGTAACGAAACAGCAGGGTGCAAGGTGACACCTGGCTGGAGCTGCACTTGAGAGGCATGAATCTGAAGAACCTTACTCAGTATGTTGTGGCTTTGTGCCTCACTGTTGAAGATCTTGATGCCTGTGATAAGCGACGATGACGAAATGGTTTCATTAGCCCTCTGAATGGAACTGTCCTTAACATGAATTGGTTGTAGTAGTGCAAGGTTTCCCTCTTTACCATCAAGTGGCATCAAGGGGGTGTCTGCATTGGGCCCTTGACGGAGTCCTGGACAGATGACTCCAGCATCCCTGTAATGAGGACAGATGTCGTTGCTGCCTCTCTTGCTTCGACATCTAGAGAGAGATGATTCGCTCCCTGTACAGTCCACTTCTGTCAGATGGATCGCTCCTTTCCCCACACCAAAACTCAGCTTTGGCGCAGCAATGGCCCCTGTGGTTATTTAAAAGGTATAAGAGTTCTAAAATTACAGGTAAGACCCGATACTAGCCTTCTGCTAACCTCGCCTTGAAAACCCCAGTTGGCTGCATACCACAGCTGCATCGGCATTGCTCCATGACTGGTCACACACTGCTCCATAAAGATTCCCCACACACACTTCCACCCTTCCTTCATTTGTCGACCTTCCTCCCAACAGTCGTACATCTCCGTCCTTGCACACTGTGGCATTTGCTGCAATTCACACAAAACACACATGACACATACCACAAATCATACACACCAGCACTCACATGACACCATACACACCAGGCACACGTGACACATACACACACGTACATCATGTTACACATCAGGCAGGGGGGGCGGGGGGGTATTAAAAGTTTGCTAACACCAAGTCTCTTACCTCGACAAACAAGTCCTGCAGCCTCGTTAGGGGAGCAATCGCTGTGTCCTAATTCATCCAGGCGACAACCAAGGATACTCGTCTCTCCTCCGTCACAACGCACCTTGCCAAGGACGACACCTAAAGAACCCACGCCATACGCTGCATTGGACAAAGCCAACGCCTCTGTACGCACGCGTCCATCATACGGCGGAATTTATAGTCAACACGTACGACCAATAATACAATCGGTAGCACCAACCTTGGTGCTGAAAGCCCAGTTGCCTGCAGACCACCTTAGCCGCAGCGTTATCCCAGTAGTCGTCGCAGACAGACCCCCACTTCCCGCGGATACAGAGTTCCACACGGCCTTCGTTGGGTCCGTCTCCGTCCGCTAATCTGACTGCGCCGTGCGCGCACTGATCGGCCCCTATGGGTGGGGAGGAGAGGAGCGTGACGCGAGTGATGTTGAGTGACGTCAGGTTTACTCACCGATGCACCGGACTCCGGCCGCATCGGTACATCCCATTGAGGGGGCGGGGCGTATCGAACAGCGGTTCACTGCCTTCTCTATCCCAGTGCACGATACGCTGAAGGCGAGGCTGGAGCCGAGAACTATCGGTCCCCAATTGAAAGATGTTGAATCTGGGTGTACAGCGTATGCAGCGTATATAACCGGATGACAGTAGCCAAGTAGCTAGATCGTGTGCTTACTTGTTGAAGAAAGCCCGAGCTGCTTACAGATCACCTCAGAGCCCGATTTCGTCCAGTGTTCATTACACACGCCTCCGTATACGCCCTCTACACAAATCTCTAATTTTCCGGTTTTTGCATCGACTCCATTCACCAGCCGGACTGAGCCATCTGTACAGTTAGAGCTCACAACTGCAGCGCGGGGATTAAAAAAAGTACACGTTAAGCAATAAAGCACATTAGCATGCGGACAAGCATATAGCTCTTACACGGACAGTATATGCCCGCATCAGAGACATTTTGTGCTTCAGAATAGTATTCCTGCGAGCACTGGGCGATGCTTGACTCCGTTCCAAGGCAACGAATGGATTTGATGATAGTGGGGGTTCTTGATGGACGAAAGAAGGTGGTGTCGAAAGGTATGGCACCTGCGAAGGTGCGCTTCGTATAACAGCACATATGACGATTAATTTCGCTAGCGAGCAACAAACCGTATTTCGCATGCCCAACTTGCGAGCAGACGACCTTTGCGGTGGCGTTGTCAAAACTCCTGGCATCTATGCGACTCCATGTACCGCTGGACAAGCATACCTCCACACGTCCCAGTTTTGGCGTCAACCCGTCGGTTATCCGAACACTGCCGCGCGGAACACATCCAGCGTCGTCTGCAAGACCATTGGCGTTGGGCGCATGTGCATACATTGATTGTAGCCAGCCGTGCTCTTCATGGTATAAGCTCACCTTGTATAAAGCCACGGGACCACGTGACGGAAGTTATAGCGAAGATGAAAAGACAAAAGGCACGCGAAGGCATCAGCATTGAAATCGTTACATAGGCCTATCGGCACAAAGGGAATATACTGATGCAACGTCGGTTCGAGTTCTCTTATACACATGAAGTCGGGATATAGTTTAATGGTATATATAGCCTATATCCGTCGTGGGCAGTTTCTGTATTTTGGGCACTCGAGTGATATATGAAAGACACCACAGACTTGCATACTGAGGTTGATTGGGTTTTAAAAGATTGCACACAGTCTTTAGATGTGGGAGAATGGACGGCTGGGCATGCCGCATGCGTACTCTCTCTCGCCTTTCACACCTCCACTTAAACGCGTTGGCAGAATATAGACTTCACAATCAAATATATATAATACCAGATTACAGTCTACTATTGTATGGTATTGCGTAGTTATATTAAAAATAATATAAGATATCGATCAGGCGGCGCGCGCCAATTATTAACTTCGAGAAATGGTCCGCTGGGCAACGTTCCCTATCATTTTCTCCGCAGTTCTCATCGCAGCTGCAGCCACGTTTTACAACAGGCGCTCACTGTTGCCAGGAACCGAAGAGAGCAGGATAGAGAAAGCTATCGAGAGTCACCGACAAGCCGTAGATTTTAAAGCTAGAGTAGCCGAGGGAGTAAAGAGAGAACGAGAAAAGAAGATACTTTGAACATGGTTGTATTCATTTTGTTATAGATTGCGGAGGTAGGCGAGCCGACTCCCATTTGCATTGTATCTGACGGGGCAGAGATCATATACCGGTGTATTTGATCACTGGATGGGCAATAAAAAGAACGTTATTTACGCTTTGCTTAGACATGGGCTCTCATATGCACCGCATGTGCGTGGGACCATTTTCAAATCCACTGACCGTTTTTTATATGTGTATAATCCCTGGTTGTACTAGTGCGACGTAGCCACTTCACCCGCCTTCTATTCGTCCGTAATATCTAATTATCCGTCTGCCCCAACATTTCTTTCAAATACACCATCTGCGTGCTAACGGACACCAGCAGATCTATGGACGTACGTGACTTCCGGTCGAGCGGTCGTGTCAAATTATCTCTGAGCAGGAAACGCATCAAATTGGACGAGACACTGACAGGGTCACGTGATCCAGGTGATGACAGCAATCCTGAGGTCCTAGGAGCTGCCTCTGACAAGAAGAGCTGCTGCAGCCTTACGGGCACACACCTTGAAGCTGAGAGATTAGAGAACACACAACCTTCATCCAGAAGGCTAAGGCATGCAGATGCAGAGGAGCCAAGAGGTATAGAGAGGGTGGAGGAGGGGGTGTCTGAAGAGAGGGCTGTCATTTGAAGGGGGCGGGAGGGGAGCTCGATGTCCAAAGAAGGTGTGTCCAAAGAGGGGTGGGGACCAGAGGTGTTGTGCTGTAAGCCCAGTAGGGCTCAGCTATGGTGTAGTTGGAAGTGACCATGGAGGGAGGTGGTCTAGTGGGAGTGGTCTAGTGGGAGTGGTCTAGTGGGAGGTGGTCTAGCGGGAGTGGTCTAGTGGGAGTGGTCTAGTGGGAGGTGGTCTAGTGGGAGTGGTCTAGTGGGAGTGGTCTAGTATGAGGTAGTATAGTGCGAGGTAAGGGGAGTTGTGGTGACATAGTCACATGATCTCCAAACCATAACTGCCTTGGGGTCATGTGACGTTTGCTCTATTGTAGGTGGTGAGTCACATGATGTGGAAGTGCATAGTCAGGTGCTCTGCCCTCTGTGTCACATGGAATTGACCAACTTGAGCATCACATGTCGGCAGGAGCATGTCAACAAGTGTTTTGAAACACAAAGTGGGAGGAGTCAACAGGCTGAGGTTCCAGCTGCTCATGTGTGTGTCCTTTGTGCAAAGCCATTCAAATCTGAGCAGGTGTGATGTCATGATGTACTGTACCCATGAGCATGTGTGATGTGTTGTGATGATGTAATGTGCTCACATGAGCAGATGTCTTGTTGAGTAATCAATACATATGCACAACATACATACACACACACACACACACAAAACACACATACACACATATACGCATACACACACCACACATACATACACACACATACACAACACACACATACACAACACACACATACACACACATACACACACACACCACACAACACACACGTACACACACACATACACACACACACACAAACGCAACACACCACACACACACACCACACACACAGAGCAAGTTGTTGCACATGAAGCAGTGCGCTAAGAGAGATGGCATTTCCACTGAAGCTCTCGTGCAACTGAACAGAGTTGCGGTGGAAAGCCTGCTAACTGCTCCGCTAACTGCCCCGCTGTCCAACCAATCAAATTGTCCAGCTGTGACCAGTGAGACAGGGGAGATGGACTTCAAGCCTTCTCTGAGTAAAGGACGAAAGCCAAAGAAACAGAAAGCACCCACAGAGTGAGTCAGAATGGTGGGGTGGGATGTGGTTAGTTAATTAAAGCATTAATAAACTAACCATGTGGATTGGACTGTGGTTAATTAATTTGCTATTAGTGTGTCAGTGCCTTATGTGTTCTAAAAGTGAAAGTGGATGGCATTCTAAATAATGCCATCATGGATAGAAGGGATGAGATCTGGAGTACAAGTTCATTGGAAAGGCAATTGCAATGATGTGAAGACCGCGCTTTGAAGGAAGGGATTGTCATATAACTCAAAGTTCTGTGTGCGTATGTGTGTTCTCTAGCTACCTCCAGTTGGTTGTGTGTTCTCTAGCTACCTCCAGTTGGTTGTGTGTTCTCTAGCTACCTTCAGTTGGTTGTGTGTTCTCTAGCTACCTCCAGTTGGTTGTGTGTTCTCTAGCTACCTCCAGTTGGTTGTGTGTTCTCTAGCTACCTCCAGTTGGTTGTGTGTTCTCTAGCTACCTTCAGTTGGTTGTGTGTTCTCTAGCTACCTCCAGTTGGTTGTGTGTTCTCTAGCTACCTCCAGTTGGTTGTGTGTTCTCTAGCTACCTCCAGTTGGTTGTGTGTTCTCTAGCTACCTCCAGTTGATTAATGAGGATCAGCTTCAGATGGCATTGGCTCTGTCAGCATCCATCGATACGAGGACGAGTAGTATCACTGCTGAACACCAGCAGAGGCCTGGTGGAAAGAGAACCAGGTTAGCGCCTGCACCATGTGACATGCACATGTCATACTCATGGTTAGTTTGTGTCCAGACCAATGTGACATGCACATGACATGCTCAGTGCATCATGTGACATGCACATGACATGCTCAGTACATCATGTGACATGCACATGACATGCTCAGTGCATCATGTGACATGCACATGCCCCATGTGACCTATGCATGACTAGTTGTTATCACTTATTTGCTGTCTTTACCCTTTTGATGAAGAGGCATTGCATGGGCACCAGCTAGACCCGGGAGAAATCTGTGGTGTTAGAAAAGTGAAAAGGGCAAACAAAATGCATGTGTATCCTCATCCATTCCTAGGCAACAGAAGATGTGTGATGATGTCATCCCTCCACTTCTCCTTACAACAACCACTGAAAGCGAAAAGCTGTTGGCAGCTAGAGCAGAGATGATCCTTGTCCCATCAGAGGTGGGTGGGGCTGGGACGTGTAGTGGATGCGTAGTGGGCGTGGCTGGAACAGTGGGGTGAACTGTTAGTGGTTGGCAGGATGGGGGTGGAGCTAGGGGTTGGCAGGATGTGGGGTGGAGCTAAGGATTGGCAGGATGGGGGTGGAGCTAGGGATTGGCAGGATGGGGGTGGAGCTAAGGATTTGGACACAACAGGCATTGGGGATACACTTGTAGACATCCTTTCACAGGATTGGTAATATTTGCCAGGTATCTTTCACAGGATTGGTAATATTTGCCAGGTATCTTCCACCATTTTTAGGATCTCCATGGCAAGGAAGATGACATAGCTAGCACACAACCCTTTCCACCTAGCAGGCTGGGCCAGTCTGCTCCACCCACTTCCTGTGCAAAGGGTGTTTCATTTGGAGACAAAGATACCCTTGTGGGAGGAGGGGACTGTGTGGATAGAGAAGGCTATTCAGAGAGCAACCATCTTGTTGTCCAATCATCCATTCCATCCGTACCACATGGCTCAACGTGTGATTGGTTGAATCTGAGCAGGGACAACGCCCACAAGGATACAGACCCACAGGAGGGATCTGTGATAGGTAAGTATGATGTCATAGTACATACAATGTCGTCTCATTTCCCGGTTGCCCTGGTTACCTGTCTGTCTTTAATCGATTTATAGACAGCTCAGCACTTCAGACAGAGGCAGGATTGCTCGGTTGTGGTGGGGATCATTTGGAATATCCAACTGTCTGGCACTTGACAGGCTATCAGAACACAGCCACTATTGATTGCTTCTATGTGCCTGCACTCAAGACTGTAATCTCTCCTGTCAAGGTCAGTAGGAAAGCTACAATGTTGATAGTGAATAGTTTAATAACAGATACACTAATAACATATAACTGAATAATAATTGGATCCAGCATAGTCCATTCCTGGTAGCGCTGAGCCTTGGGGAAGACCATAAGGTTTTAGTTGCACAGTTATGGCTACCATGTGTTGGTGCAATGATGCACCATGTACCAATCAATAGTGTAGCTGAGTCTGTAGAGGTGGATGTCTAATGAACGGGGAAGGCTGGTGGTGGGGAATGGAGGAAGGAGGCTAAGTGGAGTGGTATGGAGATGATGGAGAGGGTGTGCTTATTGCATTGTACCGTTGTGGTTCTTTTTAAAGCACACCTCTGATGTTCTGGCCTCTGTGGTCACACCTGCTATGCCAATGCCTTCATTTGGGGGTGTTGAACGGCTGCTCGCCGATCTTCACGGGCTACTTGGCTCCACCTCATTCAGCGATGTTGTCATGGTTACCAGGAATGGCACTCGCATCCCATCACATGCGGCCATTTTGTCCAGTCGATGTCCCAGCCTTCGTGAGGTGTGTATTTATATGTGCATATCTGTGGGAACGTGTGTGTGTGTGTGTGTGTGTGTGTATGTGTGTGTGTGTGTGTGTGTGTGTGTGTGTGCATGTGCAGTGTATTGTATTGTGTTCAGAGGATTACGAATGCTTTTTATATGCACACACACTCACATGCTCACACACATACACACCCACTATACACACTTACACATACACCCACACATGTACCACACACACATGCTCACACACACATACATCCCTACTACACACACACACCAACACACACCACTGGTCACTAGGTCTTACATGGCTCACACAGTTCCCCTGTCCTATTGGATCTCACAGAGTTCAGCAGTGAATGTGTATTAGGCCTCCTGGAGTGGCTGTACACAGGGTCCTGCTCCCAGCTTAGTCCGCCATTACAGGGGGAGGTGGCCTCCCTTGTGGAGAGGTGTGTGCACATGTTGCCATGGTGTTGCCATGGAAATGTGCACATTCTCTGTCCTGCAGGTGCCTCAGAGGTGAAGGCTTAGCGGAGCTGTGTGTGGCCACGCCTGGTAGCAGTGAGGGCTGGGGAGGAGGAGAAAGTAGGAGAACTTTTCCTGCAGACACTCAAAGACTCTCAGCCACGCCCTCCCAAGGGTCCCCAGTTCTACTGGCCCCTCGCAGCTTTGTGCAGATAAGTTCACAGGCCACCTCTGTACATCGTAGTACGCAATGTGTGGGGATCACACAGCCAGCAGAGCAGCTGCCTATGGCTTCCATGGAAGGCAATGATGTCATCAAGTGTGCAGTGGCACCTCTGGAGTGTGGCATGACCGACTGTCCAATCCCCTCAGAGGGGTGTGTCCTAACCATTAGTCCAGCCCCACCTGAGGGCCTAAACGTTAGCCCCGCCCCACAGGAGGGGCGTGGCCTGAACATTAGCCCCGCCCCACAGGAGGGGCGTGGCCTGATCAACAGTCCAATCCTCATAGACAGCAGTACATCAGATGAGGAGGAAGAGGGAGGACCTGTGAATGGGATGTGTGGTACCTTGAACCCAGCTGGGAGAAGAGCTTCCTCCCCTCTCAGAGTACCCTCCTCCCCTCTCAGGATACCTTCATCCCCTCTCAGGATACCCTCCTCCCCTCTCAGGATACCCTCCTCCCCTCTCAGGGGACCCTCCTCCCCTCTCAGGATACCCTCCTCCCCTCTCAGGGGACCCTCCTCCCCTCTCAGGATACCCTCCTCCTCTCTCAGGGGACCCTCCTCCTCTCCCTCTGCATTGTCTTGTGCTGCCATCAGAGGTGTATCTGGGGTGCTGGCTAGCCCACCTGATAAGTCATGCGATGAGACATTGATATTCAACGAACTGTGCTCCAGGTCATGTGACCAAGAGTTCACGACATGTCTGCTGACAGCTAGATCATGTGACATAGATGCAGTCGAACAGCATCCCTCTGGTGTCCATGACAACCTAGGTAGCACTCTCCATCCGGTGGGTAGCCCTGTGGAATGTCACTCCCCTCTCGTACACACTTCCCGACCAATGGACTTGAGCTCTTCGAGGCAGTCTGTGTGTGGTGTCCACACTGCAGTGCTGCCCCACCCACACTCCCCCTCCAATGAAGGCTGCCACCCACACTCCCCCTCCAATGGAGGCTGCCACCCACACTCCCCCTCCAATGAAGGCTGCTCAGTGCTGCCCCACCCACACTCCCCCTCCAATGGAGGCTGCCACCCACACTCCCCCTCCAATGAAGGCTGCCACCCACACTCCCCCTCCAATGAAGGCTGCTCAGTGCTGCCCCACCCACACTCCCCCTCCAATGGAGGCTGCCACCCACACTCCCCCTCCAATGAAGGCTGCTCAGTGCTGCCCCACCCACACTCCCCCTCCAATGGAGGCTGCCACCCACACTCCCCCTCCAATGAAGGCTGCTCAGTGCTGCCCCACCCACACTCCCCCTCCAATGGAGGCTGCCACCCACACTCCCCCTCCAATGAAGGCTGCCACCCACACTCCCCCTCCAATGAAGGCTGCTCAGTGCTGCCCCACCCACACTCCCCCTCCAATGGAGGCTGCCACCCACACTCCCCCTCCAATGAAGGCTGCTCAGTGCTGCCCCACCCACACTCCCCCTCCAATGGAGGCTGCCACCCACACTCCCCCTCCAATGAAGGCTGCTCAGTGCTGCCCCACCCACACTCCCCCTCCAATGGAGGCTGCCACCCACACTCCCCCTCCAATGGAGGCTGCTCAGTATCTGTGTTCAGCTCACCAGGGAAACTAGACACTCCTACCTCCTCCCCAGTTCAGCCAAACTATCCTGAACACATCTCGTCCCCTGTCACCATCTCCTCCTCACCTAGTTACGCCCCATGTTCCCCTGGTACCACACACCCACATGCCATCAGATTGTCATCCTCTGGCACTGACCCATCCACACATCTGGGAATGCCCTCCCCTTCTCGGTCACCTCCTCCCCAGTCCCCTCTGTCACCTCCCCCATGGTCACCACCATGGTCCCCTCCTCCCCAGTCACCCCTAAACCCAGCAGTCCTTTCACACTTACAGGCACCAAATACTCCGCCCAGTTCCATCCCCTCTCCTCCCCCTCCCATCCCCTCTCCTCCCCATCTAATCACCTCCCCTCCCACTATGGATAAGAGCACATTTCTTCACGCATTTGAAGACAATGTCACTGAAAGTGAGCCACACCCATCTCTGGGTGCTGACCACCTCCCCCGTCTGGCTGTCCGTGATCACATGACCTGTGTGGCCACACCCACTACCTGTGATGGGGCAGGTGAAAATGATGTCACCCCTATGCCTGATTATCAAACAATGAGAACTCCAGCACTCAGGGTAAAGTGGTGTTCCCAGAGCACTCAGGGTAAAGTGGTGTTCCCAGAGCACTCAGGGTAAAGTGGTGTTCCCAGAGCACTCGGGGTAAAGTGGTGTTCCTAGAGCACTCGGGGTAAAGTGGTGTTCCCAGAGCACTCGGGGTAAAGTGGTGTTCCCAGAGCACTCGGGGTAAAGTGGTGTTCCCAGAGCACTCGGGGTAAAGTGGTGTTCCCAGAGCACTCGGGGTAAAGTGTTGTTCCCAGAGCACTCAGAGTAAAGTGGTGTTCCCAGAGCACTTGGGGTAAAGTGATGTTCCCAGAGCACTCGGAGTGGAGGGTATTAATAAAATATGGGGTAGGTTGGTGTTTTAATTTAGAGTATGGTAGCTTAAATTGAGATCATCCAGAACTGATCACAATGGAGGTGACCACTCGGGCAGGTGTGGAATGGGTGTGGGGGTGGTGTGGGATGTGGGGATGGCGTGGGATGTGATGATGACCAGGTATCCTGATCACTATAGGACCAGTGTACCAGGTATGGTGTCCGTCCTCTTCCAAAGAGAAAGATGATCGCAAAGCTGAGAGAGATCTATGAATACACTCATCCTATGGTTGGTAAGTGCTGTGGCAGCCATTTTATCTCGTCTGTAACACTTGAAGGTCTAAGGTGATAATGGAGATGTCTTGGTTACCAATAGTGGCAAGTGCTATTGATTGGTTACATGCACACACTTGCAGGTGATGTTGAGCCACAGCTGCTGTACTAAGGGCACTTTGTTATCTAAATTGTTAACATTTTTGTAGCCAACAACACGTTGTTCTGAGGAAAAGCTTTTTACTCGTCAAATTCACGGGAGTTGTTTGCATAAGAACATTTTCTCGCAACTCGGAAGCGCTTATCTCGCACAAGGTGGCCCTGTGCCACAAAAATTGGCTTCACATGCAAAAGAGTTAACAGACAACATGCCAGATAGACACAGGTGTCAGGTGTGGGATGATGTATGTGTCCACCTAACAAGAGGCAAAGTCTTCGTAAAGTAGGGCAAAAAGGTTGACAAGTACTCAATAAGAGGGCTCTAAGCTTCCTGGGTTGTTTTCTGAATTATCTACTGTTCCCGTGAGAAATGTTTAAGTATAGTGTATATGTGTGCACTGTGGAGACTTCTCTTCGTTATGTAGACCAAAGTGCTGAAGCCATCATCTCCAGTTCACAGCCAGCTGTCAACAAAGGATTAGTTGCCATGGAAACTTCTCCAGTGGCTGCCTCTGATGAGATATGTGGCAGCCAACCTACCACCTCAGTGATAGCAAAGGCAGCAAAACACAGGAGTGGTATGGTGAGATGGGAGGGAAGGAGAGGGAGGGAGGGAGGGAGGGAGGAAGGAAGGAGGGGGAGGGAGGAAACCAGGGGAAGGGTAGATGTTAAGTCACCATTGCTGTGTTCACACTATCGTTCCAAACATTCCACAATCCGTTCTGTTCTGGAACCCCACTTGATCCAAAATGGTTCTGCCACAAGTGTGACCAAGAACCGTACTGGAAGCGTTCTAATAAATGCACTGATTAGTCGTTTGTTATGACATCATATGTCAGTTATGGATCATTCTCTCCATAGTTTAGCAATACAATACTGTATGTATAGGTAGTTATGTAATGAGACGATGGTTATGGATGTGCCTACTGTGCACAGATACCTACTGTATCGTATATATGGAACATTTGGCAGTAGCTTAGTATTGGCTGTCTGGCTTTCGGGACTACCTAATTAAATCTACCAATTAATTGTTTTACATTAATGGATGTGACATCACCAGAATTCACCCAATTCAAAATTAACCATTTTAACAGGGATTCACCAAATTTTAGTGCGTGCAAATTTTTCTAAGCATAAAATGAAGAGCACAGTGGCCAGTGTGACGGTACTTTGTGGTGTGCAGTGAATAGCACAGTGGCCAGTGTGACGGTACTTTGTGGTGTGCAGTGAAGAGCACAGTGGCCAGTGTGACAGTACTTTGTGGTGTGCAGTGAAGAGCACAGTGGCCAGTGTGACAGTACTTTGTGGTGTGCAGTGAAGAGCACAGTGGCCAGTGTGACAGTACTTTGTGGTGTGCAGTGAAGAGCACAGTGGTCAGTGTGACAGTACTTTGTGGTGTGCAGTGAAGAGCACAGTGGTCAGTGTGACAGTACTTTGTGGTGATGATATCTCTTCTACATGGTGTCAATTTTGCATTTTAACCCCATAGAACCTGCAGGAACTGAGGGATAGTGTACGAGAAGCCATAATGAAGGATCAGGAGCTGTACCGAGAAATCCTAATGTACAAGGTGACTTGTGTTGTGTGGTTAGGGCTAGTGCCCAGACCTCTGCATGCCTTACATATACTAATGTCCAGGCCACCTGAAAATCATTTCTCTCAAGTAATAAAAGTGAACATGTTTATACATTCACTGTAGTTAATTATTTCCATCACTCAGTCATGTGATCTCCATGTGACATCTACATATCAATCACATGATTTGTTACTTCTCTCAGCCTCTGGAGCTAGTATACATCCAGGAACGATTAAAGGCTGCATCAGTAACCATTGCTCGTGATAAACTCAGGGAGATGCTGGATCAGCTGGTGAGCATGTGATCAGGCATTCGTTACTCGTGACATCATCCGTGTGACCTGATCATCAGTGCATCACATACAGCTGCCCAAGACCACGCCCTCCATGCTGAAGGACTGGCTGAGCAGCTGCACATACTGTGATGGTGTTTGTGGTGGAGCCTTTTTTTACAGAGTTATAAAGATATCGTTCTCCAGTGCTGATCATGAGATAGGACCTTTTTACTGAAGATAACTATGGAGCATTTTTATCATCTTTTGGGAGCCACTTTTGCTCTGTCAGATCATAGAAAATATATTTGCTTGCACATTTGTCAACAGTACCCACAAAGTAATGGTACCACCTAAGAGGACACTTATTATTTATTTATTTAGTTTTGTTGTGGTACGCTTATACCGCGTATTTGTGTGGGGGGGGTCGAACTCTGCATCCATCGAGTGGTACTACCATGCATAAATGTGGTGCGTTATTCATCGCATAGCCCTTTGGTGCGGTGATTAGGGATCGAGGGCACGTAGTTCAGTTCCCGCTGCGAATTTAATTTTCTATTTCATTATAATTTTGGGGCTTATCTACATAAGTATAAGTTCCAAATGTGTTACTTCAAGCTAGTGCACTGTGGCTTAGTGGTTACTTCAAGCTAGTGCACTGTGGCTTAGTGGTTACTTCAAGCTAGTGCACTGTGGCTTAGTGGTTACTTCAAGCTAGTGCACTGTGGCTTAGTGGTTACTTCAAGCTAGTGCACTGTGGCTTAGTGGTTACTTCAAGCTAGTGCACTGTGGCTTAGTGGTTACGACGAGAGCTTCACAAGTTGTATTGGGGTTCAATTCCGGCCCGGGGTCCACCCAATTTTCTCCCCTAGTTGTATTCATTATTCCACAGGTGCATGGTGGTGGCATAGCCTCGGCTCTGTCGGAGATGACTACCGAAAATTGTAAGAGCTGCGGTTTCTGTTGAATTGGTAGTGTCACTCAATTCTCCATGGAGAAACAAAGAGAATGGAGAGTTGCTGTCTTCCCTACGCCTGTGTCAGGTGTAGGGTGCCTTTTTTTTTTTTTTAATGCATACCCTTTTCCCATGCCTTTTTTAACACTTCTCCTATAATTGTCTTCATGATACTTGCAGAACACCCTGCCTCATTTCGCTGTTGCTGCATTTGTCTTCATGATACTTGCAGAAACACCCTGCCTTTCCATTTCGCTGTTGCTGTATTTGTTTTCATTACTTTACTTGCAGAACACCAAGGTATTTTCTTTTCCTTACGCAATGATGTATATATGTTCTGTAACCACTGACGGTTACGTAACCGTACGTTAGGTACTGGGCACGAGATAATAAATAGCAATGGGTGCTTCAAGTGAGAAGGAATAGTGTTTGATGCTTATGTACAGCATAAATTGCTCCAAGTTCCCGAAGTGCTGTCATCAGTGAAGCGTATGGGAAAAGGATTATCTCGTATCTGAAAGGAAATGCTGATTACAATAACCATCTTCGCCACCTAGTCAAGCGCAGTGGATTTCGCTTGTTGCATTTCCCAGAAGCAGGCATTTGAGATGCGCTAGTTTTGACCGTCAAGGAAGAAAAGGAAGTAGGTTCTTTGTCTTTGATCTCGCAATTATTGTAGCAGCCAATGTAACAGCAAGTTGGCTACATACGACGTTTAGCGTTGTAAAACAATTTACATCAGCTACCTTCATGCAGGCACACAATGACAGAACATTGATGAAGGGATATCGTCGAGTGGCGCTCGTGGAGCATGCAGTTCTGTGACATTTTGAAGCAAATCCACAATAACGACGGATTGCATGCTGGTGTTAAGAAGACGTTTGCACGGGTATGTAACATTATCCCTACTAGGTCCAGAGCATTATCCCTACTGCATGCACATAGGTCCAGAGTACCTATTCTTCGTTTCCAAGAAGTGTTGTTGAGCATTATGCAAAGCTGTGCTCAGCTTGTCATCTGCGCAAGCCACAAGCTACGAAGCCTCCGCTCAGACGTATCGTAGTCAATGGCCTGTTATCTTGGCTTCAGGTATAGGGCTTGTGTTGCTGCTAACTATGATGTTAACAGTTCTATCTGCCCACTTACAGATTGATCTCATTGACATGCGTCATCTTCCAGATGAGGAATTCAAGTGGATTTTGCACATAGTTGATCACTGGTCTAAGTTCAATTTGGCATTTTCCTTGGTCAATAAAGGTGCTCATGGTGTAGCTGAGGCATTGGAGAAGTATGTATTCCCAGTTATGGGCCTTCCAAGCACTGCATAGTGACAATGGCCGAGACTCTGTGATCACAGAGATTCTTAATGACTGGCCAGGGCGCGCCAGTTCAACCGGTCAGTGGAAGGCCTCGCCACCCACAATGTAGTTGAACAAGCTCACTATACTTCGGAACAGATGCTGCCCGCCAAAGTAGCAGAGCAGAAAACTTGTAAGCCTCCTTGGTCAAGGTGGACGTGGCTGCCTCATATTGTTTGTAAGTGTAAATTTTTGTTCGTTACAGTGTTTTTTACACACTATACAAAATAATATTTACTTTTATAGACACCATGAATACTCAAGTACGTGAAACAACCAAACAAATGCCATATGAGCTTGTATTTGGCCAGCCCCCAAGGTCTGTCAAAATCCCTGAACCACCACGGTTCAAGGGTATGATCAATGGAGAACAACTTGATGGAAAAGGATGCTGTGATGTACAAAACTGATGATGAAGTTGTCAAAGAAGAGAAAGAGTGCAATGGTGATGAACCAATTTCTATGGTGAGTACTGAAGACCTGCAACAGGAAACATACAATGAAGAAGATAAGAATGAGCTACTGAAGTATGAAATAAGTATGCAGCTGCAGGTAAGCCAGCAGCTCACATATCCCCATAATAAAAATCTATTTATTGTACATTTCAGGGAACGGCAGAGTGTTGGAGGATATTGCAGCTAATACTCAGGAGGAGCTTGCTGAAGATGCAGAGGATAGCAGTAACCCAACTGGCTTGAAGAAACACATTCAGAGTCATTATTGCCTAGATCCCTGTCTACTCAAAAGAAACATCTGGAGATACGTAAGAAAAAGATGGGGCAAAAGCATTCCAAGCACAATGGACACCACATTCAACAGTTCGTAGTAGGAGATAATGTCAGCGTTCAAATACCGCGCATTGATTGAGCTAACACTGACCTACAACGCTTGCCATGCATCATTGTAGAGATAGTGGGCAAGGCTTATGCATTGATTGAGCTAACACTGACCTACAACGCTTGCCATGCATCATTGTAGAGATAGTGGGCAAGGCTTATACCATGTATCATATTTGCTGTAAAGTAGGCCTGCTATGGTGCTGGTTTTCACTGGTTCCTTTGAGCTTGCAGTAGAGGGCTGGAGAACAATGCCAGTACAGGGCTGGAGAACAATGCCAGTACAGGGCTGGAGAACAATGCCAGTACAGGGCTGGAGAACAATGCCAGTAGAGGGCTGGAGAACAATGCCAGTAGAGGGCTGGAGAACAATGCCAGTAGAGGGCTGGAGAACAATGCCAGTACAGGGCTGGAGAACAATGTCAGTACAGGGCTGGAGAACAATGCCAGTAATATCCTTAAGAGAAGCAGCAAAGCTGCAAGCTCCTTAGAATAGTTTTACCAAAAACAGGTACACCTGCAAGTCAGGAAGATGCAACACAAAATGCTGCAGTTGTGTACAAAACAACATTGAATGTAGTAATCATTACCACCATGGATCAATTTGTGACAATAAAGAGTAATGATCTGAAGACCTTAGGAGCTGAGCATGAAGTAGTGTGTAGTATTAAAACCTCTTTACAAAGTGATATTCATCAGCCTGCACATGTACTTTAACTCAGTATACAGAACAATGATTGAGGAAAGCAATGAAAAACAAAATGCTTACTTAGCTGTGCATATTCCACAAGTCCAAAGGCAATGTGGTAGCAATGGCTGCAGTGTATTTGCGATTGTCTTTGCGTTACATGCAGCACTTGGCCAGTGTGTAGGAGATATTACTGACATTTGATCAAAGTAAGATGAGATACCATCTTCTGGAGTGTTTCAAAATTCCCTACTGTTGTCTCATAAGAAAGCAAGAAAAAGAGCAGGGAGTTATTTTGAAGTGAAAATAGAAGTGTTCTGCAACCTGTATGATGTCGGATACCTACGCTATGGTGTAAGCATTGAATGAATTAGTTATCATTATTATCAGCTGAACAATTATTGACCTATATATTATTGTTGTTAAAACGCATATTACGGTTACGTAACCTGACACACTTGCGCATGCGATGCATCGGGCCGACTGGTTACGTAACGGGTGGCCCGTTACGTAACCGGCCAAGTTACGCATCCGTTATACGATGTGATAGCGTATCACATCAGCGTGTCCCTTGAGATGCTTAAGTTAAAAAGTCTTCATCCAAAAGCTATGTTGTATTTGAATACTTTTTATAAATGTTTCCACAGCCGGCCCCCTTTAACGCAGTAAAAAATCTCTTTCTATTCCATTAATGTGTGGTGCATGTAGTACCAGCGGAGGCTATGAAGTGATACTTCCAGATATTAAGATATGTCCTATATAGAGTTCACTCCGATAGTCAAGTGCCTCTTCAGCTTTATACATGACCCCCCACAGCACATGGGAACACACATTGTCGATAGCAAATTTTAGCAGCACAGCAAAACAAATACAGCAAATTTTAGCAGCACAGCAAAACAAATACAGCAAATTTTAGCAGTACAGCAAAACAAATACAACACGATGTACATTTGCAAACAAAAGCCAAACAGATAAGTGTGATTCTAACATCGCTATTCATTCAGTGTCAATGTCCACCCATCCCCATTCCTCCCATTCCCATTCCACCCATCCCTCCCATTCCCATTCCACCCATCCCTCCCATCCCTCCTCCCATTCCACCCATTCCTCCCATTCCCATTCCACCCATTCCTCCTCCCATTCCACCCATTCCTCCTCCCATTCCACCCATCCCTCCCATCTTGGCTGCTATCTTCTCCATGTACTTCTTCACTTTGGGGTTGCTCTGGTGTTTCATTATGTTGGCAGGGTTCTTCTGCATGTCTGTCAGTGCAGCTACAAGCTCTGGGTCCTGAACAAAACACAAGGATCACATGACAAACTTAAAGATCACATGATCCTACGTGCATAACCACTCTTTATGTCACAATTTGTTCTATATTTGGTGTGGTAAACACTTTCCCCACCACTGTTGTGTATAAAGGGGTGGGGCACTAGCATACAACAGGTGGATAGACAGCTTCATGATCTGATTATTTTGTACTCTGGATGTGACCTCACATCCATGCGGTTGTAGCACTGGTTTGTTACAAGTAAAAAGAAAAGTGAAACTGCTAAGTAATGCTTGCAATGTGTGCCACAATACAAGCTGGAAATAGTGGACAACAAGCACTGCATGTGACATCACACACGAATCAGATCATGAAAGTTGTCTATTGGTACGTTATACATAATGCATTGTGTATAACCTCCCAATACACATTATCATAACAAACCTTTTTACAAAGTGTGCACATCTCATAACCCCAGACCTTCCCGATCTATACTTACCTCCATCATTTTCAACAGCTCTGGATCTGAAAACAACTCTGCAGGGGAACAAGAGGATGATTATGTGGCAATACACACACACACACACACACACACACACACACACACACACACACACACACACACACACACACACACACACACACACACACACACACACACACACACACACACACACACACACGTGGTCACCTTACCTTCCATACCAGGTGGCATCCCGCCACCACCACGCCCAGGCATACCTACAGTGATAAACACCCATGATAGTGGACACACCTACCTCCCCCCACGAGTACACACCTCCCCCATAAGGCCCTGATTCGCTTTCTTCTCTCTCTCTTTCTTCTCTTTCTTGTCTCTCTCTCTCTTGAGCTTCTCGTCTAGATGTAGTGACACTCATTTTAGCAATGCTTTCTTGACCCTCACCACTAACTATGGATGGGGTAACAGCACACAGTCTGGGTTACTATGGATGAGGTAACAACACACAGTATGGGTTACTATGGATGAGGTAACAGCACACTGTATGGGTTACTATGGATGAGGTAACAGCACACAGTATGGGTTACTATGGATGAGGTAACAGCACACTGTATGGGTTACTATGGATGAGGTAACAGCACACAGTATGGGTTACTATGGATGAGGTAACAGCACACTGTATGGGTTACTATGGATGAGGTAACAGCACACAGTATGGGTTACTATGGATGAGGTAACAGCACACAGTATGGGTTACATAATACATTAACAGTCTCTCTCATATCGGGTGTAGGTAGGTAGATAGATGATGCAATGGGGATTTACATATTCTACAGTTTATGGAAATACTGAAAATGAATTAAACCACAGATTAATCAATTATAATGAAATGATTTAATAGTCAAGAATATTTGTGAGTAAGTAACTATTCATAGCCAGTAATGAAAATAATAACTTAATATATTATTGCAATGAGTAAAGCCAGTAAATAAATTCAAACAATCAAAATTTGAGCAATGATCAACAGACATTAGATTTTTCTTTACGAAATAGGCAAGTGCTTTCAGTGTCTAGTGTCACTAAGGCTTAAAATGTGTAACTCGACAAATTTGAACTGAATGAGTGTGGAGAAAGATGCAATGACATCTGCGAATGAGTGTGGAGAAAGATGCAATGACATCTGCGAATGAGTGTGGAGAAAGATGCAATGACATCTGCGAATGAGTGTGGAGAAAGATGCAATGACATCTGCGAATGAGTGTGGAGAAAGATGCAATGACATCTGCGAATGAGTGTGGAGAAAGATGCAATGACATCTGCGAATGAGTGTGGAGAAAGATGCAATGACATCTGCGAATGAGTGTGGAGAAAGATGCAATGACATCTGCGAATGAGTGTGGAGAAAGATGCAATGACATCTGCCAGGCAGTGACCCAGTAGTGGACCCCAACACAAGCAAACCACACCCCCAGTACATCTCACATTCTTTTCAGCTTATCTTGAATTTCTCGCTCTCTCCTATTTCGCTCCTTCTTCATCTTGCGCTCACGAATCTGATGGACCTAAATTAGCCACAAATGATGATCACGATAGTCCAGGGATGATCACATGACAATAGAGATGATCACATGACAATAGGGATGATCACATGACAATAGGGATGATCATGTGACCCAGCAATAGATGACCACATGATCATGTACCTTGGGAAGTATCTCTTTAAGGGCTTCATTGGCATCATCACTGTAGTCCAGCTGACATGACTTTTCCAGGTCTGTTGCTGCGTTGTCAAGGCGACCAAGGAGACGCTCGGCCATGCCCCTCCACTTGTACCCTTGGGCGGAGTCTGGGTTCAGCTTGATGGCTGCATTGGCATCCCTGATGGCTGCATTTGGCTTCTTCAACTTCAAGTAGATACTGAGGAAGCAACCAACAAATAGCTAATGTGTCTCCACCCATACCAGATCTATTTGGGGCATCAATATGGCTCCGCCCTCCCCGATGCCCCACCCACCTTGCTCGCTTGGCATAGAGAAGAGCAGACTTGGGGTTGTTCATGACGGCATCAGTGAAGTGTCTAATAGCCTCCTCCAGGTTACCTGAGGAAGTGGGTGTGGCCAAGTGGTGTCAGGACATGCATTTATATATCAAAAACTTCCTCACCACACACTTCTCCCCACACACTCCCTCTCCACACACTCCCTCACCACACAGACAACACAGCTACTTACCATCGGAAACTGCACTCATGGCACTATCTCTTGCATTCTGAGCTTTTTCTACCATTTCATCCGTTACCTGCAAGGATGGACAAGGTAATGGAGGGAGAGTATTGACTGGGGGAGAATGGGGGAGGTGGAACTGGGGGAGGATGGGGTGGAACTGGGGGAGGATGGGGGTGGAACTGGGGGAGGATTGGGTGGGACTGGGGAGGGTGGGGGTGGGACTGGGGGATCATAGCTGACCCATCCAAATGTAGGTTGGGAGACAATTAGCAAGTTTTATAAACATACACTTCCTTCCACCCAGCCATTACAATGCTAGATCGAACATGCTAGCTGAAGTAAATGGAATGGAACCTTTAATTATCTGCTGAATTAGACACACTTAACATACAGCTTAGAGCAAGAGTGAACTAAGGCACTGAACCAAGGTATTGTTCATAATTGTTGCCATAGAAACAGTCTACTGTACAGCCACACCCAACAGGTTATGAAATTGACACGGAAACAATGGAAGTCGCCTCTTCTCATACATCTTTATTAAAAGCTCACCTCAATATTCTCGTCTCCCATCGGCTGAGGTGGTTCAGTGTCAGGAGGTACAGTTCCGTCAACCTCCATCTCTGATTAGGTGAAGTTGATAAACATCTAACAGTACCATCTGATCCCATTCCAATCTACCACCTGGTCCCATTCCAAAGGTACCTATAGCCCCATACCATCTGTTCCCACTCCAATCTACCACCTGGTCCCATTCCAAAGGTACCTATAGCCCCATTACAGGCACCCCTGTTCCCATTCCAAAGTCTCGTCACCCAATCACTAAACCACAAAATAACCATCTTCAACAGATCTTGCACACACACCTCTAGGTACATTTTCTGTTGGCCACACCCACTCACCTGTGTCACTTTCCTCACTCTCTTCTTTTGCTGGCTCACCATTCTGTGTAGACTGCAATATATCACATGCTAAAATGCCCATTTATGGCAATTTGATCTACCTCAGCCCCAGGCTCTTCCTCATCCTCTTCCTCAACCATCACTGGCTTCTCTTGTTTCTCTTCTGGTGTCGAAGGCGGCTTGCTGACTGGTGGTGGGACTGTTCCACTTGTGCTAAAAATAGTATCATTGAATGACATCTATCACGTGTTATATAGTACTCCAATCAATCCAGGAAACACACTTGTCAATGCATTCAATGCAGCTGCAGTAAGTTACTTCCAATCAGTTCGATTGGGTTTAGAGGTTGGACTATACACCCCAGATGCCTTTAATTCCAATTCACTGACACATTAGGTCCAAATGAACTCTCTCCATTGTGCTGATGTATGCAGTTCACGAATTAACAGGCTAGAATTTCAGAACACTTCTTTAAAATGACCAACCAATTTGCTATCAATCGGCTGACTGGCTATTACACACGTAACTATGAGGTGATTGCTCATACGTGCAGTGGGCACCTCTTGTATTAAGAAACTCAAGGAGATAAGATTACTTTTGACTGCCTAAACCTTCTAACAGGAGCAGTTATAACTATTCATTGCTAGCTTTAATGCTCAACCTTGTGCGTGCTTAAACGGTAATGAAATGAAGAAAGCTTGCAACACTGATGGGAATTTACTTCTATCAAAGTTGAAGGAACAAAGAGTAACATTTGCGACCAATCAGAAGTGGCGCCACAACTTTGATTGAGAGCTGAAGCCGAGTTATTAGGTCCGGCTGAAGACCGTTACATGGATTGGCTGCACTACAGAAACTTGTGCGATACACTTTACGTGCCTAGAGTAAGCGAATACCATGCTGTCTGGTGGCAACTATTTCATGCACCCACATCTCAATGGACAAATGTGTTTCCAGCATCTAAAGCTGAAAGCAGAAAGGTCAGCTAAAAATCATTAAGCTCACTATCAGTAAATCAAATTATTCATTGAAAGACATGACCTTTGATAAAGCCATTGATCTTTGGTGGTGACCCAATGAAAAACCAGGCAGTCTTGAAAATATGATTCTGTCTCCAGAGACAGAATGTTAAATGATTGATACTATCTCATTTTGGGGTTTATTTGGATGACTAACTCTTAATAGAATTGAAAGGTTTAATAGTTTATGCTGTGTTCATATGCATGGATGAACTGTTGATTGTAAATACAAATACATACAAATATTACCAAATCTTAAAAATGGCCATCCAAATCTTTATAGTAGTCATGCTCTGCATTTGAGTACTAAACCCAGCAGTGGACATCATTGCTTCAAAGCTCCCAAGTGTGTTAACTTTAAAACAATACACACGCACACACAGTCAATAATGTATGGATCACAACAAATCTTTCTTGTACATTGAATAGTATGCCCTCTCATTTCAAGCATTTACTTCAAGTGCGGAACATATAAGCCTTCTGTCAGCAAGAGGGCAACACACACCCACACACACACATACAGACATACAGAGCACTGGCTGACCTTTTAGATTTATCTTGGGATTTTCGTTGCTTCTTTTCCTTGGCTTGTCGACGTTCACGAATAAGTTTTACCTACGCCAAATACCGAGACTCAGGCTCCGAATCAATGTAGCACCCACACCCCCCACACAAGCCCACACACACCACACTACCTTGGGCAGTATCTCTTTAAGGGCTTCATTGGCATCATCACTATAGTCCAGCTGACATGAATTCTCCAAATCTGCCTCTGCTGCCTCCAGGTTACCAAGGAGACGCTCGGCCATGCCCCTCCACTTGTACCCTTGGGCGGAGTCTGGGTTAAGCTTGATGGCTGCATTGGCATCTCTGATGGCTGCATTTGGCTTCTTCAACTTGACATAGATGCTGTGTTGGGGGGAGAAGATGCTGTGAAACAGGGTGGAAGGTGAGTGGGTAGAGTTCACATCCCGACCTTGCCCTCTTGGCAAAGAGCATAGCAAACGTTGGGTAGTTTACAATGGCCTCAGTGAAGTGAGTGACTGCCTCTTCAAACTTGCCTAGGAGGAAGATGATGCATCACCCCATTGCCACACATCCCTCCCCCCTCACCCTGTGCAAAAGCTTCATTGCCCTTCTCTTTGGCCTGTTGGGATTTCTCCAACATCTCTTCCGTTGGCTGCCATTATATGGTGACTCGAGTCGCGGCATGAGCAAATGGGCCATATCACGTGACGTACCTCCACACTTGGGTCTCCCATTGGCTGTGGCGGGTCGTTGTCAGGCGGAACTGTACCGTCAAGGACAGGCTCTAAGTAGAGGCGAAGCGTCTTATCGTGTTATTGCATGGTTTCGAGGCACCGCCCACCACGCACCTGTCTCCATGTCGCTTCCATCGCTATCTTCGCTCTCGACGTCAGGTCCCTTGTTAGTGGTCTGCGTTGTGTGTGCGTGCGTGCGCGCAGGGAATCGAATTGTATGAGTGGCGCTGCCGGTGCGAAGTGTATCCTTCCTCGCCTCAACGCGGAGGGCTTGAACTTACCGCCGCTGGTTGTTCTGCAGTCGGCTTGGACGGTTTTTGCTCGGCCTTGGGCTCAGGCTTGGGAGGTTGAGGTTTAGGCTGAGGTATTTTAGCTCCCAAGCTGGATGTTAAGGCACATGAAGAAAGAGAACAAATGGAAGTATATGTCATTCTGGTTACAGCAGCAACTTTCAGTTCGCTTACCTTTCCAGCCATTGCTTGAAGAACGAGAGCTGCGGAAGGTGCAGTATTTGCGGGGTGGCCTTGCACAGTAGAACAAACTCCTTCAGTTGGGCAAGCTTGTTAGCATCCAATCCCGGAGTCGCCATATCGCTCTTCTAGAACTTTCAATGCACGTGAATGAACAGGCCAATGACGCGCATGCGCATTGCAAGAAGTTCCACAGTGCTACTTGATTGCATTAATTGCTTACTTAACGCAAAAGTGAACAACGCACATAGCATGTCACTTTGGATACCCCCAGGGATCATATCTCTAGATAGCCCAGCCGCTGGTACAAAGCCCTGTGATCTCGCGATGTGCATCAAACACAACGCAACATACGTCAAATCGGAGATCATATGTGATATCTGGTCAAATGCACCTGCTGCAACTCCATTGCGGTCCGAATGCACCACCTTACCTCGTTTCGACTCATCTGGGGAATGAACAATATTATTGGGATCGTTTGCAGCGAAAAGGGACCCTAACGTAGTATTTTTCAAGATTTTATTTATATTTAAGAAGTCTGAAATGTTCTCTACACAACGATTCTTACGTACTGAGAATGAGACCTTGCACTGGAGATTTTAATTTTTCGCGGCAACGAAATGATATAATCTGCGCATGCGCACATGTAATCACGTCAACAAATTCGATGGCCACTTATTATTCGATTTACGTCGTACTAATATGTTCGGCAACCTTTGCTGCAGCAGCTGACGCGTTCCCGCCATGGTGCGTCGTCCCAAGCACACTTCATGTCCTTCAGAACGAAACATGCGCCACGTACCAATCCGTAGCAAGCGACAAGGTTGTTTGGTACGCGATGAGGGGTGAGGAGGAGAACAAGCAGGTCATCCTGGACTTGAGCGGGTGGCCAGCTGCCTTGAACCTGACCGCCTCTCTGTCGGCTAGCATGTCCGACCTGACGCTGGTCGGCGGGACGACGGTTGTGTCAGGCGCGCTAACGTGGTGGCAAGTGAGCTACGTGTTCTGCAAGCCCACCACACGGTATCCGGGGTCGGGAGGGGGGTGGAGGCCCGACCCCTTGCTTGCAGCAGACAATGGAGCCATCCTCCTCGAAGCAGGGGTGGCACAGCCGCTCTGGCTTGACTTGAAAGTCCCTTACGACATCCCAGAAGGAGAATATGCGGGATCCGTGATTTTGAAAGTGGAGTTCAACAATGGAAGCTCTCTGACCCAGGTCATAGAGATCGAAGTCACCGTATGGAAGATTGACCTGCCTCGAGTGCTAGATGCCATGTTTCCCGCGATCTTTTCTTTCGATGTTGAAAACTTAAACGCCGTGTACTCCACGATTACGGACGACTTGAAGGACGCGTTCTTCGACATTCTTACGGACCAGAGGATTGGTGGAAATAACCTGTACACCACCGTTCCCGCCAACATCACCGATTCGCTGTATCTTGCAGCTGGGGGCAACCACTGGCTTACTCTTTACAATGTCAACAAGGCTTTAGAAATCGCTTCTGGCCGCCCTCCTCCGTATGTCAGAGCGCCAAGAGACTCTTGCGTCAATTTCACGGACGCTCTCGTGGCCAAAACACTCGCCATTCTCGCGCCCGTAGTGCAAGAGTACGAAGCCAGAAACATTCTGGAGAACGTTTTCGTGTACGGGTTCGACGAAGTGGGTCCCGAGTGTCTCCAGAGCATACGCAATATTTTTGGCGCCATCAAGCAGGTGTGGCCGCAACTGAGAACGGTCGCCGTCCTCAACTGGGCACCGCCCACCGACCTCCCACTGGACGTATGGGTACTTCAGTACGAGGAGTTCGACCCCGCCCAAGCCCAGCCCTGGCTCGACGCGGGTAAGCAGCAGTGGTGGTATCATTGCATAGAGCCCTCTGGTCTCCAGTACCTGAACACCTTCATTGAGCGCCCACTGATGGAGACCAGGCTGCTCTTCTGGTTAGCATGTGCCCACCAGGTTAGCGGGTGGCTGTTCTGGTCTGATGTTCTGTGGCAACGATACCCTGCTGCAAACACACCCATATCCCGGCTGGAGGACACAGCACGCACAGACTTTGACCCTGCCAACTATGTGTGGTACCCGGAGACTGACATATTTGCCAATGGGGATGGGAATCTCCTGTACCCTGGCAGTCAGGGCCCTGTGCCCTCTGTTCGCCTGCATAACATGAGGGACGGGTTTGAAGACGCAGAGTTGCTCAAGATGTTGACTCCCAGTGAGGCTCAGTCGGTCGTGTTGCCATTGGTGCGCTCCCCAACTGACTACACTTTGGAGCCACTGCTCCTTGAGCAGCAGAGGATGCAGGCAGCTGGACTGGTATTGAAGGAGAGGAGATCTCCATAGCCACTGCTATGTTGCATGTTGTGAGTAGAGCTAGTTGTACAAGTCCCATGTCTACATGTGAATAGACCCCCTTGCCTACACTGTCAGTCTACTATATGTTGCTAACTTATTTGTTAATTTCTGAGTACCAATATACAATAGCAGACATATGCCACATATGCAATATTGAGTAGAACTTTGTATGTTTATGCAGCAAAAATATTATACATGTGCAGTAGGTGAACAAAAATATTTATTAGTTGTGTAAACACAGGTACATATTGATCAGTTGTATGATACTAATCCAAACTTGTGTTATCCATGAGAGGCTCACGAAACTCAACACTGCGTGGGAAAAAAGGTCCTCCACTCCCACTTGATCCACTCGCACTTGATCCACTCCCACTTGATCCACTCTTATTGACCAATGATTGCGTTTCATTATGGTTAATGGGACCCTTCAAGCACATCTGAGCAAGGGAACTAGCTTTCTTTTTGGACCTTTCATATATGATTACCACCATTGAAAGAAACACTGCGGCTGAGATGGCAATAAGAATGATAGCTTCTCCTGATTTAGTGTTACTCAAGGCAACAACAGTAGCTGAAACAACAGAAATGTTTGCAATAAAAAAGGTTTCCGTCAGAAGAACAGACCAGCTCTTGTAGACAGAGAGTCCAACTGCAATGCATAGGTATAGCTGAAGAAAAACGATCGTAGTCAACATTTTCACCGATGTGTTAGACGAGATAATGAATATAACATAAAGGGGCAGACGGACAAATAGAAGGACACCTGGCCAAATGCGATACCGATCTTTGAAAGGAGCCTGATAGCTGTCAAGAAATGGTTTGAGCTTGTTAACCCAATGAAGGCAGCTCCAGTGTGACCTAGCTTGTGAGCACGGTGCTAAAAAGAATAATATTGAGTATGGGATAACAAAAACTGTGGTGACCAGTAGGCCAAATAGGAACAATGGGAGATGTTTAGCTCCGAGATAGTCTATGTTACCATCGTACTGCCATACAAGGAGACCTGCAGAGTTGTTTGATAAATCGAGAGAAACGAATGAGAAAATAGTAATGGTAGTTCGTAGGATCTTTGAATATGAGAGGAGGACAAGAGTAGATAGGACCGGGACCGCATTCAGCTTTGACACACTCGAAGAGTATTGTCCTACAAAAATGATGGCTCCTACCAGAGAAAACACATACAGCGGGAATACAAACTGTAGCCAGGTCTTGACATAGCTGTCCATACCATCATAGAAGCACGTCTCAATGCCAAAGTCAAGGTTGATCCAAGCAATTATTATGGACAGTACATAGGAGTAGCCACTTTTGCTTTGGAAAAGAAGAGTATCATTTATTCTGATGAAATTAACATATAGCACTATTCCATTTAAAGCACCATTAGAAACTGTGAAATTTAATATTAACAACACTGCAACTAGAGCTGCTCCCATGACGATGAACACAATAATCAGCAGAAGGTAATAATTGGAACAGTTTGCACACTGCGATGAACCAAATGTCATACTTTGGTTCCCATGGCAATGCCCACACAATACTCCAGTACGACCATAGTTACATTGACTATCCAAATCACTGACATTGATAAACTTATTTTGTGTGCAATAATCAAATGGACACACGTCTTGAAATGCTGGAACTCCTTGGGCAGTTAGACCAATCCATATGTTTCCTTCATTCTGTACTGTTACGTTGCTGATGTTGCATATCAAATTGTGCCTCCGTAGCAGCAGGTCACACACACATGATGATGAACTACTGTCTTCAGAGAACATGAGTGGACAAGGCAAAACAGTCAAATGAATTGAAAAGGTGGTATCTGTAAACAACTGGCCAGAATTTACTGCCACCTCAGTAATCAGGCTTTGAGTTCCATTCATTAGCTCATATGGTATGGTTTTTAATGCGCACTGTTTAAGCGTTCTGATTGCACCAATTGCTCGGTTAGCAGCATTAGAATAAACCAAAATTACAGTTGGGACAATGCCATTGCTCTGGCCAACAGCTACTAACTTTAAGTCAATTGTTTGTCCTGGGTAGATTGATATGTTTAAATTCGATAAACAGGTTAGTGGGCTGCAGGAATATACACAAGGAGAGTCTGAAGATATCAGTGAAGTGGAGTTGTCATGGTAACCTATTCTGCTAATGTTAATAAATGTAGCGGTTGAATTGTTTAAACATGATGGCTCCATCTGGCATGTATCAATATTACCTCCGTACAGAACACTGCCAGCATCTCCTGCATAATTGCCTTCAAAATTGAGAGATATATTTTCAACTTGTTGGATATCTGTGCAATTCAGGCTATACATGTAGAAACATGCTGTGCTGCTAGGTGCTTCGACATATATGGCTCCTCCTGTGAAGAATGCAGTGTTATTTATGAATGACACATTTGTTGGGGAAGAGAATGAAATACTGGAATAGGAGTCAATGTATAAAGCCCCTCCTTTTGTAGCAGTGTTGTTTATGAACACCACTTCAGAAAAAGCCATGAAATTCACCTTAGAACCTGCAAGATTTAGTGCACTTCCTGAAGTTGAGGCAAACACATCTCTAAATGTGTTTGTACCAGCAATAGAAATAGTAGATTGTTGGGCAATCCAAGGACATTGTATAAAAGTGGAATTAGTAATTATGACATTGCATCCTGTTATTAATACGGTGCTGCTTAGAATGAAGGAGTTGGTCAAATAGAGATAATTGTGATTACCATAGCATGTCAGAGCATTGGTCCAGTACAGCATTTCAGCAAAAGAGCAGTTGGTGACTACAATGTTAGCAGGTGTGACAACAGTTCCAGAATTCTGTATGAGAAATGATGAAATGCCTCCATCCCATCTAAACTGACAGCTGTCAATTGTCAGCGAGAAATTCAGTTCATCTCCTATAAATACATGTAGATAAAGTGACGAACCTACATAGGAACTAGTTGCATTGTTGCATTCAAATGATGAGTTTACAACACGTAAAGATCCCAGTGCCATTATGAGTTGAGAAAAATAGTAGAACACACCACTGAGCATTGAGGTGGCATAAGAACTATGCATATTGGCAATAGTTACACTCCAGCCACTAGAGAATACGCTAATGAAAAGATTAGCACCTTGATATCCTTGATTTCTATAAGCCACTAGGTTATTGACATACACATTAGCAAAGTACACAATCCCTTTCATGGACAGCGACAGGCCTGTACCAGGACTAGCAGGATCATTATTCTCACGGCTCATGGATGCATCCATACCCAATGCTACAATAGTAGACAATATAGTTAACTGTATGGGACGAATGCTTGCGCCTGTATACTCAAGGAAGATATTTCCACCAGTGTAGTTGCTGATAGCAAGTGATCCATTATTAGTATAAAGACTTCCTCTTTCATTCCTGCAGTTGTCAATGGATGTACGTTGAAGAGAGTCTTTCACAAATTGGTTGTTTCCCACAAATGAAGACCCTTTAATGTAAGACTTTCCTAACACGTTCACTCCCAACAGGCCATACCCACTGCTGTTCTGAATGGAGACGCCATTTATCAACAGGTTGTGCACATTGGTGATGTGGACACCAGCAGTTTGTGATGTCATAGGAGAATGCTGCCCACAGTTGAGTAATGTGAGATCTGAGAGAGTCAGGTTAGTGACATTAGAAAAGGAAATTCCAGAGTGATTGGAACACAAGATAACAGTTGACGACTGTTGATAGGTTATGTTGCTATCCTCCTTGTATGGATCAAATCCATATTCACGAACATTTTCAGCCACTGTGTGTTGTGTAAAGTTATCTGATCCTACCAAGCTCAAATCCACTATGTTCTCTATTGAAAGGAGCTCCCCTAAATCAAATACATGCACACCTGGCAAAAATATGAACTCTGTTTCAGATTGAAAATAATAAGACGCATTGTGGAAATACGTTCCAAATTCATAGCAAGGATCCTTAGAACACAAGGAAATATTTGGAGTGACATAGTATGTGCTGGCTGCACTGGAAAATGGGCCAAAGATGGCTAGCAATACAAGAACGGATGTTAGTGACACCATCTTCTTCAAAGTACCTTCTTAACTGTAAATCAGAGAGAATCAGTACACACCTTTAAAATGTGCTGCTATCTTGTACAATGATCTAGCCATTACATGTACTAAATTCCTTACTTTCACAACTGCATGAATGGCTATTAACAGTGTTATTGCTATAGAGTGAATTAGTTTCATAGCTGGTCAAAAGTCAAAAGAACAAGGGCATCCTTGGGTCAGGACAGAATAAAAGTAGAAGTGCAACTAATTTAACCCCTGGTTCAGTTCAATGGAATAAAGAAGGGGCCAAAGTGACACCCTAGCTTCACTCAGAAGCACTAAGGGGCCCAAATGACACCCTAACTCCACATTCAAAGTGGGTCTCATTGTAGCTTGCAAGTGCAGGCAAATAGCTCATAGGATGACTGCACACTTAAACAAGGCATGTCTTTGTAGATAAAGCAACGCTGCAATGACACTGTTGTTTAGAACCATGTGATCAGCTTAATTTGCATGGCATCAGGAAATGAAACAACAGAATAATCCAATTAAATGACAAACTTCTTTGAAAAAAACTGCCAGCCCTGTTGGCCCAAAAGGCTCACTTGTCCATCCAATAGTGAAAAACATACTATGATCATGAACAAGGTATAAAATTTAATATTATTTATGAAATCTTTTCTCTTCTTTGAATGTTACTTCCCACTGTGACAATCACACAGTCAATCCACTATAACCAACTTAAACACTGAATGGGATATTTTGACTTAGTGCGTGTTTTTTTTTCTCAAGATTTATGATATTCCACAAGTCTGAAATGTTCCATATAAACATGCATGCTCACAAACGAGAATTATCTGCCTCACCATTCATGCAGTGCTGTGTGTTATATTGTGTTCATCAAAATCACTTTGAATATGCATACAAGTGCAATACTGACATGCCATAGTCATATAAATGTTTGAACATATGTGGTTCTGGTGTAAGCACATTTTATGTGTCCATTATAACCCGCTGGCACCTTTTGTTGCAACAACTCATAATACGAACTGGCTAAAGGGAGGAGTGAACTAGCATGATGTACTACACTGATCTGGGCTACGCATTCTTGCTCTTGGAGTATTGAAGTGATGCATTAGTGAAGTGAAGTGAAATCATCTGAATAATGGTGTTTTTTAGCCAGTGTGAGAAAAAACATAATTACTTTGTACATGGACTTATAAGGTTACAAGTGCAGGAAGCATCATAGAGTTGTGCCTAATCAACACATGTTTGCACGCAATATCTAACTCATGCATGAATGGTGTAACGGTTGTGTGTGCATGCATGCATACACGCACTTGGCGTTGGCTCGCCCTGTAGCAACATAACAATGCACCAACAGACCAGCTCCGTGTCACACGTGATGCGTATGTGTGGAGCTACCTCTTGTTAGGCACGTGATGCACCTAATGCGTATGTGTGAGCTACCTCTTGTTAGGTCTCTGCAGACCTCACATTCTACATTCCCCTAGCTAGCGCGTGTACTACAAATGTTATAATGGTATATGCGCTAGGACGGTCCCAAATTATGACCATTTTATATCATTCAATATCTTTCTGCATGCAGTGGATTTAAATTAGAGTGGGCTCGCATTTTTTATCAAATATTCTCGTGCATGCTGTAGTAATCCTGCTACTCACATAAGCTGTACGCGATAGCCGAACAAGAATATAAGAAGGCATCTTGCGACTAAAATAGGAATGACGATTTGATATATCACATGGTGTCGACTACCACTTAACTTTTGTAGAAATGGAGATAGAAATTCGCCATTTTCACCAATAATGTTTGCTTATGATCTTGTGTTGCTGATATTTTATTCGGTAGTCACTATGAGCTAAAATATCTACACTGTACAAAATGACATGCTGAAATACAAGTGGTGCAGTCTTTTCGTACCTAGCCTCGTTAACGGTTTGTGCATCATAGCAGCGATAGTACATTATCTCAGGCATTAGTGGGGAACCAGAAATAAATATCCCAGGAGAACGAAACGCTATAAAGCACTGACGACGCCCCCAAATCCCGCGGCACTGTTACATGCGCACCCTTCTGATGCGTGCAAGTTTGACTACAGCAATCACACAACCTCTAACCTTTCGCTGCAAATCCACTGACAGTCACTTAGTACAATAATTGACGTTCCTGCAGCGCCCACATAAATATATATTATGCCTGCAATTCAATATTACCTTATGCCTTGTGTGCCAGCATCTCCTGGTGAACTCTGACCTTCCACCTCTGTGGTCTAACCACTTGACCTAAAGGTTCATGCCTGTGTACTACATGCACGTTGCTATATAAGGGTCTTTTACACTCCATGAATCCACTCCCAAATAATTCCTACACTGCGGACAAAATATTATGCACACTGAAGTTTTCTTGCAGCACATTGGCACACTACCTCCACACAACAGTTTTTACAATGCCAAGACCTTTCAGGTCTTTCCCAAGTGCCTGAAGTGTTCCACAGACCTCCTCACGCCCTCGTCAAACTCCACCACTGGGGCATATCCAAAGTCCTCCTTGGCCTTCTGGCAGCTGTAGTAGTGATGGGTACCAGCAAGGGCTACCCTCATAGGGGTGAAGGTTGGCTTGATGATCACCAGGGGGCTCAACAGCACACACATCCACTGCAGCAACAGGGCTAGAAAGTATATCAACATGTAGGGAAGCTTGTACTTCGGAGCCGGATAACCAAGACCTGTCAGTATACGTGACATGAACTCCCAAAATGGGACGGGGGAGTCATTTGTGATGAAGTAAGCCTGTGGAGAAAGAAGGGGTTAGTGAAGTAAGGTTAGTAATGCAAGGTTAGTAAAGCAAAGTAAGGTTGGGGCAGAGTGAGTTCATTGATTGGTGAAAGGAATAGAGTAATGAATGGATGAGGAGTTTAAGAATCAGCAGAGTGCAAAGGTTAATTATATATTCAGTAATGCACAGTGTGCAAATCTGCATGGGGTCTTAAACTTCTTTGAGCACATTGCAGTGAGCCATCCCAGAGACATGAAACCACTAGATTCCCATACCTTCCCTCTCAGAGGTGAGTCAGCCTGCAGATGCTCAGCGGCCAAGATGTGACCATGGATCACATTATCAACGTATGTGAAGTCCACCAAGTTCTTCCCATTTCTACGCAAAAAAAAACATGAAAAAGCTACATTATTTTGGTGGCAAGATTTCTGCATGACCCTGGAGGTTACAGTATGCAGCTACATGTGCAATTACATCACTTCCATGTGACTGAGTAAAACTAACAGGTGATTCGTACCCTATCATAAATTTCATTTTCCCTGCCTTTCCTGTTGCCGCAATGACTGGAATACACTGCACATCTCTGGGTCCAAAGATACCGTGTGGTCTTATGGCTACTGTCATTAACCCTTTAGCCTCTGACGACTGGTCTGCCTGCAGTACCAACTATAAGGGTGAATAAAAGTGTGAATAAAATGAAAGAGGAAACAACATACTTGACAATAAGGATCACATGACTGCATGCCCCTCCCTCTCCATAGGCCACACCTTCTCCTGCAGTATCTTTGTCTCAGTGTAGTAGTCCATTGGTTGGGCAGCATAAGGAAGATCTTCATTGCCATTTTGATGTCTCTACCTTCATAGACCACACTGGCGCTACTGGTCAGAACTAACTTCTGCACCCCGTTGTGAGGGAGGTGTGGTGAGGGAGGTGTGGTGAGGGAGGTGTGGGAGGAGGTGGTGAGGGAGGGTGGTGAGGGAGGTGTGGTGAGGGAGGTGTGGTGAGGGAGGTGTGGTGAGGGAGGTGTGGTGAGGGAGGTGTGGTGAGGGAGGTGTGGTGAGGGAGGTGTGGTGAGGGAGGTGTGGTGAGGGAGGTGTGGTGAGGGAGGTGTGGTGAGGGAGGTGTGGTGAGGGAGGTGTGGTGAGGGAGGTGTGGTGAGGGTAGGTGTGTGAGGGAGTGTGGTGACAGGGAGTTGAATGGGATGTGATGGATGGTGTGGCAGGATGCAAGAGGATTGTGGTGATGGTGGTGGGCAAGATGTGGGTGGTGGTGAGGGGAGAAGGTGTGGGTTAAGGGACTGGGAGATAGTTATGGGGGTGGTTCCTTGCAAAGGGCACTGACCTGTACTTTGGCATCTCTGCAGGCTTCTATGACTGTCTTAGTCCCTCCACATTGACTTTGTAGAACAACTCCCTATATAGTGATAGGGAAACTATTACCACTCTGTGTGTATGATTGTTGAGGTGCAACCCACTACTTCAAGCAGACACATATTAATGCAGATTAATGCAGAAGTCACAACAGAAATGTGCTCAAGTACAAGTGGCATGCCACCTACAGCCCTTCATCATGTAACTTCACTGTCAGACACCCATGCAAATCCATGCGCAACATCACCTCCCACACCCACTCCCTTCATATCATCACCTTCCACACTCCCTCACTCATGCACACCATCACCTCCCATACCCACTCCCTTCATATCATCCCCACCCACACTCCCTCACTCATGCTCACCACCTCCCACACCCACTCCCTTCATATCATCACCTCCCACACTCCCTCACTCATGCACACTATCACCTCCCACACCCACTTCCTTCATATCATCACCACCCACACTCCCTCCCTTCATATCATCACCTCTCCCACTCCCTCACTCATGCACACCATCACCTCCCACACCACTTCCTTCATATCAACACCTCCCACACTCCCTCACTCATGCACACCATCACCTCCCACACCACTCCCTTCATATCATCACCTCCCACACTCCCTCACTCATGCACACCATCACCTCCCACACCACTTCCTTCATATCATTACCTCCCACACTCCCTCAATCATGCACACCATCACCTCCCACACCACTTCCTTCATATCATTACCTCCCACACTCCCTCAATCATGCACACCATCACCTCACTCCCATACTCTACCTGTTATTGAGGTCAGCAGGAGGTGAGGCAACATGGAACACAACACTCACACCTGCCAGAGCAGGCATTAGGTCCTGAGTGAGTGAGTGAGTGAGTGAGTGAGTGAGTGAGTGAGTGAGTGAGTGAGTGAGTGAGTGAGTGAGTGAGTGAGTGAGTGAGGGAGTGAGTGAGTGAGGGAGGGAGGGAGGGAGGGGAGAGGAGGGAGGGGAGGGAGGGAGGGGGGAGGGGGGAGGGAGGGAGGAGTGAGTGAGTAAGAGTGGGCGAGGGAGGGAGGGAGGGAGGAGTGAGGGAGGGAGGAGTGAGGGAGGGAGGAGTGAGGGAGGGAGGAGTGAGGGAGGGAGGAGTGAGGGAGGAGTGAGGGAGGAGTGAGGGCTAGTGAGGAGTGAGGGAGGAGTGAGGGAGGGAGGAGTGAGGGAGGGAGGAGTGAGTGAGTGAGAGTGGGCGAGTGATACCTCTTTATTGCAAAGACTGCCAACGAAAAATTGGACTTGGTCGTTTTCGAAGGTGGTCCTGACGTCAAAAACATTCACCTGATACCCTTTTTGCAGGAGACCTTCGACGAGATGTCGACCGAGGAAACCACACCCACCGATTACTGTACATACTTTTTGCTGAAATGAAACGGAATGTGGCTGGATACGTATCGAATCCTCTTCCCATGAGTAGCCACGCCCTCTTCATTAAACATGCACCACGTACGTAACTCGCTTCCATATCTCCATATCGCTACGAATGGTGGCATACTGGCGTTACCTTTCTGCTCCGAGTAGATGACGACATTATGTCACCCCAATACGCACAGACACCGTTTATGCGCCAGCTACATATAATCGGATGATCAATGGATCACCTGATCAGGAGTTAATAAAACCTCGGCCCCTGCCCCAACCTATCAATACTGAGCTTAAAAAAATATATATTATTCGAGATATTAGTTTCTTAAATCCTAAGAAGGTTGCTGTTTATGTACAATGTATAACCACATAAGGGTCGCTCGCTGTATTTATCTCACATTAATAACTTTAATACTTTCTACACGTGCGTGAGATTAACAAATGGCTTGCAAGGCATTCCCGAGAAGTTCCACCCGCCAGTTACATTGATCTTACCCAAGCGCATGTTCGGATCGAAGAAGGTAGAAAGGGCTTTTAGAGCAAACTGGTGTCAGCAGTTTCCATGGTTACACTAGAACATCGATCGAGACGCAGCATTTTGCCACGTTTGCATGCAAGCTGACAATGAAGGCAAGTTTTTGAGCAGCTCTAAAAGGGAATCATCGTTCATTACTGACGGATTTGGCAGCTATCGATATAGAAAAAAATTTATGGCCACGCCCAAGCCGGACCAATGCTGAATTGCTTCCGCCACCCCTGCGAGTCTAGTCTCGTACCCAGACCCACCATGACGTAAGTGTTTATCGCTTACACTACGACAGGTGGGTCTGGGAATATCGTCGAACATTTTTGTTCCAGCGTCCCTGATTTTTGACGACGGAAGTTTACATCTAAATTTAGATTTACGTAATATCCGTGCTCACACAAATTAATTTGCAACCACTCAACTTTTACGATGAACCACTGCAAAGTATGCTCAACCCCTGTTATGCAACGAAAGAACAGAAAGAAGCTTGGAGTGCTGTCGACGAATTGCTGCATCAACAAATTGGTGGATCTAGCTACGCAGTCGGGTTGGGACCATGAAGATGCGCGAAAAAAATTTGCGGTCCAAGGCTATGTGTGTTTGACGTGTTATCGTACTGTTGATAAGTGTTCATCTTTGGAGAGTTTACTTCAAACACAGACACACAGACAACATTGGTCCTTGTACAATCACCATCCTTGGCGCCTAGGCACCTGCTCGCTTTGTCTGATCTAGTTGTGATATCACTCTTATGACAGCTGTCACATTATCAGCAGTGCTAACATGTGGGGTGCTGAATACTTAGCAGCTGTCCCTATATAATCACTTCTATGGCATAGTCACACAAAGGAGATGAATTATATTAAGATAGTTGGACAGGAAAGCATTTACAATCAGTGCACTCCCAGTTCTTTCACAACATGCACAACCCAAAACTTGTGCTGTTGAACAGACAAAGTAAGAGCATAATAATAGAATGCCTGCACATCTGTTGTTGAACACTACTTCTTCATTTCTTTTGAGGTAGTTCTAATGCTGAGGTCAGATTTGTTTACATAAATTACTGCACTAGATGCCTGACCATTTCACCCAGCTCTACCACATCGGCAGAAGGCCTCCAGTGAATAACCTGGTTGACACCTGCACAATCTATCCCCATACCAAATACAATAGTGCATACTACTATGCGAAGAGAGGCAGTTGCACAGGAGAATAATTTTACAATGCTTTCCTGAATCTCCTTTTGGGTGACACTAGTGTACATGTCCACTAGTCTGAATTTGGACATATTATAGGCCATGCAGATATCGGCTAGTAAATTCATGCTTCAAGAGTGGAGAGAAAATAGTCATATATTGATGCACAGACTTCACATTGCCAACAGAAGATAATAACTCGAGGCATTTTGGTTCATTACATAACTTAGCAGCAAGTGGGGCAAACGTTTTTTCTACAATTCCTCTTTCTTTCGAATTCACCCAGTAGGACATATTGGCCTTGTCTGGGACATGGCAATGATGACAGGATCTTTCATTCCTAGAATGCAATGTATTTTCTTCCTAGTTGTGACTGTGGCGAGAGTAAAGGTGAAACAACGACAACAATGGTGCCTTCGCTGCCGCGTAAGTGGTCAAATGCAAACGGTAGAACAGCATAAATAAGGGACTTTCCACTTCCAGTAGGCAGACTAACAAAGACGTCATTCCCTTGCAAGAATTTCTTTGCAGCGTGCAATTGTTGCTCTCGAAGATCATGGTATCCTAATCTACGGGCAGCATGCAATATTGACTCCTCTATCGGGCCTTCATCCGACATCGCAAATGCAAATTGCGTTTGAGTATTAGTTTATATCATATACCAAGCACATTACGCACATTACGTAAATCTAAATTTAGACGTAAACTTCCGTCTTCAAAAATCAGGGACGCTGGAACAAAAATGTTCGACGATATTCCCAGACCCACCTGTCGTAGTGTTTATACTGTAAGCGATAAACACTTACGTCATGGTGGGTCTGGGTACGAGACTACTGCGAGTCAGTGTGTAACTTAGTCCAGTCCACCTAACCCGCAACAAAGTCCAAACAGAACGGAATGCAGGCTTCAATTGAAGTCCGAAGTCTGTTATTGGGCGTTAGATTGGACTTCGACCGTTCGACCAGACGGGCGTTCACCCACTTCAGAAATTAATTGCTATAATCTTTGCAACTCACTGAAATAAAATATATTGCAGGGTGTATACGTCGCCGTACATCAACCCATTCTTGACAGAGCGAGCTCCTGCAGGTTTTTCTCTCTTGTAACGCTTCTGGTTTTGGAAGCCACGAGACCGCTGTGTATAGGCCCTTTCCTGTGTCATGTGACCGCTCCGTAATCTAACATACGTCAGTGTCACACAATATAAATTAATACACGTCCGCCATGTTGATTCACAGCTTTTACGGAAATATCCGAGTGACGAAAAGGGCCTATAGACAAAGATGCCGCTAGCGGACAGGTTTGAGTTCGCCCGCTTGACCTGTGCCCCGTTTACAGGATTGTTTGCTTAGATTCCTTAGGTTCTGTCCAATGGTTCCATTACCACTCACGCACAGCTTCAGATTCCTCTTCCTCAGTCGTTAACGTTATTGGCTTATTGCTACTGAAGTGAACCGCCAGATCGTGCATGCAAGGAAAACAATCTCTCCTTTAATTGACGACAGTTGTCTACTCGCAACCCTCATGCCGACAGTGTAGAATTCACTCCTTAATAGTCGCAATAAAGCAGCGCAAAGTCAGCGAAACGTGGTTTTGCAATCGGAATTTGGGTGTGTGCAATGGGATGAGACGCACATCATAGTGTACCAGATCGCTGCCCCCAGATGCACACCACTTGATAGGTGTTGGAGTGACTCAAAAGAAAAAAAAAAATGCCAACGTGTTTTGTTTGATTCATCGATGACTGAGGGATGCATTAATTTATCGTACCATATGCCTCGTCGGGTAAATTATGTTCAATTACCACCTAAAACTGCATCAGTCTACTACAACAGCATACACGTGCAGAATATACGATACACGTGCATATGCGCAGATGGGATACGTCATGCCCAATTTAACAAGCATGCACTGTATATATGTATACAACTAGGAACACTAATTGTCTCACAGTAAACAAGCTAAATTTTATTTGCGGGCTTATGTCACGTAATGTCTTGTTACGTATGGATATACATCTTATCTTCAGCGGTCTGCCATTTGTGAGTCGGTGTAGTAGCCAGCAGCTTTGTAGCCAACCACACCCCCAACGAATGCTCCACCAATTGCCGCTCGAATTTCAATCATCAATTTAGTACTCGGATCGAGCTTTTTCCCGTTTTTCTCCATGCACTTTACAGCGAGGTATCCAGCAGCAGTTCCCAATGCACCCCCTGCCAACGCCCCCGTGGTTAAACCAATAACAGTATTTTGACATCTTTCCCCCTGTATAGACACTCCTTCACCAATGCAGGCCCAGTTAGCAAGGCACTCGCAGTTGTTTTTTTAAGAGCGCATATTTTTCCTCATTTTCTCTTTTCAGAGCACGACTAACAGGATCTTCTGATAGTTTCCTTGATTCGGGGTAGGTGAGAACTTCTAACATTATCTCACACCCTGGTGGAAACGTAAGCACTTCTCGGATAACTTTACCTTTGCGCCCACAGCCAGATCCCGAGCTGCTCAAAGAGGTTCCGCTTGTACTGCAACTGGGATCCGCTGCGCCGTCAGGGTTTCCAGTATAGTGGATGACTTTGATGCTGCGCTCGTCAAGCACCTCCTCCACAACCATATGGTGTTAGTAATCACAGAGGCCAAAGAGATTGATGGAAGAATATCCTTGCGCTTTAATATGGTCCCCTATTAAAATGAGAGAATGTTATACATGTTTGTTGTATGCTCAGTTATACTATATGGGACAGTTTCCGCGAAAATTGCCCCACGGTTAAAAAGTTATAAAAATGCATCGCGTTTGAATCGCTATAACTTCCTAACGGATAACGCTATCGACTTCCTATTTACAACACTTCATACTACACCATTTCACTATGAGTGTTGAAAATAGGAAGTCGATAGCGTTATCCGTTGGGAAGGTATAGCGATTCAAACGCGATGCATTTTTATAACATTTTAACCGTGGGGCAATTTTCGTGGAAACTGTCCCATATAGCACATCTCACCTGGTTTTAGTTTCCTCAGGTCGCTTACTTTGCTTTCCTTGTAACGAAAAAGTCGTTTTTCACTCATCTCATCGCTGTATAGAGAAGCTAGGTGAACCCCCCGGGAATACCCCTAACGTTGCATGCATGCCAAAGAAGGAGACATGGCAATATGTAGCTTTCTCGTACCCAGATCCAAATACATGTACGTCGGGTGGAACCTGCGACTTAGTATCATTATAATTTTCTCCATGCACTAAGCAGGAAGATCATCTTTACTTCGAAGATATAAGCATACATTAAGTTTTGCATCATTACTATTTTGCACAATATACTACTAATAATCCATTTATGGCACCGCGAGAGAAACTGTGAACACAATAATCAGCAGAAGGTGAAAATTGGAACACTTCAGTAGGTTCCCATGGCAATGCCCACACCATCCATTTTGTGCTAATAATAAATTGGCCAACATCTTCAAGTGAAATGCTGGAGCGCCTTGGGCAGTTAGACCAATCCATATGTTTCCTTCATTCTGTACTGTTACGTTGCTGATATTACATATCAAATTGTGCCTCTGTAGCAGGGTAATTCTATACCCCTTCAACTCATTTATTGACACTAATGTTTCATAGTCCATAAAATCTTATGGAACTTGTTTACTTCATTATTGTGTACACTTATATTAATAAGTAGCCCTCAAGGTTAATTCCGTTTATTGGCTACAAGGTGTGAATAATTTAACCACAAATGTATACTTTGCAATCCCTCTTTGGAGCCATTATAGCTGCACTGATGATTCTTAATGCAAACATACATCCCTGTAAGGGCCATATTATGATGCCATGACCTTGACTAGTGCATGCTCGGTGATTGAATAACATGCAAATGTAGCATTGTTATGCCTCTCATATAAAAATGGCCACTTTTTAAGTTTTTATTCTTTGAAAATAGAAAAGAGCAGGTTGTATTCTACTGTTATATCTAGCTTCTACAACGGGACGAAACTGGGTTCCGTTGAAACGCCATATTGAAAAGAGTGAGTCTCCTAGGATGTTTGTTCTGTTTGATTGAATTCATGAGCCATGGAATGTGCTTATCAACACTTTGGTGAGCCTATCATAACTTTGCTAGTATACCGTAGTTGGGCGTAGCCCGACCTTTGCTACCAGCCCAGCAGAAGTACACACGGCCAGCACAATAGTAGATATCAACTTTGCAAATAAGCACGGAGTACACACAAAGTCTGCATAGCCCAGCGGCCGCTAGGCTATGCAGATTATTCAGTTGCATAAGTTGATATCTACTATTGCGCTGGCCGTGTGTACTTCTACTGGGATGGTAGCAGCATAATTCATGCTGCTTACAATAGTTGAAATTAAGTATTAGATGGATCAAAATGTTAACATTCAGTGTATGATACCACGCACTTGAATATATATAAACATTTCACACACATTGCGCCCTCCCTCTGATAGTGCCTGGATTTGTGATTTGTAACAATCACATATGTGGGCAATCATATAGCCTCACACACGCGATACAAATCCAGGTAATGGCTTGATACCCCGAACTTCTAAACGCGAAGGTCGGGCAACGCCCAATACGGTATACTAGCAAAGTTATGATAGGCTCACCAAAGTGTTGATAAGCACATTCCATGGCTCATGAATTCAATCAAACAGAACAAACATCCTAGGAGACTCACTCTTTTCAATATGGCGTTTCAACGGAACCCAGTTTCGTCCCGTTGTAGAAGCTAGATATAACAGTAGAATACAACCTGCTCTTTCCTATTTTCAAAGAATAAAAACTTAAAAAGTGGCCATTTTTATATGAGAGGCATAACAATGCTACATTTGCATGTTATTCAATCACCGAGCATGCACTAGTCAAGGTCATGGCATCATAATATGGCCCTTACAGGGATGTATGTTTGCATTAAGAATCATCAGTGCAGCTATAATGGCTCCAAAGAGGGATTGCAAAGTATACATTTGTGGTTAAATTATTCACACCTTGTAGCCAATAAACGGAATTAACCTTGAGGGCTACTTATTAATATACGTGTACACAATAATGAAGTAAACAAGTTCCATAAGATTTTATGGACTATGAAACATTAGTGTCAATAAATGAGTTGAAGGGGTATAGAATTACCCAGCAGCGGCTCACACACTTATGATGATGAAATACTGTCTTCAATGAACATAAGTGGACAAGGCAAAGTATTCAAATGGATTGAAAAGGTGGTATTTATGAACAGCTGGCCAGAGTTAACTGAGCTGTAGTGTGTGCCAATACTGTGTGTGTGAGTCCACCCCCACATACAATACCAACGATTCTAATTCAAAAGCCTCATGCGCATGCGCATCCTATAGTAATCTCTCCTTTCACTGTAGTGTCTGCTAGTATCAGTCAGGTGGCCCTTCCACTCCTTGTGATTGTCTAACTGGATTTTGATGCAACTGAATCTTCATGTTCTTCACAGTCACACAGTTGGGTGTCCAGCAAGGAAGGCAACGTGCATGCAGGAGGCGCAGTCATACTCTCCCTGTGCCAGGTGTGTACCCTTGTGTTTTCCTTGCCATCTCTATCATCAGGTTGAGCTTTTGAGCATACCCAATCTACCTGCTGTTCTGTTTCCACTTCCCTTTGCAATAGACCTTGCTGCTTCTTCACCATTTCTGATTGACGAACCATTGTCACTGTTTTTTCTAGCGTTAGATCTGGCTCCAACTGTAGCCTTTTGAAAGAGACACGTCTCTCAGTCCTACAACGATTCTGTCCCTAAATCAGTTCATCACGTAACCCGGGCGAAGCCACAATGTTCATGCAGCGAGGGCGTGCACACAATGAAATCATCTACTGATTCATCTTCCTTTTGCTTTCTCCGATTGAATTTTGCCAGTTCAAAAATTATGTTCCTTTTCTTGCCAATATACATGTAGGAGTCAAATTTCTGTTTAACCACCCCATGCATACTTCCTGTCCATCTCGCTCAAGTTAAACATGAGTAGGATGTCCTCCGCTAAGTCTCCCATTGTGTATAGAAGCATGTTCACCTTTTTCTCTTCGCCGTTTGAGTCCAATTCAGGGCTGCCGTAGGCCGGCTAGGGGTCCGGCCTGAGGCCGGTCGGCCTGGCAGGCCAAATTATTTAAAATTATAAATTTTAAAAGTTAATCAATTATGTTACGTATATACGTACGATGTCAATCAACGAAGCGTGTCCGTCGGTTTCAACGATTCCTATAGTAATACCTTCTGCTCAGCGACTCAAACCTGTTTCAAACCCTGATCTATGGGAATACAATCCCGAGGAACTCGTGAGATTCACGCCATTGCGAAAGTTTAGTAGACAAGAAGCAAGTCATATACTGTATGCACATCACGGCGGTCTGCTCTCATTGAACGCGTGGAAATTAGGCCCTACGCCCCAAATATTGAAGTTGTTGCGTCGCCCCATAGCAACGAACCTAGCAACCGATGTCCTTTAGAACCAGCTGTGCACGAGGTACATGAAACGTAATCAACACCTAAAAGCCATACTAGCAGTGACAAACACCTCTGACCTTTATTGTAGGCATAAATCACGTGGCCTGTCGTTGCGAACTGTCGGCTCTGGTTCTTCGACAGCTATTGACTTACGCACGGTAAACACCGACCGCGTGTGTTCAAAAAACGATAACGACGCTCGGTGACTGAGATGGAACATACCAAAACTACCACGGTAAAGTTAGTTGAATGTACTGTCGTTTTTTGGTATAGTTTAACGGTAACGAATTTTCTGAAATAGTTTTCAAGCCTTTGGAAATCCACCATTTTTGTGTCTTTTTGGGGGTGGGCGCAATGAAGTTTGGTTTTACATTTGACTTCATGTTAATGTGTATATAGATTGACCTTGAACTGCATGAATTACATAGCTATAGTATTCTTTACCCTCTTGGCTGGAGGGGGGATGGCAGCTACCAATTGTGGCTCAATACTTAGCAAGTGTTCTCTCACTGTGCACATCAGGTTCTGTACGTGGTCTTTGATCGGAGCAAATGCCAAGCCAAGTCGATTAAATTTGGCATGGATTGACTCGGCCCCCTGTTCACCTAGGAGGCCAAAGCCAACATGGTTAGTATTTGCCCACTGCACAGTATGGTCCTCCAATAGGTGCATTTTAATTGGGACTGTTGCCTCAGGATATGTGTCCCGGAAAAAGGCCATGAACTCTTGAATAGCCTAATTAGTTGAAATGAAGCATATAGTGAACCCTACATGTACACTCAATGTTGCTTCCCTACCTGGTCTAGTGCATGTGCTTGTGCTGCATCAATGAAGTTCTGATCACATATGTTATGACATGTTCCATATAAGGAGAATGCGGTGATGAACTTTGACACTTGACCGGCTACCTCTCCAGATCGGTGGGGCAGTTTCTCTAGTGCCATCTTTGATATAGATGTGCACAGAGTCTGGATGTTAGGTACCTGTAAATGTTTAAGTTGTATGAATTATTCACATACACATGCATAGCACATGTACACTTTACCTTCAATGCCTTGTGTACATGGTTGCCAATAAATGCTCCCCCAAAATACTGCTGTCGTTGTACACCAAATGATTGCAATGCGTTGTCAAGTGTCTTGACAAAGGGCCCTTCTTTTTCAGAGTACCCTCTTCTTACAGTTGCTGTGCATTTCGCCACTTCTGCATCCTATATTGAACTAACTTGAATACAATTGTGCATGTTGTATAATGACGTACAAGTGCCTTCACTGATTTTTTTTTTGCAGCAGATTGCTTCAGAAGATCCACAGCAAGAGGGTTTTTCTCTCCATGAACTAAGGCCACATATGTTGCTACCTGCTGCAACACTTGCTGTGAATGCTGAGCAGTTTTAAGGTCTCCTTGGAGCAAGGGAAGCCTTTGCAGTGCCTGGCTGTACTTCGAAAAATTGGAAGAGTCAAAATCAGTTGTATGAGATGCCAGTTCCAAATCCAGTTGACAACATAGAGCTTCCAGCAAATGGAACATCTTAGTGAAGATCCCCAACATTATGTGGAGACCCGGTGGGCAGACCTGCATGGTGTTAAACTCAAATAATTGTTATATTGGATTTATTTACCTGTGAAACGGGGATGTCAAAAATAGGTACTGAGATGCAGTTAAAGAACTTCTGTGCATCTTTTCTAATACTGCCTGATGAGATGTAGCATTGGTGGTCAGTACACATATCCTCAAGTGATCTTTCTGTGGCATGCCCTCGAACAGATAGAGGTGTAGCCATCTGGTCACTTGGAATTTTGCAATACAAGCAAGGGTAGCATCCTGTTGCATGGTCATCATTTCACATTATGCTTGCATTTAGTATACCACTTGTACATACCGCTGGCTCCTGACAAGCCATACATCTTTGACAAGAACTCATAGTCTCCACATATAAACACCTTCACTGTGTATTGTCTGTAATTTATAGCACTTTTATATTTAAATGATTTAGGTATAGAGCTCTTACCTCCACTTCATCCCATGTAGATGTTCTACCTGGTCCTTAAAGCGATCAAGTGCCACATGGAGATTGGTGACACTGTCTCCAGCGGCAAAACAGCTGAATACACAGGTGTTATGGACTGAATTGGGTGTGGCAACATTGACAATCTGAAAGGTCATTTTGAATGTTCCACCTCCCTTGTCTCCTCCAATCTTCAACCAGATCTCATTGGCTGGTATAAACCCTTTATGCCAGGTAAGTCTGCCAGTTCTGCAACCATGTAGTAACAACCTTTGTATTTAACTGTCTTACCATTTCACTGTCTTACCTTTCATTCCCATCTAAGAGCTGCACAACCTTATCCACCAGATGTGGAATGAATACCAAAGGAGCACCTTTTATTTCCTCTCCACCAGATGGAATTGTAACAGAAAACGGTGCTATCTCTCCTTTGAGGTTATCACCAACAATTTGGCTGGAAATGTGGCGCATCCTTTCCTCACCAGCCAGACAAATGCCTGACGATTTGAGCCATCTGAAACACTAGGAGTTAGAATTGGTACCTTTGCTGTATGTTGTGACATACCGCCTTAGAAGCCTCAGTTTATTCCAAGGTATGGCAAGCCCAGCCTTAATGGCCAATACCTCAGCTGCCCCGAGCTCAATTGATGATGAGATTCCTGCCTTATCCAACAAAGATCGCCTCTCTTCATCACTAAGGATGAGGACCTCCTTTTGAATAAGAGCTGATGCTTCTCCACCACTGACAATGCCTCGGATTTTCTGCATTTGAAAACATCGCGTTTTCACAGTCCGTGAGCAGGCAGCTGTGGTTTCTTGGTGAGCTCTGGTGACATGCATGAATTTCATTGGCTAAAGTGTGTATAGATGTTATGTAACCTCAGTACAACTCAATGACATTCACTTAACTGTTCCTCCTGTAGGAAGTTGGATGATGCCTTTGTCAGGACTGGTAGAGATGGCCCTCTTCAGCAATCCCGCTGCTTGCTTCTCCTCCTCAGGTGTAAGTGATGGTACACATTCATGCCCTTCATAGTCACCAGCCTTAACATCCCTGCTGCAGTCTGTACAATGTACCAAAACATCCGATAGCAGCAGGAGTATCACACCTGGTGCTGGTCTGACATGGGAGGAAACCAAGGGACCACCCTCAGAGCAGCAGGGACAGTTCACAGCGCCAGATGCTGCTATCCACTCCTGGAGGCACTTAGCGCACACCAGTGCACCGCACAGCAGTTCCAGTGGCTGTGAGAGGATGTTGGAGCACACTGCACACTTCAGCTCCTTTAGCATCAACTGGTTGTTCACACTTGCCAAAGGTGGGCTAGGCTCATGTAAGAGAACTGGAGGAGGGGCAATCTTCTCGAGATGAGCTATTAGTAAATTAGGCGTGACGCCTGCCTGACGGCCTCTACCAACTGTTGGCCTCCTCAAGTGTCCACTTGAGCATGCACGGAAGTGGTCACATACCTGAACACCATGATGTCATATGTTTACTTTTAAAAAGCAAATGTGTGCTGTTTACCTTGCATTCTTGATCTGTATGTTTTTCCCATTCAAATAAGATTACTGCACATTTGTGATGCACTCCCTTTGTGATGGCACAGATGGTTCTCTGCATTGAGAGCTTACAGTGGATGCAGAACATCTCAGGGTGAATGTTGACATCATCCCCAGATGTGTTGATGTCAAAAGCTATTTTCAGCTCAGCTGAGAATGCCTTGCACTCATAGCTGATACTCTTCTTTGCCCTGTACTTCGTTAGCCTCTGCCCACAAACTCTACAATGTATGGGAACTTGTTGGTTGTGGTAATCCATACCTATAATCATGTATACATGTAGGGACAAACCACAACGTATGCCGATTATTCATGGAATTCGCTCAGCTTGTTTATGGTCATAGAAAATTCGTTACCACTTCCCGTTTGCAAAAACTTATAGCCACATGCCTCCTGATCATCGCTGTAATATGCTTACCTTCCAGTTCAGTCACCAAAGGCCACGTCGTCTAATTTAGTAACGCCCCCCTACTAAATACGTGCCGCGTGGCCTTATAAAACGGTATGCGCATGCTAGCTATGTGGGATGTCAATTGTGCGCATCGACAGGACATGCCAGGAAAGGGGGTGCAGTGTGTTAGTTCGTTGTAATTTTCTGATTTGCTGGTTCTGCTGAGTCATGGTCAGCTTTTAAAACATGGATGTCTATAATGAGGCGTCATTTTAGAATGTTGTATTAATACCGTAAATGATCTAATTGTAGACCTAGTTTCCAGCCGCATACAACCGTGACATATAGAGGAGTTGCATGTGACGTCGCGCGCATCTTACATCACTAAGTATGTTACTATAAATATGCGCTGCGTGGGTACGAGATAAACAATAACCGGACGGGAACGATAGAAGGCGGCGGCATACGCTCACGTGGTACATATTTATAGCGTGCCGTATACATAAATAGCAGCATACATATGATGTAACTAAACAATGCAAGGCGCGCGTGACGTCAATGCAACTCCTCTATTGGCACAAAGAGGGGGCGTGGTCCGGCCTGACAGGCCAGGGGTCTGGCCTGTCAGGCCGGCCTCACGGCTGTTACAATTGCATTGAAACGTGGACATTAGGCCCACACCCACTATGAATGTTAATTACCTAGCAACATGACTAATTAACTCCCTAGCAACTCATGTAATCCGGAAAGCAGGATTTTTAAAGCACACCTTTCACAATATCTACGATTTGATGGCACAGCTATGTGCAGCGAAGCATTTGAAACACAATGATACCAATTTCATTGCCTGTCTATTTATTCTAAAAAGAGCCATCCGGTTCAAAGATTAATGGTACAGCGTGGGTACCCACGAATCGCACGGGTTTGTGACAAATCCCGCCTTATTTTTTGTTACCCTAATGTTGTCATAGGAGGTTAAGAGGTTGTTTCAGTTGTTTTTGTTGTCGTTAGGCTCCCACGCGCGCTCGTGAGTAAGTATTTTGTCCGCTGAATATGTCAAACTGCGCCGCCATTTGGATTTAATATTCATGTTTTAATCTTTTTCCTTGTCCTTGTCACTGGCTGCGGTACTGCAGTTGATCCATATGGGCTGGGACATTGAAGTAGTGCTCCTTCATTATGCTTTTTAGCTTTAGTTTAAATTTTGCATGAATTGATTCAGGTCCCTGCTCTCCCATTAAGCCACAGCCTGCTTGGTGTGTTGACATCCATGCACTTCACCATGTGATCCTTCAGGAGATGCATTTTTACAGTTCTTTTCATACCCCCAAATGTGCTGTCCTACCCCAGCTTGCTTCAACCACCTGTAAGGAAGTTAAGGGAAAGTTATGGTTATGTACGCACATACTCCTTTAATTTGCTGCTGCATGGATGTGGCTAACCTGTTAAGAATCCACGGGATTCCAAGCATGGATTTGATGGCAAGTCCTAGCTTGCTTCAGTGGAATGTTAATAGTAATCCCTGCATCATGGAGTAACTTTTCTTTCCTTTCCTCACTCAGTTCATCCTCAAACAAGATATCAGCATCCTCAGCACCAGCACTCAGCATGGATCGTGTCATCTGAAGCTCATGAACATAGCACTTGTGGTGAGCTCAGAGAGTGGTGCTCATGGTGTGGATATGCAAACCATCTTCAAAGGTTGTATATGACAGATCAGTGTTAAATTTCATTTACACTTACTGTCCCTCCTGTTGGAATCTGCATGCAGTTCTTATTAGCATTTAGCATCTGGTGCATGCAGGACTTCACTAACAAGTTGCATTTCCTGTCAGTAGTGCCGTAACAATGTGAGGCGTAGCTGATTGCTTTCATGCTGCTCATGCAGTGCCACATGCCACCATAACATTTTGCAGGAGTTGCTGAATCAAGCTAGAAGTGGAATTGACATCCTTGCACTCCAAGGGTGCAGTGGAGTGACTGCAGGGACAGCATGCGGCTGCAGATAGCTATATAGGTGGATCCATTTCACCAGTCAAGTGGCACATACTAGCCTGTCACATGGGGAACACACCCAGACAGATAGAGCATTCCAACTCATTAAAGAGAGTGTCTGGGTGGATTTAGCTGCTGGCTGTATGAGGGGGGGATCTTTATTATTGGTGGCAATGGCTCCACAATTTCAGCATGCAAGACTGTTTCCAGAATATGACCTGTATTTGGGCCATCTATCCTTATAGACAGGCATACAACCTTGGAGTGCATGTGGTAAAAGTTATATGACAATTGCTAGATCTATCCATACCTTGCACCCATCTGAACCAATCAGTAAGCACTTGTATGTGCGCTTCTCCTTTTGCGCTGCAATCTTCCTCCTTAACACCAATTGGCACTTGCTGCAGAACATTGGTGGGTGGATCTCAGGGCAGTCTTTGGATACGTCAAAGTGGAAGCAATTTCTCAGTGAAGCTTGTGCACTTGTATGCACGCGTGTGGCGTTCTAGCTTAGCAGATAATACCGCCTGCTTCCTCACCCTTTGTTTAGCTTGCACCCACAGACCCGGCATAGGTCTTCCAATCTACAGCTACTACACGCGGTATTCATTAGAAACAGTTTGTGGTTTGTTTCGTTGTACGGCCTATATAGGGCGCGTGGGAGCCTGTAGTATTCATAGCATGACTAACCTTTCTTTGAACTTCACTTCTTACCTTTTAACATGGAGTTTATAAGGCGGGATTTGGAGAAAAGTAGCAACCAAATCGTCGAATTTTAGACAGGCAAATAAGTATCGCGATGCGCAACTGTTAGTGTATATTGAGCCGATGTGCTTTTCCTTGCGCATACGCAGTATGGGATTAGTAAGTGGTTGTTTTATAGCTAGCATCGATAGGATTTTGCATTACTGTAACGGGCTTTGCATAAACTGCCTCCTTTAGATGTTAGTTTTATAATGAGCTTATTGTACGCCATATTTGTCAATACCGTAATTCGGTTTATTCAATCTAATTACAAAACCTATTGTCACGGACCGAAACAGCCGTGGCCTGACAGGCCAGCTGGCCTTTGGCAGCCCTGGTCCAATTTGGTCGCAATAAGTCGAAAGCGCTCAAACCGCCTGACCCATTTCGGCTACTCTTCTGATTGGTTGAACGTGAAACCTTCTGGAGGAGTTAGTTGACTGGTTGCCATGCTTATAGCAAGACCGCTGCCACCATGTAGTGTGTGCCAAATACTGTGTGTGAATCCACCTCCACGTACAATTGGGCTGTTGTCAGGTGTCTGCACATTTGATAGTTGCAGTCAACAATGAAAAGTGGGAAGGAGAGAGTCACAGTGCAATTTATGGAATACCAACTGTGATACCATGAAGATGAATACTTAGTCTCGTACCCAGACCCTGATTCCCACAGCTGCGGATGGATTACATCACAGCTACGTGTACGTACGTAGCGGTGATGTAATCCATCCGCAGCTGTGGGAATCAGGGTCTGGGTACGAGACTAATGAATACTATGCTTGCCAATTTCTACCAGGTCACTTCAGCCTCTCCACAATAACTCGTCGTTATTGTTGCGTTCTTTTTATTGAATGGTGAGATTATATGCACGTGATGACTGGACCCATCTTTTTTTGTGTGTATAACCTCAAAGTGGAGGAGGGTGGACATTAGGAGGGGGAGAGTGGACATTGGAGGGGAGGAGGGTGAACATTAGGAGGGGAGAGTGGGGAGGAGGGTGGACATTAGGAGGGGAGGAGGGTGAACATTAGGAGGGGGAGAGTGGGGAGGAGGAGGGTGAACATTAGGAGGGTGGACATTGGAGGTGTTTGGCATGGTTTTCGACGCATTAACTAATTAAGTGTCCAAGCGCGAGCCACAGCAATACACACACACACACATACACACACACACACACACACACACACACACACACACACACACACACACACACACACACACACACACACACACACACACTTTGACGGGTTTTTTTTTTTTGCTGTGGAGGTAGGGTGTTGTCGATCGAAACGAAAGAAGAAAGGATGGATCTAGTACAATTTTGGGGGCAGAAATCGGCATTGTCGTGTAATTAAAACCAACGCAGAGCCGGGTGCATGCTGCTGGCATTCGAGCAGTCACGTACACGCGACTGTTTGAATAGTCCCCAGACTATACACATGTTACGGTTCAAACTTTTAACCAATTTACATACTTAAAAAATTTGTATATATAACGATGGGTGTATAGGCATGCACCCAAACTGCAAGAGAGGACATTTATATAGTTCCCGCATGTATATAAAATGTTCTTGATATAGGTCTATTCATTTGCGAACTGCGAGTCAGTGTACGCCTTACCGGTAGCATACCCCAGCAGAGCTCCAATGAATGCTCCACCGAGAGCAGCTCCAACTTCGATCTTCCGCTTAGTGCCTTCGTCAATTTCATTTTCCTCATCCTTTTCCAAGTGCTCTGACAAGGCGCGACCAACCACACCCCCCAACAATCCCCCGGTGAGACCCCCCATACCTACACCAACAAGGGAATTATGAGCCCTGGCCCCCTGAGGGGTCACGTTGTGTCCAATGCAGCTCCAGTTGGCGAAGGACTCGCAGTTGTTTCCAAAGAGTCTATAGTCTGTTTCGGCTTCTCTACTCAGAGCGCGTTCAATAGGGTCATCAAATACTTCAAAGGAGGAAGGGTAACGGAGGACTTCCAACATTGATAGCTCACTGGCTGTGAACGTTTTCACTTCTTGTTGAACTTTAGCTATGGGACCAGAGCCCATCCCTGAAGCACTTGAAAAGAAGCGTGCAGCATCTGCAACGTTGGCCTCAGCGTTGCCGTTGTAGTGGATGACTCTGATGGTGCTATCGTCAATCACCTCCATAACCAGCATGTGATGATAGTACAGGCCAAATAACTTTCTTATTCTAATGTGGTCTCCTACAACAGAAGATACAAAGAACACTTTCACTGACGGACAAGCACATCTGCTTCTCATGCACAGCGGGCTTGTTGTACATGCATGTCTGTTCTCAGTCACAACATGCATATTTTATTCGGCCATTGCATGCTTAGCTCTAAATGCTTTTTACCGTATACATGCATGTTCCATGCATATATATAATATTTTAAAAAGCAATATTCTAGGACTGATTCTGATTTAGACTATATCACAGCGGCGGATCCAGGGGGGGGGGGCACTCGGGGCACGTGCCCCCCCCCCCCCCCCCGATACGTGATCATATTAACTCTTTGAACGCCAGGTGTGTACATACATGCACACACAACCGTTACATCATTCATGCATGCATGAGTTAGATATTGCGTGCAAAAATGTGTTTATCAGTCACAGCTTTATGATGCATGCATATGCTTGCTGCACTTGTAACCTTATAAGTCCATGTACAAAGTAATTATGTTTCCTCTCACACTGGCTAAAGAACCCCATTATTCAGATGATCTCAACTGAAGCAGAATGATCATTTAGTGGTCTCAGAAGGTTAAAGAATTACATGAAATCGACGATGAACGAGAATCGTTTTAAATGGCTTGGCTCTTATGATGGTCCACCGTACATGCATCTCTGTGTCAGTCGAGGACATCATCGACACATTTGCGGCAAGGCATCCTCGAAGAATGCGATTGGATCTTATATTAGACGACAAATAACGCTATACCATAAATTATTGTTATGAATTTTGTGTAGTTAATACATGTGCACGCCGTTTTGTTTTCATTAATATCATGCGTATACTAGTACCGTAAACATGTGCGTTTTAAACAGCGCAAAACCCAACCGGTGAAAACAGCTTTTTTTAACGCGTTTCATGATTGGAATATAATAAAGTTGCAAAGCTTCTGGGGCTCCGCCTTAGACCCCAATGAGGGAGCTTACAGCGCTCCCCCATACCCCCTCGCTGGGGGGGGGGGGGGGGGGGGGGGGGGAGGGGTACCCCCCTCCCGCACCCATCCAGCCACACCCACCATCCGTGCCCCTCCCCCCTCCCCCCCAAAACCTGGATCCCCCGCTGTATCATAAGATCCTGTTAGTACTCACAAAAGACAACTGAACATCTGAAGTTGTGTCATTAGAGAGAAACGCGTGGGGTTCGCCCTATTTTTACTCAAAGGGGCCGTTAGATCATATACGTGCGTGACGACCTCCGGTACAGAGAGATCGGAGTATCTCGTGCGGAACTGAACGTTCTGGTCCGATTGGTATTATTTTACACCAACACTTAAGCCACGTTGCTGCGTCATTCGAAAGCTCACCTCGCTTTAGTTTCAAAAGGTTGTCAACTTTCTGAGCCTGATAGTTAAACAATGGTCCCTCAGCCATTGTCGCTAATCAAATACTGGGCTAACGGGCAACCCCCCGGGTATTTCCCTAGCTGCTTGGCAATAGACACCAAAACAGGGACCGGACACGAGAGTGCAGCTAATGATCCTGGGGACTAAACTCATACATTAATTAATGCCCTCCATCACATGATCGATGATGTCGCTTCTGGTAGTGTCAGTGTTGCTTGCAGTGGTCGCCTCGCAGGCGACTTCGGTGCAGTGGGACTGGCCTGTGCCGCAACGCAAGTACGACAGCAGGCCTCTCTCAGACCCGTACTGTAAAGCCAGCTTTCAAACCTTCTGTCCCAGCGGTCAGTTCTATTCCGCATCACCTACTGGTTTATTGTTGTGTAGGTAGTCGATTGGGTACAATGAGCGATTAAGCACGCATAGGGGAAGTGATACCAGGTTGGGGGGGGGGGGGGGGGGGGGGGGCAGTCTTGGGACGGCCTCGGAAGGTCACGTGTTAGGGATTCTTGTCTATCCCGAGGGTGTGTAGTTTGTGCTTTGCTTCCAGTAAATTGACGGTCATGGGTGTTCTCCGTGTGGTTCACGTATTCTTTCCGGTTGTGATTGCTTCTGTTGTGGGAGTTGGCTTTTTTGACGGTCGCTCCTCCTCTAGGCTATCCAAATGGCACCATTCCAAGAATGGACGATGATGACACTTTGGAGGTCTTTGTGCTGAAGGCTCCCATCTTTGAATCAAAATATGGCGACCTGCTAGGCAAATTTGTAAGTACCATACATTCTTTTTTTTTTTTAATTTAACCATATCTCTGACCTTAAAATGCCCTGTGTGGTGTCCTGTCCTTAACAGGACTTGATTCATGATGCCATTGGTTTCAAGAGCCTTAAGACAGGTCTGAACTACACCAGCGAGTGGTACGAGTTATTTGAACTCTTCAACTGCACCTTCCCCCACATCCTGGAGAACCAGACCACACCCATCTGGTGTAACCAAGGTGCCGCCTGCTTCTATTCTGGGATCAACGACATCCATTGGACCCAGAACGGAACTCTGAAGAAGGTGGCCGAGATAACAGGGCAGCAGTTCAACACGTTGGCTGATTACATCATCAGTGATAACAACACAGGCATATACTACGAGACTTGGCGGGTGAGGAACTCCACAGACAGCAGCTCCTTCATTCAGTGGTTTGACCCTTACGACTGTACCAGTTACGTCATACGCGTATTCCAGTTCCTCGGAGAACTAGGGGTCAACTACACAACGGACTACACTTCCAACTACACCATGCTCAGCCTGTACTGCGACATGCCCACCTATCTGGCCAACGAGACGCAGGTGTACGGCCCAGGGGGGGACAAGGAGCTTGCACAGACGTTGGACACGTTCTATAGCTACTTCCAGGCGCACCAGACACCGCTGCACTTTGTGGAGAGTCTCCTACACATCTATCAGTATGTGATGCTGGAGAAGGAGTTCTTCCTTTACTACAACGAGGCCTACTGGCGCCTTCCTATGAAGGCTCCTTACATCAAGGCCTCGTATGAGTACATTCCCTTCTACACTCCCCCATCCAAGAGGGGGAAGTGAGGGGGTGGGAGGAGGTCTCTCTTGTTGGTGTCTGATTATTATGGACGTGGCAATGTGCTGACCCTGGTAGACGTGTTGTGTTGTGTTCTGTGGACCTCGTGATTTGTTGGGTTTTTTAATGTTGTGAACCTGATGTGAGCTCTTATCCGATTCGGTATCGCCTCGTTGCCTGCTAGGTGTGTGGGTATATTACAATCCCTCGTACAATAGGAGCCAGTGTTATTTTGAAACAATGCCGTGTACTGTGGAACGTTATGATGTTTACTATTAGTGGGACATTGTACAAATTACAACTTTCCACGATCGATCATCCTCCTACACACACCGCGTGAGTGTGTACGTATAGTGTGTGGTGTGGGCTCGTTTAGGGATGCGACCTGCAGTTGCCTTCTAATAAAGATCGTAGCTAGCTCGGATCGGGGTGTGAAGGATTTATTAAGCGGTGAATTTATTTGGGATGGAACTTAACTCAGTGACGTCTTCAGCTGCTGCCATGGATGTACCCGCTCGCGCCTACCCGCCAGTCCTGCTCTTCTGCCACCCTTCTATGGAGATCCTGGCGAAGAAGATTGTTGCCAGCGTTGCCGAAAGCGTGAGTACATTTATTTTCGCTGCCGCCAATCTGAGCTTCTGCGTCGAGCATTGTGATGTTGTATTACCTGCCAAGCTGCCTTTGCTGTGGATGTGCTTTTTGGCGTAATTGTTTGCACACGAGATGAGACCAATACTGTGTGGTGCACCGCTAAAGTTGATCTCCTTTGCAGAAAGGTGCGAGGAATTACCGCCTTGTGGAGCTACACAACAACTTGCAGTGGGACAGTTTTGCCGACGGATGGCCCAACATCTTCATCGACAACGTTAAAGAAATCGCAGGACGTGATGGTAAGGGGAGGGAGAGGAAGGGAATGTGGAATGAGATGTGGAGGTAGGAGAGGGAGGGGTGGGAGGTTAGGATGTGGAGGTAGGAGAGGGAGGGGTGGAGGTTAGGATGTGGAGGTAGGAGAGGGAGGGGTGGGAGGTTAGGATGTGGAGGTAGGAGAGGGAGGGGTGGGAGGTTAGGATGTGGAGGTAGGAGAGGGAGGGGTGGGAGGTTAGGATGTGGGCGGTGTGATAACTAGTAATGTGTCTTTTTCAATGCAGTCATTCTGCTGGTCAGCTTTGACTCACCTTCTGTCATCTTTGAGCAGCTAGCTGTCATCTACTCATTACCAAGGTAATAGCATGGAATGGTTTGACCATTGTGACTTTTCCTTTTCTTGTGGGTGTGGCTTTGTGACCTCACCTCTGGGTGTGGCTTGGCAGGTACCTCATCAGGTCCTTCCGGATCATCCTTCCGTACTTCCCCACGGCCACCATGGAGAGAGTGGATCGAGAGGGACAGATTGTCACTGCCAAGGTGGGGCATTTGGGACTGGGCACCTCACATATCGGTTCATTCACTGTGATACTGAATGTGCCAAGTTCACCCACCATTAATGTTCACCCACCATTAATGTTCACCACCATTAATGTTCAATGGCCACCATGTACCTCACTGTTGTCACCCACCATTAATGTTCTATGGTCACCATGTACCTCACTGTTATCACCCACCATTAATGTTCTATGGTCACCATGTACCTCACTGTTGTCTCCATGACACCCACCCCAATGGACTCGGCCTTTTCTTATACCACAACAGTGCCCCACCCCCAAGTGTACCAATAAACATTCCCCACCGCCAAGTGTACAATTGGATGTGATTGACCATACAGTATCTTCTTTCTCCTCACAGACTCTGGCCACCATGCTTTCTGTTGTTCCCTTGGCAGCAAGAGGCCCCGCCCAGATCTTCATCTTTGACATCCACACACTCCAAGAGAGATTCTACTTCACTGACCAAGTCATACCTCGGTAATGACCACACCCCCCACACACATATGCACACACACACACACATACACATGCACACACACATGCATACTCATACCCTTATATGGTACTCCCTACTCCTTGTGCCCCTATATGGCCTTCCAATACTCCAGTGTTTGTCATGCCCTTATATGGTCCTCCCTACTCCTTGTGCCCCTATATGGCCTTCCAATACTCCAGTGTTTGTCATGCCCTTATATGGTCCTCCATGTACCCCATGCCCTTATATGGACCTCCATGTACCCCATGCCCTTATATGGACCTCCATGTACCCCATGCCCTTATATGGTCCTCCATGTACCCCATGCCCTTATATGGACCTCCATGTACCCCATGCCCTTATATGGTCCTCCATGTACCCCATGCCCTTATATGGTCCTCCATGTACCCCATGCCCTTATATGTCCTCCATGTACCCCATGCCCTTATATGGTCTTCCATGTGCCCCATGCCCTTATATGGACCTCCATGTACCCCATGCCCTTATATGGACCTCCATGTACCCCATGCCCTTATATGGACCTCCATGTACCCTATGCCCTTATATGGTCCTCCATGTACCCCATGCCCTTATATGGTCCTCCATGTACTCTATGCCCTTATATGGACCTCCATGTACCCCATGCTCTTATATGGACCTCCATGTACCCATGCCCTTATATGGTCCTCCATGTACCCCATGCCCTTATATGGACCTCCATGTACCCATGCCCTTATATGTCCTCCATGTACCCCATGCCTATATGGACCTCCATGTACCCCATGCCCTTATATGGTCCTCCATGTACCCCATGCCCTTATATGGTCCTCCATGTACTCTATGCCCTTATATGGACCTCCATGTACCCCATTCTCTTATATGGACCTCCATGCCCTTATATGGACCTCCATGTACCCCATGCCCTTATATGGACCTCCATGTACCCCATGCCCTTATATGGACCTCCATGT
>JABACO010000022.1:705375-718046 GCA_013339895.1 Ephydatia muelleri
AATGTGGAATGAGATGTGGAGGTAGGAGAGGGGAGGGGTGGGAGGTTAGGATGTGTGAGGTAGGAGTGGGAGGGGTGGTAGGTTAGGATGTGGAGGTAGAGAGAGGGGAGGTGGGGAGGTTAGGGATGATGGAGGTAGGAGAGGGAGTGGTGGGAGTGTTAGGATGTGGAGGTAGGAGAGGGGAGGGTGGGGAGTTAGGCATGTGGGCGGTGTGATAACTAGTAATGTGTCTTTTTCAATGCAGTCATTCTGCTGGTCAGCTTTGATTCACCTTCTGTCATCTTTGAGCAGCTAGCTGTCATCTACTCATTACCAAGGTAATAGCATGGAATGGTTTGACCATTGTGACTTTTCCTTTTCTTGTGGGTGTGGCTTTGTGACCTCACCTCTGGGTGTGGCTTGGCAGGTACCTCATCAGGTCCTTCCGGATCATCCTTCCGTACTTCCCCACGGCCACCATGGAGAGAGTGGATCGAGAGGGACAGATTGTCACTGCCAAGGTGGGGCATTTGGGACTGGGCACCTCACATATCGGTTCATTCACTGTGATACTGAATGTGCCAAGTTCACCCACCATTAATGTCCACCATTAATGTTCACCACCATTAATGTTCAATGGCCACCATGTACCTCACTGTTGTCACCCACCATTAATGTTCTATGGTCACCATGTACCTCACTGTTGTCACCCACCATTAATGTTCTATGGTCACCATGTACCTCACTGTTGTCTCCATGACACCCACCCCAATGGACTCGGCCTTTTCTTATACCACAACAGTGCCCCACCCCCAAGTGTACCAATAAACATTCCCCACCGCCAAGTGTACAATTGGATGTGATTGACCATACAGTATCTTCTTTCTCCTCACAGACTCTGGCCACCATGCTTTCTGTTGTTCCCTTGGCAGCAAGAGGCCCCGCCCAGATCTTCATCTTTGACATCCACACACTCCAAGAGAGATTCTACTTCACTGACCAAGTCATACCTCGGTAATGACCACACACCCCACACACATATGCACACACACACACACATACACATGCACACACACATGCATACTCATACCCTTATATGGTACTCCCTACTCCTTGTGCCCCTATATGGCCTTCCAATACTCCAGTGTTTGTCATGCCCTTATATGGTCCTCCCTACTCCTTGTGCCCCTATATGGCCTTCCAATACTCCAGTGTTTGTCATGCCCTTATATGGTCCTCCATGTACCCCATGCCCTTATATGGACCTCCATGTACCCCATGCCCTTATATGGACCTCCATGTACCCCATGCCCTTATATGGTCCTCCATGTACCCCATGCCCTTATATGGACCTCCATGTACCCCATGCCCTTATATGGTCCTCCATGTACCCCCATGCCCTTATATGGTCCTCCATGTACCCCATGCCCTTATATGTCCTCCATGTACCCCATGCCCTTATATGGTCTTCCATGTGCCCCATGCCCTTATATGTCCTCCATGTACCCCATGCCCTTATATGGACCTCCATGTACCCCATGCCCTTATATGGTCCTCCATGTACCCCATGCCCTTATATGGTCCTCCATGTACTCTATGCCCTTATATGGACCTCCATGTACCCCATTCTCTTATATGGACCTCCATGTACCCGATGCCCTTATATGGACCTCCATGTACCCCATGCCCTTATATGGACCTCCATGTACCCTATGCCCTTATATGATCCTCCATGTACCCCATGCCCTTATATGGTCCTCCATTTACTCTATGCCCTTATATGGACCTCCATGTACCCCATGCTATATGGACCTCCATGTACCCCATGCCCTTTTATGGTCCTCCATGTACCCCATGCCCTTATATGGACCTCCATGTACCCATGCCCTTATATGTCCTCCATGTACCCCATGCCCTTATATGGTCTTCCATGTGCCCCATGCCCTCATATGTCCTCCATGTACCCCATGCCCTTATATGGACCTCCATGTATCCCATGCCCTTATATGGTCCTCCATGTACCCCATGCCCTTATATGGTCCTCCATGTACTCTATGCCCTTATATGGACCTCCATGTACCCCATTCTCTTATATGGACCTCCATGTACCCCATGCCCTTATATGGACCTCCATGTATCCCATGCCCTTATATGGACCTCCATGTACCCCATGCCCTTATATGGACCTCCATGTACCCTATGCCCTTATATGATCCTCCATGTACCCCATGCCCTTATATGGTCCTCCATTTACTCTATGCCCTTATATGGACCTCCATGTACCCCATGCTATATGGACCTCCATGTACCCCATGCCCTTATATGGTCCTCCATGTACCCCATGCTCTTATATGGACCTCCATGTACCCCATGCCCTTATATGGACCTCCATATACCCCATGCCCTTATATGGACCTCCATGTACCCATGCCCTTATATGGTCCTCCATGTACCCCATGCCCTTATATGGTCCTCCATGTACCCCATGCCCTTATATGGTCCTCCATGTACCCCATGCCCTTATATGGACCTCCATGTACCCATGCCCTTATATGAACCTCCATGTACCCCATGCCCTTATATGGACCTCCATGTACCCCATGCCCTTATATGGACCTCCATGTGCCCCATGCCCTTATATGGACCTCCATGTGCGCCATGCCCTTATATGGACCTCCATGTGCCCCATGCCCTTATATGCTTATGTGGCACCTTCATGCCCTTATACTGTGCTCCCTCCTCCTCAGACTCCTCACAGCCATGCCCCTCCTCCTCACAGAGTTGAGGGCTCTTCCTGACAGCCACAATGTGTCGGTAGCGTTCCCTGATGACGGGGCGTACAAGCGATTCAGCTCCGAACTCAGTTGCTTCCCAACCATCACCTGCATCAAAGTTAGGACTGGGGCCAAGAGGGTCATCAATATTAAGGAAGGTACGTTTTGTCTTTAATAACCATCATTATAATTTTTGTTGCATTGGCATAAAAGTATACCTAGATGTCACTAGAAGTAGTACTATAATTAGTGGGCATGAATTAGAAATAGTGCTACAGTTAGTGGGCATGAACATAGTTAGCGAGTGTGGTTCTATAATGAGGGCCCTGCTATGACTCCTCAAGATGTCAACCCTTGCAGGTGTGACAGAGGGACGCCATGTTGTCATAGTAGATGACCTTGTCCAGACAGGAGGAACACTGCTAGAGTGTGCCAAGGTAACCATGAGAACATGTGGGTGTGTGATGGGTGAGGGTGTGAAGAATGTGGATATCGGTGATGTTATGAGTTTGGATGCTGAGGGTTTGGGACATCATGCTGGTATTAGTGGGTGGGTGTGCCATAAGTGTGTGTGTGTGCCATAAGTGGGTGTGTGTGCCATAAGTGTGTGTGTGTGCCATAAGTGTGTGGGTGCCATAAGTGTGTGGGTACCATAAGTGTGGGTGCCATAAGTGTGTGTGTGCCATAAGTGGGTGCCATAAGTGTGTGGGTACCATAAGTGTGGGTGCCATAAGTGTGTGTGTGCCATATGTATGTGGGTGCCATAAGTGTGTGTGTGCCATAAGTGGGTGCCATAAGTGTGTGGGTGCCATAAGTGTGTGGGTGCCATATGTATGTGGGGAGGTACCACATTGTGCCAAGATATGGTCTTTGAATGTTGCTTTTCAGAAGTAAGATATGTTCATATTGTTCTGAGATGAACATCTTGGCACATGGTCACACACACACACACATACACACACACACACACACACACACACACACACACACACACACACACACACACACAGGCCATAAGGGCTGCAGGAGCCACCAGTGTTAGTATCTTCATCACACATGGGGTCTTCCCTGCTGAGTCATGGAAGAAGTTCATCAATGGGGAGGTGACATTTGAGAACATCTGGATCACAGATTCTATTCCACACTGCTTGGAGATAGCCAAGCAAAGGCCATTCAAGCTTCTGACCCTCTCCCAAATGATAGCAGACTCTCTCTTAGGCTACGACCTTGTTAGCGAGTCACAATGACCTGATTACCTAGGGAGAAAGGTTTGTACCAGCAGGTATAAGAAAGTACCTTTTTATGTCAAAGGAAAATGTAAAAAGATGTCAAGTCGTGGAGTAGACAATGTAAGATTGTGTTGGTGCGCTGTGTCTGTAAAGGTACCAGATCGATCGTAGAGTTGTATGGTGTGTCCATCCGATCCCAGGTTGGAGCCTGATGTTAGGGTATTGTGTTGATAGTTAGCTAGTGGTTGTACGATCATGTGCAGTCCGTCAATGGTTGGACTGATAGGGTCACTACTCACCATCACCTGATAGGGTCACTACTCACCACCACCTGATAGGGTCACTACTCACCACCACCTGATAGGGTCACTACTCACCATCACCTGATAGGGTCACTACTCACCACCACCTGATAGGGTCACTACTCACCACCACCTGATAGGGTCACTACTCACCACCACCTGATAGGGTCACTACTCACCATCACCTGATAGGGTCACTACTCACCACCACCTGATAGGGTCACTACTCACCACCACCTGATAGGGTCACTACTCACCACCACCTGATAGGGTCACTACTCACCATCACCTGATAGGGTCACTACTCACCATCATCTGATAGGGTCACTACTCACCATCACCTGATAGGGTCACTACTCACCATCACCTGATAGGGTCACTACTCACCATCACCTGATAGGGTCACTACTCACCACCACCTGATAGGGTCACTACTCACCATCACCTGATAGGGTCACTACTCACCATCACCTGATAGGGTCACTACTCACCATCACCTGATAGGGTCACTACTCACCACCACCTGATAGGGTCACTACTCACCACCACCTGATAGGGTCACTACTCACCACCACCTGATAGGGTCACTACTCACCACCACCTGATAGGGTCACTACTCACCATCACCTGATAGGGTCACTACTCACCATCACCTGATAGGGTCACTACTCACCATCACCTGATAGGGTCACTACTCACCATCACCTGATAGGGTCACTACTCACCATCACCTGATAGGGTCCCTCACCTGATAGGGTCACTACTCACCATCACCTGATAGGGTCACTACTCACCATCACCTGATAGGGTCACTACTCACCATCACCTGATAGGGTCACTACTCACCACCACCTGATAGGGTCACTACTCACCACCACCTGATAGGGTCACTACTCACCACCACCTGATAGGGTCACACTGATATCTAACCACTGTCTATTCAAATACATTGGCAAAGTTAAATGACTGAATGCCATGTACCCACTACTGTAGGCGGTATGTACCCACTACTGTAGGCGGTATGTTTCCACTACTGTAGGCGGTATGTACCCACTACTGTAGATGGTATGTTCATACTACTGTAGGTGGTATGTACCCACTACTGTAGGTGGTATGTACCCACTACTGTAGGTGGTATGTACCCACTACTGTAGATGGTATGTTCCCACTACTGTAGGTGGTATGTTCCCACTGACGAGTGGCACCACTTCACTTTAGTTGCAAAAGGATCGTCGTAATGAATCATGCAAGTTATTATTAACTCTATAATGAATTAACTCAATAATGAAGCATGAAGTTATTAATCCAATAGCCAAAAAGCTCAATAGGTGGACTCAGGCAACAACAGAGCTGTTGTTTGGCTCAAAACTATAAACATTCAGCCTGCTGTGTGTTGTGCCTTTGCATGGGATGACTTGTCCAAGTTAACAATAACAATTCTAATTAAATACTTTCATATTTGCCATATTAAATCTATTCAAGAGAGAGTCCCCAAGTCCATGATCCAAACTAATAAATTCTAATAACCAGATACATGACCAGCTGAAATTGGTACTTATAATTACTGCCAAAGTGCCCCTGAACAACATCTTGTGGTCATATATATAAAATAAGAGTATTAATAAACATGGCATGATAAAATGGCATTGATAGACATATTGCAGACATCACACATCGTTATGACTGCACAAATCCAGAAGAGACAAAGAGACTTCCATATGCTACTGACAAAAGTGACCAACCAGAGGCCTTGCTGTCGGCTAGACTGCTGTCTGTGTTGTGGGGCCAGCAACCTTATTGGTCTGGCTGATGACTTGGCCTGTGTCCTGGCAACACTTCATCAACATGTCTCCCCCAGTAACCCCTCCTGGGACCTCCAGGCTGCGGGGCAGGTGCTTGTATGCAAACACCTTGGCCATGGCATGCTCAGGGATGGAAGTCACGCTCCTACTTCCTGTCTCCTGTAGGTGGATGACGATATCTTAATTAGAGCACACCTTACTATGCATTCGTTGCCAATCTGTATTGCTATGGCATAAAGTCAAAGTACATTGGGGGATTCCCCTACCTTGGACTGATGATGTCGTCTTCTCAGGGAGGCGGAGCGTCCAGTGCAGCTGAGGAGGAGCTGGGTGTGGAGAGGGTTCGCCCCAGCAATGGAGCTCTCGAATCCCTTGTAGAGGTGCAGCTAAAAGATGGGAGGAGGGGAGGAGGAGATGGCATTAGATGGACTCATACAATGCCTCAAATCATTGCACCAAAACCGACACGGTCAATCACTTCCATTTAAAGAGCTCTTGGCACCTCCTCCCCACAGCAGCTTCCTTACCTTGGGCCTGGCTTGGGGCAGCAGCTTGACCAGATGTGACATGGTGTCCACATCTTGTGTGAAGCTGTGCACCAGGGTCCTCCTCACTGACTCCACGTGACAATGCTCCTCCCATATGGCCGTGCGCAACTGCAGGAGCCACTCACATGCCAGCAGAAGACCAAGCTGCCAGAGGGACACCAAGAGGTCATGTGCTAGCACTCTGTGCTAACCCTCCCTCCCACCCTCTCCACACCAGCACCTCCACCCAATTATATCCCCTTCCCTGATGAAGCCTCTTCCCCAGACCCTCCCAACAAGTCCCTGAAGCCCTCTTCCTCAGACCCTCCCTAATGAATCCCTTGTCCCAGACCCAAACCCCACCCAATAAATTCTTCTTTCCCAGACCCTCCCTGATGAAGCCCTCTTCCTCAGACCCTTCCTGATGAAGCCCTTGTCCCAGACCCAAACCCCACCCAATAAATTCTCTTTCCCAGACCCTCCCAACAAAGCCCTCTTCCCCAGACCCTACCCAATGAAGCTGTCTTCTCCAGACCCTACCCAATGTAGCCCTCTTCCCCAGACCCCCACCTGGTGAAGCCCTCCCTCAGCTGTGTTTGAGTTCTCTTGCAACACGTCCCTCACGCACGTCTTCAGTATGTCACTGGTGAGGGTGCACAGCTGCAAGAGGTGCTCAACAGGTGGCTGTACGTCTTTGGTGGTGGGATGGTGCAGTCTTGCAGCCATGAAGGATTGGTACAGAGCTGTTCGCACGGGAGAGCTGGAGAGGAGGAGGAGGAGTTAATGTACCACTATAGACTTAACAGTTCAACCTGCACTAACACCAGTTCTTATAGCTACATTGTTGGTTTTTGCACTGACAGAGTAACTGGGCACTAAAAGGAATGCACTGCATGTCCAAAGACCCTCTATGTGTCACACTCCCATACCATACCTGTCCCCCGAGATGCCATCAATACTGGCGTAGTGCTCTTGTGCCAGACTGTCTTTTCCCATATACCAATAACACGCCACCAGTCCAATGGATGCCCACCACTCGATGACATCGAAACCTGTACACATGGAAACAAGTCAATGAATAGCTAAGTGCCCTTATCACACTCCTCCCCAGACCATATCACACTCCTCCCAGACCACTAAACCATATCACACTCCTCCCCAGTCCCACTAACACTTTTTTCATGCTCCTCCCTCGTCTACCAGCACCCCTCCTCCCCAGACTCACCAGAATCGCTAGTGTCCACAACAGTGCCCAGGGACTTCATATTGGCATGCAGCATTGACCGCGCCTCCTCGGCAAGATGGTGAACCTGACGCAGCGTGGTCAGAGCCGCCTCCCCCTGGTACCCATCCCCCTGGTGGGCGGAGCTCTCCGGGAAGAGGAGGAGAGAGAAAGCATCATGCAACAGCTGCTTAGAGTACGCCCTGGCAATGGAGCACATCGGGAGGGCTGGGGAGGAGGTAAATGGGACACTCAAACAACTGAATAACCAGTAATTAATCATCATGTTCAATGGTATTCTGAGGTAATCTGATTGGACTGACTTGCCACTCCATGATAGAGACGGGATGCACCAGTCACTTCCAGCGACCAGGATGTTCCCATGAGGTAGCTCCTCCCCTGGGGCGTGGCCATCCACTTATGGGGCGTGGCTAGACCACTCGCACGAGAGCAGTGGAAATAATACCACTGTTGGAGGGAAGAACACCGTCACTCATGGTAACAGTAGCCATGGTTACACTGACCATCAGTGGGCGGGACCAATGAGGTATTGAGAAGTGGCACTGGAGGCCCAGAGTGAAGTACATCTCTGCCAGGTGTCCAGGTTGTAGCAGGGAGAAAGGTGTGTCAAGCTTCGCAAAGTTGATGGCGTTGATTCCGGTGTAGAAGCTGATGCCTCTGAGGCCCCTCCCACCACTTACTGCAAGGGAAGAACTAGTAAGCCCAGGTACACATGTACACCCACACATCCAAGCACACACACACACACACACACACACACACACCACACACACACACACACACACACCACACATACTCACATGCCATGTTGACTTGGTGGAGGAAATGGTATGCCTCTGCTATGTCCGCAGCAGTCACACCAAATCTCTCCTTTTTGGAGCTCACTTCAGCTTGTTGTGGTTTCTTCACAAAGAAGCTAGCGAGTGCCACAGCCCACTGCCCAATCATGGCCTGGGGAGGAGGAAGGTTAGCAATGAGTAACACATGTCTACATCAAGAGACCTGTACACACACACACACGCTCAACCACCTCACCTATCCACCCACCCTTCCCTCTCACACTCCACCCTTCCCCTCTCACACCCACCCTTCCCTCTCACAACCACCCTTCCCTCTCACACCAACCCTTCCCTCTCCCACCCACCCTTCCCCTCTCACACCCACCCTTCCCCTCTCACACCCACCCTCACCCTCTCACACCCACCCTTCCCCTCTCACACCCACCCTTCCCTCTCACACCCACCCTTCCCCTCTCACACCCACCCTTCCCCTCTCACACCCACCCTTCCCCTCTCACACCCACCCTTCCCCTCTCACACCCACCCTTCCCTCTCACACCCACCCTTCCCTCTCACACCCACCCTTCCCCTCACCTGAAAGAGGATGTGTTGCAGCACACTCCAGCACATGTCCACACACAGGCTGAGGTAGGAGTTGGGCAATGGACGCCCAATGTCCTGCAGAAGCATCTCCAGACTGTCCCGAGCCTTCAAGAGCTGACCCTGAGAGGGAGGGAGGTCATATTGGTTGCCATGGCACCCTGACTTACTACTGAGAACACTACATGCACAAACATGTCACCTCCCACACCCATTCATAAACCTCACAACACATGGCACTGACCACACCCACCCATAAACCTCCCCACACGACACATGGCATTGACCACACCCACCATTTGCAGGTGCTTCTCGGCCTGGCCTTTATGTTGCCAGAACTTGGACACACTTCGAGCATTGGTCGAAGCTCTAGGAAGTGCCCTCATGGTCACTAGACCATAGCACACCATGGCAACCAACAGCCACACAGCCCAATAGGTCCAGTAGACGGCAGTATCTAGGGGAGTCTGGTCCCCAGACTCGAATCCGCTGAGCACACGTGAGCCGGCATGCAGTTGAGGGGCGTGACCTTTGGTGATGGAGAGCGGTCCCACAAAGAACAGCATGGCCATGAGAACACATAGGAGGCCATGGGAGGCCGCAGATGGACGACCATTGGTAGAGCTGGCCAAGCGTGCCAGTAGAGAGAACTTATAATCCTGAGCACTCATATCCTGGGGGAAGGGAGAGGGAGAGATGCTAGTGAACCGTGCTGACACACCCACCCACACACACACACCCACACCCACACCCACACACACACACACACACACACACACACACACACACACACACACACACACACACACAGGTACACTCACAGTGAACAGGTCTTCTGGGGAAGAGGGATGACCGGAGTCTTGCTCAGACTCGGACTGGTGTGGTGAGATCTGCCGACTTGGTGGTGTGTTGGGTGCACTCACCAGGGTAAGGTTAAGCTTACCAGCTGGCGCTGTGATATGCGTACGTGTGTGTGTGTGTGTGTGTGTGTGTGTGTGTGTGTGTGTGTGAACAGAATCAGTCAATGTGCAAGCAGATAGTCATGCACCTATCACAGACACACACACACACACACACACACACACACACAGACACACACACCTTTGCCAAGAGTTTGTCTCAACTGTTGGTTCTCTTCGTGTAGTACTTTAACGTTCTTCTCCAGATATCTGATGTAGTCTATAGTCTTCTGAAGCACAGCTGACTTCTGCAGCTGTGGGCATAGCAACACGTAACCATGGCAGCTAGTGTGGACAATCCCCACCCCACGAGGTGCTCATGTGTTAAAATCACAGATGCCCATGTTCGAATATTCAGGTGCTTAAATCTGCACACACTCACACACACACCCAGACCCCCCTCCCCCCCCCCACACCCCTCCCCAAATAACTGACCCTCTTGTTGTCTCTGGTGTGTCTGGCTACTATCTCCCTCAGGGTGCCAATACGGTCATTGATACTGGTACGGTACTTCTTCTCAATGAGATTATGCACCTTCCTCCTGTCTGGCTCTGGAATGTCATCATTGTCATCCTGCAGTAACTAGGCAACAGACTATGAGTGGTCACCCAAACCACATGCTATGTGTGTGGACAACAGGTATCAAAATGAGGTCCCATCTAAAAATAAGCCATTAATTAATTTCAGTATAAATGGCCCTTCAAGTACAGTCCTCCAAATGAAAAGCTGCCAAAACAATTTTTTGCATATATCTTCTAACGCTTCATGCTATAAGCATGGCAAATACATTTCACATTCAGCAAACACTTCTGCGTAAGAAACTGTGGTTTTAATCTAATTAAGATGCGTAAACAAATAACGGTTAAAACTCATTTACGTTGTACACATGATATAAATTTGAACTCTCAGCTACATTCCAAGTGGGAGTTTTGATTGAAAAATGAATTTCAGTTGTAATAACCAAAGAACAGGTTAGGGGTTATAATATGTGATGATGTGGTTGTCTCATTGTATGCCAATACATATGGTGGCACCATGATTAAAATGCTGAATTTAACTTCCTTCACTTTCACACACACAGAAACATGCAATAACACACAGACACACACACACAAACAAACCCAACATACCTCTGGGGCTAGGGTGGGTGAAGGAGATAAGGACCTTAGGGATTGCTGTTGTTGCAGAGTTGGGAGAGGCAACAGGTCCCTCAATCCTCCACTAGTGCCTTCTGCCAGAAGCTCATAGCTCATGGAGGCTACCTGTTGCTGCTGGGGAGATGGCCTGCTGGTTGCCATGACGGTCACGGGCGCCTCTGCGGTTCTCAGCGCGGAGAGGAGGGATGTGGTCGTATTAACCCCTTGGCTCTTCGATATGCTCGCTATCTGAAGCTGGTTCTTCAAAATTTCCGTCTTCAATAAAGTCTGTGGAAGAAAAGAACGGATCACAGAACCATGCGCGCGACACAGGCGCGCGCTTCCACCTGCTGCAGCTCAAACAGCTTCTGTTGCTGCAGTTTCTGTTGCCTCTCGAGACGCTGGGTCTCTTCTATGAGCTTGATTGAGCATGTCGAGTCAAGCAAGGACAGGCCGCTTGCTGTCATCATTCCGCGGGAAACGGAAGTGGCGGGAAGGGAGTCGGGGATCCCAGTGGAAGGGTCCAACATGGGTTCCAGTTCCGACAGCTGGCCCTCGAAAAGTGGTGTCCAATCGTTTGGCAACAACTGATCTGTTTCAATACGCGGCGATATAGTTACGAAATGCTCTTTCTAACGAAGAACTGTAGCGACAAGTGCTTACCTGTCAAAAGGCCAAGATCCATGCCTTGACTAAGGGGAAGCTGTACGTTCGCAGGGGACAGATAGTAATTGCACGCCTGACTTGCTTCAGGCTTGCAAATCGTACCATAGCCTTCGTCAAAAGAAGCCATGGCGTTATTATCATCAGTCGATCTTTTGACCAATCAGGTTAAAGATTGGGTCAGGTGATGGCATCAGCATACATTGCGCGTGAAATGAACATGGCTGCTTAATTAAAAAATAGAAGTATGTAAACATTCACCTATTAATAGCTGTGTCACGTGTTGTACTATGCGAAGGAGACGTGGCTTCTGTGGTGATGTCCGTACCAATCAAGCTATACCTGCATCGAGACTGGAACGAAAAGGCAATAGAAATTCGGCGTATCCTGCTTGACTCGGACTCGCACGCGGGCTATGAGGCCCTTGTTGAAAAGATAGGCCAGCTGTTCCCAGCGCTCCGCACCGACAAGCTGACTATTGCATGGCTAGGTACGACATCTAAGACAGGACGGCAGTGTGTTTCTATGGTGACAGCCCGCTAGGATAAGCTGCATAGTTGCAACTGGGGTTTTTCCCACCCATATTTGGCGCTTTTTGGCATAATCACTTCTCTCTCTCCACCTCTCTCTCCTCCACCTCTCTCCTCTCTCCACTTCTCTCTCTCCACTCTCCTCGCC
>JABACO010000022.1:719046-749666 GCA_013339895.1 Ephydatia muelleri
TAGTGTGTCCCCAGTCCATGCACGTATGGGTTAGTGTGTCCCCAGTCCATGCATGTATGGGTCAGTGTGTCCACAGTCCATGCACGTATGGTTAGTGTGTCCCCAGTCCATGTATGTATGGGTCAGTGTGTCTGCAGTCCATGCACGTATGGGTTAGTGTGTCCCCAGTCCATGTATGTATGGGTCAGTGTGTCCGCAGTCCATGCACATATGTGTCCGTGTGTCCCCAGTCCATGCATGTATGGGTCAGTGTGTCCGCAGTCCATGTATGTATGGGTCAGTGTGTCCCCAGTCCATGCACATATGTGTCAGTGTGTCCCCAGTCCATGCATGTATGGGTCAGTGTGTCCGCAGTCCATGTATGTATGGTTAGTGTGTCCCCAGTCCATGCACGTATGGGTTAGTGTCCCCAGTCCATGCATGTATGGATTAGTGTGTCCCCAGTCCATGCACGTATGGGTTAGTGTCCCCAGTCCATGCATGTATGGATTAGTGTGTCCCCAGTCCATGCACGTATAGGTTAGTGTGTCCCCAGTCCATGCACATATGGTTAGTGTGTACCCAGTTCATGAAAAGGTCTGTGCATATTGTATTATATGCTGGCCACACCCACCTGCTACCCTTTAGGAGTCAATCTCTCAAGAAGAGCGGGAGGCTTTCTGGTTGCTAAAAGACATGGGTTATGACATTGAAGATGGCTGTATTGCACAGTTGGTCAGGGACAAGCATGGAGACATACAAGCAATTATGGAGACTCTCTGTCCTTGAGCAGTGAAGCTGGTCCCCAGCCCCACCATCTATGTGACATCATTTCAGAGGATGGTGTGGGAACGAGACCTTGACGAGATATGTCTGTAGGTGTTAAAGCTTATCTGTACCAGGACTGGAAAAGTGAACCAGTGGAAATCCGCCGCTTTTCGATCGACGGAGATGTGGCTGCCTGCTACGACTACTTGGCGCAGAAACTCTGTCAAGTGTTTCCCACTTTGTGCGCTGACTGCGTTCAGATTTACTGGGAAGGTTAGGGGTCGGGTTTGTGTTGAATGGAAATGCCTTGACAACCATGACCCGACCAAACCCGCTCAGACGCCGATGGGGATAGAATTACAATCTCGTGCGATGCCGACGTAGCCGAGGCATTGGAGCGATTTGACGGGACGGTGTTTCGCGTTCTGGTAGGAGGTAAGCGAAGCCGTGTCCTCTCCTTGGACAACGACCAGGTAACGAAACGTACAGGGTGCGAGCCCCGTGCCGCTCCGCCTAGCGAGGAACTGGACGGGCTCGGAGAAAGGGAGGGGATGGCGTGGCAGTGCTCACCACTCGCCTCGAAGACGCCGTCACAGCAACGCATCACGTGCGAAGGTTGCAGAGGCCCGCTGTGCGGTGTACGCTACTACAAGTGTCAAACGTGTCCGGAGTACGTGCTATGCTCCGCGTGTGAAAGCAGAGGGGATCATGACCCTCACACGATGCTGCGCATTGACCTTTCCCCGAGGTATTCCCGCGAGCTGAGCGACTCTGACCACACCCGTTATGGAGCCTGTTCGGAGGAGTGGTCAACACAAGGTGAGGTGACTCGCCAAAAGAAGCCTGACGAAAGGTATTACCTGCATGTGCACAGTGATGGACACTACATTACATCATCTTGACTTCTGGTTTCAGTTCGCTTCAGCAGCATCAGGGTTTCTTTAGCAGCATCGGTGAAACCATTAGTAGCTACCTCCTGGAACCACTGGCGGGAAAGATCAGTGGCTACTCTTCTAATTCGCAAGAAAAATGGCGGGTACGCTATGAGGCTTGCTGTGCTATGAAATACTTTCGCGTCATTTCATCCCAGCAACCTCGTGAGGCCCAAGGAGGGTCATCGGGGGACGAGGAGGAGGAGGAAAAGGAAAAGGGTGGATCACGTGAGGCAAGTTGCTCAGGGGGGGGTTGTGCTAATGCATTTGAATCTGGTACACCTTTAGGGTTCCCTCACCTTGAATGAACAGCTGACCTTGGCACGTTTCTTGAGCATGGGTTATGACGATGAGCAAGGTTGGCTGACTGACCTTGTGAGAGCCAAGAAGGGGAACTTTGAAGAAATCAATGAGCTGCTGCTGCCTTAAAACCATCATCATTAACCCTTTCATTACCAACCCAGTTCCATGTTTGATGTCAGGCTATCATTGATGAAGACATTTTCATATTCAATTATAGTCTCGTACCCTAACTAAAGTGTACAAGAAACTTACATGTGGGTCTGGGTACGAGCCATTATAATTTGCGAGGGATATATACAACTGTTGTATCTATGGTTCTATAAACGACTGTCTGCGTAGTATGCTAGAAAACGCAACATCGTGGCATATCAATGAAAATTTTGCATGTGTATTGAGACACCTGAAAAACTTCATCCACAATTAGTCTCGTTCCCAAACGTATAACTGCCATTTATACGTCTGGGAACGAGACTAATTACAATGACCTTATGATGAACCAGCACATTGCGCGGCTATGAATTGCATCACAATGATATATTGTATTTTTAGTGCAAAAGGATTACGCAATGCAAAATGAAAATGCTGCATCACGATCGCTGGATGATTCGATTGCTACGTGTATACAGAACACATCCCAATGCTTTATACAAAAGGCGCCTTTGCGCATGAAGAGGCATCTTGACTAAAACAGTAAATATGGCTCTAACAGTGAAGGCTTTTCTCTTCAAACAATGGAACGGACAGGCTTTGGAGATTCGCCGTTTCTCCCTTGACCAAGACGTCAGCACAAGTTACGCCTACCTCCTCCAGAAGATCGCTCAGGTGTTTCCCTCTGTGAAGGCCGACAAGGTCGCGCTAGCCTGGATTGGTAAGTGCGCTCTTTAGCCGTGGACTCACATAGTGATTAGGACTCGATGCCTATACAGATGGTGATGGAGATCGAATCTCATTATCCAGCGATGCTGAGTTGCTTGAGGCCATGGACCAGTTTGATGGCACCGTCTTCCGACTGCTGATACGAGGTAACTTGTAGCCATTTACTTGCACCAATCACAATACTGCGTGCACTACATAGGCCCATTGTGTGTGTACGTGTGTTGTTGAAGCGTGTATGGCTGTGTCAGATAGGGGATTATTGTTGGTTGATTGTAATTCCTTTTACATAATGTAAAAGTTAGTGTCGTTCCCAGACCCGTGTCACAGTAGTAGCGCCCCACTCGAGGTCTGTAACATTGCGGGCCTCCCGCAAAGTGTGATTGCACGCCCCCTCCTTTACAGACACAAGTTCAGACTCACATGACAGTGAGCCAAAGCAGAGCTCTGACGGCCAATCGGCTGCATCTCACCACACCAGGGGTACCCTACATCCCGGTGTGATCTGTGATGGATGCAAGGGGCCCATATATGGTATTCGCTTCAAGTGCCTCCTCTGTCCCGACTACGACCTGTGCTCAGCCTGTGAGGGTACCGGTGGACATCTGGAGCACAACATGGTTGCCATGGATGCACCCCAAATGTGCCACCCATGGTGGAACAGTTCCGGATTCAGGGGAGGGGCTTTCCCCTTTGGACAGCCCCACCCTTTGGCTTCATGGTGGGGATCAGGATGTGGAGGAGGAGGTGGAAGGAGGAGGTGCCCTTGGGTGAAGCGATGTCATCGTGGTGGGTGTGGTCAAGGCAAGGAAGACTCTTGTTGTCCAGGGAAATCTGATGCTTCTTGTAATAGTGATGCCACAACACAGCCAACTGAACAGAAGACTGAAGAGCAAGCCCAGCCCACCTCTGCTGGGAACAATGGTGAGTGCCAGTGGTCTTCAGAACAACACAAGTCCTTTCTTCACAACATCGGAGAAACTGTTAACTCATTCCTGGGACCTCTTGGGATCAAAGTAGATGTTGATGTGGTTGAGGATAAGAAGACTCCATCAGAGGGGACAGACCCTGTCGGGGCTAGCAACACACCAGCTACAGAGGTAAGGGGTGTATATTTTGTGTGTGTGTGTGTGTGTGTGTGTGTGTGTGTGTGTGTGTGTGTGTGTGTGTGTGTGTAGGTGTTCACTTGTGATCCAATTGTGCTTTTACAGGAGGATCAAATCCAGATAGCTGTGGCCCAGCTGAGGAGCATGGGGTACGAAGATGAGGGAGGGTGGCTCACTGAGCTGGTGAAGGCCAAGAAAGGAAATGTTGAACGTGTGTTGGAGGCACTCCATCCAAGCCAGTGATGAGATCTGTTTGCATTCAAACTCACTGCTGTGACCTTTGCTGTGTGTGCTATTAGAGTATCACATCTTCTGCTGTGCAATAACAAAATTACTGGATTGAGGTTTTGAACTAAAAAGAAGTGATCACATTAGCAGCTGGATCTATGGGTATACTTTTAATTGCATTGGTGGATAGCTTTTTAAAAGCCCATTGCTATCAACAACATCGGAACCTGTGTCAGCAAGGTTCCATATAGGATTGATGAGAAAACGTAACTCGCGTATAGAGACAACGGAGAAACGAATCGCTTATCTGTTTGTCACAATCGAACGATAACACTAAGATATACAGTTTGACGTTGATTCCATGTCACAAAACGGTGCGCTTCCTGAGAAAGAAAGCTCGAATCCGTTCCTCGTCCCAGTCCCAACAATCGTCGTCGTCGTCGTCGTCGTCGTCGTCGTCGTTCCGTCACGTATAACTCGAGCTAGGAACGGTTTTGAATAACGGCAATAGTACCAATCACTACAGAATATATCCACAGGGTGCCTTTAGGGGTCAGGTAAAAGTAAAACATATCGAGGAAGAACTAGTAAAAATAATTATTATTGATCGCCAACTGAACCTGCATGAAATTCATTTGGTGCATGTTCTTTTGTGCTGCCAAAAGGGAGCTATATCAGCAGGAGAAACGTGCTGCTAAAAGTAAAACGTACGAGGACAATTCAGCCCCCATTTTGGCATCTAAAAGAAGACGGTATTGGAAAGACCCCGATGCTGTCCTGATTGCTAATCGAATGCGATACCAGACCCGTCCATGAGCTGCAAAAAGGACGCGGTACAGAAGAGGTTTTAGAACTACCAACAAAACTACCACCAAAAGGCATGTTATAGCATAATCTATGTATGGCACTTTTGGATTCATGCATGTGAATGCACGGTAATGTGAGGAGCGGTCGGCAATAGGGAGTGTTTGGCAACCGCACTTTCAAAGCCTCAAAGAAGACATTTCAATATTTCAAAACAGGATAAAAACCATCCTTCTGGGTTGTTTTAGGACGCAATAAGTATAGTTTAAAGCAACTACGTTCCCTTTAAATAATAACACATGGATGCCGAACACTACCTACGCTATCGGCGCATGCCGATCACTACCTAATCTACCCTATCGATCTATAAGTTTTTCTCAGCCCTAGCCATTTTGGATAGAGGTTCGTTATCTGATGCATGTATGGCATCACCATTTAATACTGTACGCATGCACCTGGGCATGCATGCCTGTGTGAATTAATTACACTGTTATTGAATTTTTGCGCACAATAAACTGGCCATGGGTTGAGATGTTTTATTAATGTGACTGCAACCATTCCTTCTCCCGTATAGCTACTCCTTGTATGAACCCAACTCTCGTGCATTAATGGAGTATAATGGCGGTATTGAAAAAGCTATTCTTAGGAATAGTGAGCTGTTAAGTGAAGTAAATGATACCTTTTGCAAGACCCTCCAATGCTAGCTCAAATGGTTGTTACAAGATCTGCCCATGCTGCAGTAAGTAAGATTAGTGCAGATGCATTACTTGCTAAAGCACTGATTGCACAAAGAGCAAATGCAAGGTCATTGCTAAAAACTATCTGTGAAGTTAATGCAATTAAAATAGAAGGAAATGATATTTTAGTTGGGCATACTGCTGGCTCTGAACCTTACTTTTTTGATAATTCATACAATTACACAAATCAACTTGGAGCCATTCCAGTAGACCTTAATGGTAGGTGTAGTGGCAGAGGAGAAAGTGGACAGAGATAAGGATACCATGTGCCCACTGAAACGGAAATGTACAAAAGAGTGTCGCATGCTCACTAGTGAAGAAGTACCAATAGTGTTGAGGACAAAGTCACTGTTCCAAATGTTCATTGAAGAACTTTGACGATCTTGATTCAGGGTTTGGTCATGTTCATCATGGTCTGGATTTATTGAACAGCTTGGGCATCCGTTTTATTGTGAGCTTCCAGAATGCTCTAGTCCATTGAAAGACTGAAACACTAGCTCTGACATACAAACCCTTTAGTGTTTGAGAATAATCAATTCAGTGCCTCTCAACAATCCCTAACCTCAGACCAGCAATTCCAACTTCCAACAATGTGATGCTGTCATCTTGAAAATGAACTCAATCCCGGTAAGGTTCATCGCCACTTTTCATAACATTTCATTGTAGCACGTTGCACTGCATACTCTCATTTAGTGTAGGTGACCCATTAAATTCACCTGGAAATTGTAGAAACTGTTAGTTATCGTAGCAAACCTTATTGAATTTTGCCATACGAACCTTGTACTGTTCCACTTGGAACCAATTCAATCGGTGAATACTATTGAACCAGGAGCGCATGCGCATGCGCATGCGCTGCTGTGAATTGCGTCATGATGATAGATTGTATTTTTAGTGCTTACAAGGTGAAAATGCTGCATCACGATCGCTGGATGATTCGATTGCTACGTGTATACAGAACACATCCCAATGCTTTATACAAAAGGCGCCTTTGCGCATGAAGAGGCATCTTGACTAAAACAGTAAATATGGCTCTAACAGTGAAGGCTTTTCTCTTCAAACAATGGAACGGACAGGCTTTGGAGATTCGCCGTTTCTCCCTTGACCAAGACGTCAGCACAAGTTACGCCTACCTCCTCCAGAAGATCGCTCAGGTGTTTCCCTCTGTGAAGGCCGACAAGGTCGCGCTAGCCTGGATTGGTAAGTGCGTTCTTAGCCGTGAACTTACATATTGATTAGGACTCGATGCCTATACAGATGGTGATGGAGATCGAATCTCATTATCCAGCGATGCTGAGTTGCTTGAGGCCATGGACCAGTTTGATGGCACCGTCTTCCGACTGCTGATACGAGGTAACTTGTAGCCATTTACTTGCACCAATCACAATACTACATAGGCCCATTGTGTGTGTACGTGTGTTGTTGAAGCGTGTATGGATGTGTCAGCTAGGGGATTATTGTTGGTTGATTGTAATTCCTATTACATAATGGTGTCGTTCCCAGACCCGTGTCACAGTAGTAGCGAGGTCTGTAACATTGCGTGCCTCCCGATTGCACGCCCCCTCCTTTACAGACACAAGTTCAGACTCACGTGACAGTGAGCCAAAGCAGAGCTCTGACGGCCAATCGGCTGCATCTCACCACACCAGGGGTACCCTACATCCTGGTGTGATCTGTGATGGATGCAAGGGGCCCATATATGGTATTCGCTTCAAGTGCCTCCTCTGTCCCGACTACGACCTGTGCTCAGCCTGTGAGGGTACCGGTGGACACCTGGAGCACAACATGGTTGCCATGGATGCACCCCAAATGTGCCACCCATGGTGGAACAGTTCCGGATTCAGGGGAGGGGCTTTCCCCTTTGGACAGCCCCACCCTTTGGCTTCATGGTGGGGATCAGGATGTGGAGGAGGAGGTGGAAGGAGGAGGTGCCCTTGGGTGAAGCGATGTCATCGTGGTGGGTGTGGTCAAGGCAAGGAAGACTCTTGTTGTCCAGGGAAATCTGATGCTTCTTGTAATAGTGATGCCACAACACAGCCAACTGAACAGAAGACTGAAGAGCAAGCCCAGCCCACCTCTGCTGGGAACAATGGTGAGTGCCAGTGGTCTTCAGAACAACACAAGTCCTTTCTTCACAACATCGGAGAAACTGTTAACTCATTCCTGGGACCTCTTGGGATCAAAGTAGATGTTGATGTGGTTGAGGATAAGAAGACTCCATCAGAGGGGACAGACCCTGTCGGGGCTAGCAACACACCAGCTACAGAGGTAAGGGGTGTACATGTATATATTGTGTGTGTGTGTGTGTGCGTGTGTGTGTGTGTGTAGGTGTGCGTGTGTGTGTGTGTAGGTGTGTGTGTGTGTGTGTGTGTGGGTGGGTGTGTGTTCACTAGTGATCCAATTGTGCTTTTACAGGAGGATCAAATCCAGATAGCTGTGGCCCAGCTGAGGAGCATGGGGTACGAAGATGAGGGAGGGTGGCTCACTGAGCTGGTGAAGGCCAAGAAAGGAAATGTTGAACGTGTGTTGGAGGCACTCCATCCAAGCCAGTGAAGAGATCTGTTTGCATTCAAACTCACTGCTGTGGACCTTTGCTGTGTGTGCTATTAGAGTATCTGCTGTGCAATAACAATTATATATCCAGGATTGAGTTTTTGAACTAAAAAGAATCAGCAGCTGGATCTATGGGTATACTTAATTTCATTGGTGGATCAAAATAGCTTTTCAAAATGGAGGGAAGCCCAATGTCATAAAAAAATGTTCAGTTTGTTTGAGCATGAGTAGAGGGCAGAGGCACCCAGTTAGGGCTGGAAGGAAGGGGCACCCAGTTACGGCTGGAAGGAAGGGGCCTGGAAGGAAGGGGCACCCGGTTAGGGCTGGAAGGAAGGGGCACCCAGTTACGGCTGGAAGGAAGGGGTACCCGGTTAGGGCTGGAAGGAAGGGGCACCCGGTTAGGGCTGGAAGGAAGGGGCACCCGGTTAGGGCTGGAAGGAAGGGGCACCCAGCTAGGGCTGGAAAGAAGGGGCACCCAGTTAGGGCTGGAAGGAAGGGGCACCCGGTTAGGGCTGGAAGGAAGGGGCCTGGAAGGAAGGGGCACCCAGTTAGGGCTGGAAGGAAGGGGCACCCGGTTAGGGCTGGAAGGAAGGGGCACCCGGTTAGGGCTGGAAGGAAGGGGCACCCAGCTAGGGCTGGAAGGAAGGGCACCCAGTTAGGGCTGGAAGGAAGGGGCACCCGGTTAGGGCTGGAAGGAAGGGGCCTGGAAGGAAGGGGCACCCAGATAGGGCTGGAAGGAAGGGGCACCCAGTTAGGGCTGGAAGGAAGGGGACGACCTCTATTACACTGCCAAGGGAGTGTAAGAACCCTTAGATGCTGACACAATTTGGATAGTTTAGAGCCAACCAACCAGTATATGCAACCAGTATATGCAACCAGTATATGAAACCAGTATATGCAACCAGTATATGCAACCAGTATATGCAACCGGTATATGAAACCAGTATATGCAACCAGTATATGAAACCAGTATATGCAACCAGTATATGCAACCAGTATATGCAACCAGTATATACAACCAGTATATGCAAAACATGTCTCCATGCAGTCCTATTACATGTCACGAATTGGTTAACTACACAGTTAGTATGAAATGCTCTATGAGGTCCTGTTCGAACGATTCAGCATTGTCAAACCTGAGATGGAGAATTTGCATGACATACATGTGATGGTGTGTGCTCTATCCCTCCATACATGTGATGGTGTGTGTGCTCTATCCCTCCATACATGTGATGATGTGTGTGCTCCTCTATCCCTCCATACACGTGATGGTGTGTGCTCCTCTATCCCTCCATACACGTGATGGTGTGTGTGCTTCTCTATCCCTCCATACATGTGATGGTGTGTGTGCTCTATCCCTCCATACACGTGATGGTGTGTGTGCTCCTCTATCCCTCCATACATGTGATGGTGTGTGCTCTATCCCTCCATACACGTGATGGTGTGTGTGCTTCTCTATCCCTCCATACATGTGATGGTGTGTGTGCTCTATCCCTCCATACACGTGATGGTGTGTGTGCTCCTCTATCCCTCCATACATGTGATGGTGTGTGCTCTATCCCTCCATACACGTGATGGTGTGTGTGCTCTATCCCTCCATACATGTGATGGTGTGTGTGCTCCTCTATCCCTCCATACACGTGATGGTGTGTGTGCTCTATCCCTCCATACACGTGATGGTGTGTGTGCTCTATCCCTCCATACACGTGATGGTGTGTGTGCTCTATCCCTCCATACATGTGATGGTGTGTGTGCTCCTCTATCCCTCCATACACGTGATGGTGTGTGTGCTCTATCCCTCCATACACGTGATGGTGTGTGTGCTCCTCTATCCCTCCATACACGTGATGGTGTGTGTGCTCTATCCCTCCATACACGTGATGGTGTGTGTGCTCCTCTATCCCTCCATACATGTGATGGTGTGTGTGCTCTATCCCTCCATACATGTGATGGTGTGTGTGCTCCTCTATCCCTCCATACACGTGATGGTGTGTGCTCTATCCCTCCATACACGTGATGGTGTGTGTGCTCCTCTATCCCTCCATACACGTGATGGTGTGTGTGCTTCTCTATCCCTCCATACATGTGATGGTGTGTGTGCTCTATCCCTCCATACACGTGATGGTGTGTGCTCCTCTATCCCTCCATACACGTGATGGTGTGTGTGCTTCTCTATCCCTCCATACATGTGATGGTGTGTGTGCTCTATCCCTCCATACACGTGATGGTGTGTGTGCTCCTCTATCCCTCCATACATGTGATGGTGTGTGCTCTATCCCTCCATACACGTGATGGTGTGTGTGCTTCTCTATCCCTCCATACATGTGATGGTGTGTGCTCTATCCCTCCATACATGTGATGGTGTGTGTGCTCTATCCCTCCATACACGTGATGGTGTGTGTGCTCTATCCCTCCATACACGTGATGGTGTGTGTGCTCCTCTATCCCTCCATACATGTGATGGTGTGTGCTCTATCCCTCCATACACGTGATGGTGTGTGTGCTCTATCCCTCCATACACGTGATGGTGTGTGTGCTCTATCCCTCCATACACGTGATGGTGTGTGTGCTCTATCCCTCCATACATGTGATGGTGTGTGTGCTCTATCCCTCCATACATGTGATGGTGTGTGTGCTCTATCCCTCCATACACGTGATGGTGTGTGTGCTCCTCTATCCCTCCATACACGTGATGGTGTGTGTGCTCCTCTATCCCTCCATACACGTGATGGTGTGTGTGCTCTATCCCTCCATACACGTGATGGTGTGTGTGCTCCTCTATCCCTCCATACATGTGATGGTGTGTGTGCTCCTCTATCCCTCCATACACGTGATGGTGTGTGCTCTATCCCTCCATACATGTGATGGTGTGTGTGCTCCTCTATCCCTCCATACACGTGATGGTGTGTGTGCTCTATCCCTCCATACACGTGATGGTGTGTGTGCTCCTCTATCCCTCCATACATGTGATGGTGTGTGTGCTCCTCTATCCCTCCATACATGTGATGGTGTGTGTGCTCTATCCCTCCATACATGTGATGGTGTGTGTGCTCCTCTATCCCTCCATACACGTGATGGTGTGTGCTCTATCCCTCCATACACGTGATGGTGTGTGTGCTCCTCTATCCCTCCATACATGTGATGGTGTGTGTGCTCTATCCCTCCATACATGTGATGGTGTGTGTGCTCTATCCCTCCATACATGTGATGGTGTGTGTGCTCCTCTATCCCTCCATACATGTGATGGTGTGTGTGCTCTATCCCTCCATACATGTGACAGTGTGTGCTCTATCCCTCCATACACATGATGGTGTGTGCTCCTCTATCCCTCCATACACGTGATGGTGTGTGTGCTTCTCTATCCCTCCATACATGTGATGGTGTGTGTGCTCTATCCCTCCATACACGTGATGGTGTGTGTGCTCCTCTATCCCTCCATACATGTGATGGTGTGTGTGCTCCTCTATCCCTCCATACATGTGATGGTGTGTGTGCTCTATCCCTCCATACATGTGATGGTGTGTGCTCTATCCCTCCATACACGTGATGGTGTGTGTGCTCTATCCCTCCATACATGTGATGGTGTGTGTGCTCCTCTATCCCTCCATACACGTGATGGTGTGTGTGCTCCTCTATCCCTCCATACATGTGATGGTGTATGCTCCTCTATCCCTCCATACACGTGATGGTGTGCTCCTCTATCCCTCCATACATGTGATGGTGTGTGTGCTCCTCTATCCCTCCATACACGTGATGGTGTGCTCCTCTATCCCTCCATACACGTGATGGTGTGCTCCTCTATCCCTCCATACACGTGATGGTGTGTGTGCTCCTCTATCCCTCCATACACGTGATGGTGTGTGCTCTATCCTTCCATACACGTGATGGTGTGTGTGCTCCTCTATCCCTTCGTACTGCACAACAAAATGCCACATTTTGTTACCCAAATCCCATTTTTGGCCCAGTGTAGCCTCAATGCACTGCTACTGCACCTCTGATGACATTAGATGCTGTGGTTAACTTATTAACAAGGGCAGAGTGAAGACGTCTTTATCTCTGCTCCATTATCAGTAACCAGTCACCCACATAGTTGCTGCAAGTAAGAAAGCACAAATGATGTAATATATAAACAGACAGCTGACAAATATGTAGGCGTTCCACTGGCTAGGGATCAGAGAACCAACATTCAACACATCAGTTATGCAAGTCACTGGCTTGGATGGAGTGCCTCCAACACATGTTCAACATTTCCTTTCTTGGCCTTCACCAGCTCAGTGAGCCATCCTCCCTCCTCTTCGTACCCCATGCTCCTCAGCTGGGCCACAGCTATCTGGATTTGATCCTCCTATAAAAGCACAATTGGATCACTAGTGAGCACCTACCCCCCCCCCTCACACACACACACACACACAGACACACAGGAACATCTCCTTACATCTATATCTGATGCACTATAAGCCTCCTTAGGGGCTGCCCCCTCTGATGAAGGCTTCCTCTCATCAACCACATCAACACTGATCCCAAGTGGTTCCAGGACTGAGGCAACAGCTTTTCCAATGCTGTGAAAAAAACCCTTTTGCTGGTCTGAAGATGAGGGTGGATTAGTGTTGGCTGTACAGCTTGCACCATGACCTGTTGTCATTCCTGGTCCTGCTGGTGGCCAAGGATATCCAGACGATGCACAAGAATATCCAGCCTGGGGACAGTGATACCCAGACGGTGATTCCAGCGCAGCCATACTGTGCTCGTTGTGGTAACCTCTGTCCTTGCACGCTGTACAAAGGTCATAGTCTCGACACACGTGACACTTGTAGCGGGTACCGTAGATGGAACCGCCGCAACCATCGCACACTACTCCTACGTGAAGTAAGCCTTCACGAGACCCAGTGCTCGTCGCGGGCTTGTCTTGGCGGGCGCTTGACTCAAGCGGTGCGTTCGTACAAGCGCTGGAGCTTGTGTCTACACGAAGAAGGTCATGCACGTGAAAGCGCTGGTCACGTGACACAAGACTCTGGCTCAGGTTAGTGAGACGTACCTCGTATCTGAATACGGAAGACGGAGCCGTCAAACTGGTCCATGGCCTCAAGCAACTCCGCATCACTAGATATCGTGATCCGATCTCCATCACCGTCTAAATATTAAAGCATCGAGTCGTAATCACTAGTGGTCTACGATTAAGAACGCACTTACCAACCCAAGCCACCGCGACCTTGTCGGCTTTCACAGAGGGAAACACCTGAGCGATCTTCTGGAGGAGGTAGGCGTAACTTGTGCTGACGTCTTGGTCGACAGGGAAGCGACGTATCTCTACTGGTTTGCCTTCCCATTCTTTATAAAGGAAGGCTTTCACCCTTACGGACATAATAAATTGACAACGATCAGTTTGTCTCTCGCAGTGAGGTATAAGGTGTTATTCCGTATATCGCATGCACGAATAATTAAAACCGAGATGTAGTTGATTAACGAGTACCCAGGAAAGGCCGGGGACGAGGAAGACAACGACTCTCGAATACTGTACGGTTGCCACGACTGCACTCTCGCGGGATTGCCGCTATGCGACATACAGATACATCTTCCAGCGCGCCCGGCTGGGATGGCGCGCCAATGCAATGACGTGTTAGCTAAGCAGTGTCAATCGATGAAAGACATATAGATGATGAGATCCTGGTACTATTGGTAGATTTGAAGCAAAGACTATGCAAAAGTCGAAGGGCAGAGCAATAACTAGATCGATATAAATATATGCATTGCATACGCGGTCATACGGTATACACGACTGAAAACCATCAAATGATTACAATACCGCAGTCAGATATATCACATTGATTATGGTCTCGAGCTCATTAATTAATCACACATAATTTATAATCCTGGGACCATATCATGGCTGCCATTGAAGAACAATCTGACGCTAGCGTTAACCAGGTAAAGAAAAGAAAGGCGTCTGTGATTACGGATTTCTTCTGTAAACGATCAGCGTTGGTAAGTATAGTACATGAAGCACAATAATCATGCAGCTCTATTGGTCAGCTGCTTCCAAAGAAAGTCGCCCAAGCAACCTTTTGTCCGCCCTAAGGGCTTGTAGGAAGCAGCAATTTCCAAACGTTCATACCATCCTTCATATTATGACAGTTTGGCCTCTAACGAGTTGCGAGGCAGAGCGCTCCATCAGTGGACTAAGGAGGCTAAAAACGTACCTCAGGTCAACAATGACGGGGGAAAGGATGAATGGATTGGCCCTGCTAGCTGTACATAGATGTATCAGCGTTTCTGTGAAGGAAACAATTGATGCTTTTGCAAGCAAACAGCCACGGAGAATGAAGCTTTCCTTCATCTTGGAGGATGCAGCCACTGATGCTACTGATGAATAATAAAATTATTGTATAGCGTGTGCAGCGGTGTTAATTAAAATTAATGATTGCATGGGTTTTTAATTATCATTATTTTTACGTAGATTTGGAAGGTTTTAAAACGTAAAAACCGTTGGCTTCTGGGGCTCTGCCCCAGACCCCGATGGGGGACCTCACAGCGCTCCCCCATACCCCCTAGCTGTGAGTGTTTGGGGTCCCGCCCACAAGCGTGCCCCCCCCCCCCCCCCCTCCTAAATCCTGCGTCCGCCGCTGGCATGCACAGTAAACTGTTTCTCTTTTGCTTCCTTTTCTGAAGTATACTCTCCTTGATAAGATCAATGCTTTCAGCAATATTTGACTTGTGCTTCTTAAAACTAAAGCGATCGAATCGGTTCAGGGTTCAAGGTTGATCCAAGCATGCAGTATAGTAAACGAATGAATCCAGGGTCCAGGGTTGATCATTTGGGGGCATAAATACGGTATACAGAGCACATTGCACACATTATTTCGGGTGCAAACTATATACACGCATTGCGATGACTCTTACCATTAAGGCGTCGCTTCATAGATGGGGACAGAAAGAACCGTTGGAAATCCGGCGCTTCTTCGTGGAGCAAGATGTCAGTACAAGCTATAGCAATCTTCTCAAGAAGGTGGTGGAGATGTTCCGCTGTGTGGATCCGGACAAATTGGACATAGCGTGGACAGGTAGGTCGGCTGTATACGGGTTAGTATATACGAGCACTCTTTCCGCTTTCCCTGCACGTGTACGCACAGATAAGGAGGGAGACCGCATTGTGATCTCCAGTGACACTGAGCTAGCCGAAGCCACCACCCAGCTAGACAGTAATATTCTTCGGCTCACAATCACAGGTATACACGGGGGGGGGGGGGGGGGGGGGGAGGGAGGGGGGGGGGGAGGGAGGGGATGAGAAGTGCTTCTAGAGAGATAGTACACGCTTACGTGAAGAGCCATGCATAATGGAAGGTGTGTTCCATGCAGAATGCTTGAGCTATTGTAAACCTACATTTAAATGTAAACTAATGCTATTCATGCACACTTGTACACTCGCATGCATGCACCCGTTTGGACGGCTTTAATTGTCGACGCTTGGCGAAGATCGCCGGGGAAAGCCCGAAGAAGAAGGGGAGGTACCTGAGGAGTTACAGATAATCGAAGAGGAAGAAATAATAGAACTGGAAGGAGAATTGCTCCAAACCCCAAAGGGAAAAGTTCAGCTACCGACACAGCACAGTATTTGTGATCGGTGTACAAAAGGTCCTCAGCTCCACCGTGGGGTCACGTGCGATGGTTGCGACGGCCCCATCTACGGAACGCGATTCAAGTGCCTCGTGTGTCCGGATTACGATCTTTGCTCCACCTGTGAATCCAAGAGCGGCCACCTAGAGCATAACATGATCGCTTACACGAGCCCGTACGAGCGGGGCCCGGGGTCGTGGTACTACCGTCCCCCTTGGTGTCCGTGGTTCAAAGGGCAGGAATCCGTGTGGATGAGGGGTCGCCCCTTTGACATAGAGGACAGAGAGAATCCATTGCGCTCCATCTGCGAGGGTAGCTCGGGGCAGAATGGAAGAGCTGACAACGCACGGGGCAAGCAGGGGTCACGGTCACGAATGCGCAGACGCAGGTGGGCGGTCCGGCGGCGGCGGTGGTGGACGGGGAGGCCGCAAACATGGACGACACGGCAAAGGAGGGCGTGGCGGGGAAAAGAAATCTGCCGACGTAGGGTTGAAGCAGACATCGGGAAGCGAATTAGGAGTGGAAGAGAAGACGGCGGCCGTCTTGTTTGCCGTGCAGCCGTCAGAAGGAGCTCCCAATCCACGTGTTGAGCCCCTGATAAACTTATCTGAAGCCGTCGGATCTAAAGTAAGTGTCTGCTCGCTACACGTTGCGGGTGGATGAGTACATGCATATGATGTGTGCTGCATGTGCTCACTCTTGTCCATGTAAGAACGCTCAAGACGAAGTTATGCAACAAGCACTGGACGAGTTCCTGCAGGAGGTCCAAAGCGAGAAGCCAGATGCTTCCACAGATTCTGCGCTTGTAAGTAAATAGGGCCTCAGGTTGCTGCATGGTATAGGTGAGACCTTATGTTTAAGCTACCTCCTATACATCCTATACATACATGATTAGTATCGCTAGAACTGGGCTACATGCACTGAACCTAGGCTCAGTCGAGGATATAGCCACATGCATGCTGTGCATGATTACTGATATCAGACCAACTCCGTCGATCCCTACCATATATAGTGCATGATGCGGGGTAATGAGTAAGGAGTTGGAGCGGGATTATATTATACACAGTACAAAGCATTTTTGTTGTGCTGTTGTAGGTCGTACATGCGCGCCTTCATCATCATACGCATCTGCATGTGTAGTGTATGGAGTGACATCATGCAGTGTATGGAGTGACATCATGTAGTGTATGGAGTGACATCATGCAGTGTATGGAGTGACATCATGCAGTGTATGGAGTGACATCATGTAGTGTATGGAGTGACATCATGCAGTGTATGGAGTAACATCGTGTAGTGTATGGAGTGACATCGTGCAGTTGTCATCCATCCTGTTTTTTATGGCTACGATCAATCCATTTCCGCTTTCAAGGGTTTTGAAAGGTTGCTATTAATAATTTTATTCTCTAAATTTAATAGTTATATGATATTGCAAGCACCATGACTATGATTTCAGCACAATCTTGATGTGGATGTTGATGTGGGTGTATGTTATCTTGATGTGGGTGTATGTAACGTGATGAGGTGTATGTTATCTTGATGTGGGTGTATGTAACGTGATGAGGTGTATGTTATCTTGATGTGGGTGTATGTAACGTGATGAGGTGTATGTTATCTTGATGTGGGTGTATGTAACGTGATGAGGTGTATGTTATCTTGATGTGGGTGTATGTAATGATGAGGTGTATTTGCTAATCATATAAGATGCAATGATGCGAATGCATTCTATCCCTGATGTTGAAGAGTATGGAGAGTGAAGAGATGCAGAAAGCCTTGACAGAGTTGGAGGGTTTGGGGTATGAGAATACAGGTGGGTGGCTTTCACAGTTGGTGAAGGTCAAGAAGGGAAATATAGACGAAGTGCTGAGAGCCTTAAACCCCATGAGACCCCCTGAATCACAGGAACCACAGACTGTGCATGTGAAGCTGCATGAGTGACATTTGAACCCATTGTATGGCTGAATACTGATTTAGTATATTTGGCTGAATACTGTTTTAGTATAATTGAAACTGCAGAATATTGAAGTTGACATTGATTGGGGATAGTTATGTTTAGGTTGGAGCAGATGATATATACTGAATGGTACCTTTATTTATCAGCAAGTAAAGATCATAACGATCTGCGCGGGGGGTCAAATATATTGATTATTATTATTATTACTTCTATACAGCAATAAATGGTCCTAATCACAGTTTAATAATCTAGAGAGTCATAGTTAGGCACAACCTAATTAACAATTTACTATTATCATTATTAACACGATCTACATAAAACCCAGCAATTACAATTCTCGCGAGCGCTCCCGAATAATGATCCAAGGTCCAGCCTCGTCAGACTTCCGTGGTTTGTTTAAAAAAATCCACCTGGTCCTCGGAGGCAGCTTCCAAGTGATGTCCCTCTTACGTGGCCTTAATCCGCAGAGGGAATTACTCTCTTTTCGGGCCACTCCCGAAGTCAACTTGTTGGCTTTGTCACCTTTCCAGATCGTCCATCCATCCAGGTGTCTGTCTCCAAATAAGAACGCACCACGAGACATCAAGGCTAGGGTTTCAGCTAATAATGCCAGGTGCCGCGAGGTGGCCAGCCTACACGTACCGATCGGACAGGTATGAGACGCTCCAAAGAACGAAGGTAGCTCTCGAACTCAGCAAGGACACCGTTCAATTACGGGCGGTTCAATTATTAAGCATTATTCTTCTTATTATTATATCACAAGCATACACAGCAGCAGTATTAGTTATTATATAACGTTAGACTAAACACCTAGGAGCTTCATGTATGTACTGCATTTAGGCCTACTTTTCAACTCTAAACCTGCACTATTTTTAATTAAGTGAACCTGGAACACTGCATCTTCTGGACAGGATTGCCCTAGCTACTGACCTCACTAATGAGATACTCAACCGCCCATAAATCTCTGTCAAGACAATTGCAGTGCAGGGAGATCGAGAGGATGGAAGCTAGTTTATTATTAGTATCATTATTATTATTATTATATGTACTGAACCCAAAACTGGAAGCAGGGGCAGGCTTGGGTCATGAAAGGAGACTTACTAGACCTGCTGACATACTCATCCCAAGCTGGTCCAATGGTGATAAGCCTGCAGCCATTGATGTGTCCATCACCTCTCCGCTTAAATCAAACATTTTGTCTGAAGCGGGTGTGGTGGCAGGTGCAGCAGCAAGGCAAACAGAAGAGAGAAAGCACACATGCAATGATACAATCTGCTCCGAATTGGGGTGGAAGTGTGTACCATTAGTGGTGGAGACGTTTGGTGCTTGGGGAAGAACTGCAGGCCAGTTTTTTGGAGAACTCGCATCACGACTTGCGGCTCAAAGCCATTCCTCAAAGACTACAATGTTGAATAACATCTATGGGAGACTAAGTCTCATACTAGTTCAAGCCAATGCCCGTGCGTTCAATGCTAGGTTGGCTACAACAATGGACTTGCTTGAAGGCTAGGGTAGTTTTGTGCAAGTTCGTGTGTAATAGTGAAATGGACATCAATATATGATATATATGTCTGTGCATTTATTTATTATAATGTAATTCTATCAATAAAAAATAATAATAATAATAATAAAAATGCCCCTCTGGTTCTGAAAAGATAATTCATGGTCTACGTAGTTGTGTTGATGAACATTGGTTTAGTACTGACTTCACAGTTCTCAAAATAGACTTGCGCAATGCCTTTAACTTGGTTTCTCGGCAAGCTGTCCTGGATGAATGCCTCCACCATTTTCCAGAGCTCTTTCCTTGGACGCTTTGGTGTTACGGTCAGCATCCTTCACTGCTACACTCCCTGGGCACTATTAGCTCTGAGTCTGGGGTACAGCAAGGAGATCCCATGGGGTCTCTACTCTTCTGCTTGGTCTTACAAAAGTTAGTCTCTGCCATTGCTGAAGACAAGGATTGTTCTTCTCTTTTGTTTCACAAGTGGTACATCGATGATGGCATTATTGCTGGACCCAAACAAGCAGTTGCACATGCTCTTTCCATCATACAGGATCTGGGTCCCCCACTAGGCCTTCACATCAACATTGCCAAATGCGAATTGTAGAGTCCGTGTGACCTACGCCTTTTTCCATCAGACATGAAGAGGTTTACATCACCTCACTTTGAAATACTTGGAGCCCCCATTGGTGACATTATTTTCTGTGGCAAGTTTGTTACCCAGAAGCGTGCAGAGGCCCGGCACCTACTGACGCAATTGGAGGAGGTTGGCTCTGTTGATCCCCAGGTGGCACTGCTCCTTTTGAGGTTATGCGGTAGTTTCTGTCGTCTGGTGCACCTGGCTAGATCAACTCCACCCTCATTGATAGTTGATGGTCTTGCACTCTTTGATAATGATGTACGCCACTGTTTTGCCGAGTGCACCATGGTCGACACATCTGATGCAGCCTGGCAGCAAGCCCAACTTAGCTTAAGTCGTGGAGGCCTTGGGCTTCGTCGCCTTTCCCTTCATTCACCTGCTGCTTACATAGCTTCTGTAGTTGCATCTGACTGTAGCTCTCCACAAAGCAAACATCTTCTGCATGCTATTGACCTGTTCAATGCATCTGTACCTACTACGGATGAGCTCACCATTACATCCATCACTACTTCTAACCTAACTCAAAAACTGTTATCTGCTAAGTTGGAGGACCAGCAATTACCAAGCTATTTGCTAATGCTTCACTGCCGGATAGGGCTCGTTTACTTTCAATTTCCTCACCTCACTCATCAGCTTGGCTTCTGTCACACCCTCTCCAAGGCTCAACCTTCATCTTGATCCCTCTGAGTTTCAAGTTGCCATTAAATGGTGGTTAGGCCTTCCTGTCAGTCAAGGTCAGCTTTGTCCCCAATGCATGTCCCATTCTTTGGATCAATTTGGTCACCATGCTCTGTCATGTAAAAATGGCCCTGATGTGGTTTCCCCGCCACAACAGAGTACGAGACACCCTTTTTGAGTTCTGCCAACGTGCATGCTTGGGTGCACAGCTTGAAGCTGGAAGCAGTCTGGGTCATGAAGCACGACAAACGCGTCCTGCCGATGTCCTCATCCCTAATTGGGAGTTGGGCAAGCCTGCTGCAATTGATCTTTGTGTCACATCCCCGCTTAATTCAAATACCCTACAAGTAGCGTGTGTGACACCAAATTCAGCAGCAATGCAGGCAGAACAGAGGAAGCACCACAGTAACGATGCAAAATGTGAAGAGCTAGGGTGGGTGTGCATCCCTTTGGTTGTAGAGTCCTATGGAAGTTGGGGACCAGAAGCTCAACGTTGTCTCTCCAGACTTGCAGGAAGATTAGCCACCCAACTGGGGCAGCCCAAGTCCTTAACAACTAATATGATTTATGGCAGATTAAACTTGACCCTGATCAGAGCCAATTCCAGGGCCATTCTATCTAGACTATATGTTTGATTGTGTGTAATGTGTTTATAATATATGTATTAATAAATTCGAAACATTTAATACCAAAAAAAGACAAGATATACAAAAATAATAACACAGTACATAAACATTAAACAAACAAATTACACATACAATCGGATCTTGCTCTACGACAGTGGGATAATTCTAGAAAGGATGGCTGTAGCATTGGCACGAACTAGATGGACATTAAGCCGGCCATAAATGTCAATACATATACAGCGATAAATGGTCCTAATTACAGTTTAACAATCTAAATGTTTTATTATTATTCATCAAATGTGGTGTATTATACTGCATTTGCAATACATATACAGCATTATTATTATCATTATTGTAGTGTAATTTGTTGCGCATTAAATGTGAAGTGATAAAATCAATTGGAAATCAAGAATTGATTCGACGCGTTTTTTTTTTTTTTGGGGCTGTGCGACACTGGACCAGTTCGGTCCATTGGAGTATCTCAGTTGCTGCCCCCATCATTCGGCAATGTCACCATGCGCAGCGGCAGGCTTACTCTTTCCACCGTGCAATGAGCACATCAGCAGGCCGCCTAGTATGGCTATGACCATGGCCGCGCTAAGCAGCAAAGATTGGCTACCACACTGAATGATTGTGGTGTGTGAACACATCAGTATCCCCCATGCCTGGACCACGCATATTGACTGCATGAATGCGATGTTAGGGCAGGAATTGGACATGGTGTTGGCGGCTTGGACTTTGGATTGCCCGCGATAAACTAGTTAGACCGCGTTTTTTTGTTACAGTTAGCCTTAAATATCCAAAAGTTGCGTATACCTAGTTCCACCGTAAGAACAGACTTCAACTGGCTCCTCGTAAACTAATAGGCACGAAGGCGTTGCGTCATCTTATTTTGTACCACTTCCAACTTTGTGTAGCGGAGGTATTCAGTTTGATTACTGGGTCCCATTCTCAAATCAGTCCATTGAGGTGGATTCTTTGATAGATCGCACCACTGTTGTGGATCGATAAAGGTGTGATGTATATTACGTAAGAATCGTCGTGCATTGACCGTGTGGATATGTCTCATGCAGCTCGATCGCGACAGCATCAGTACGTTACTGCGCATGCGTAGTATGTTTACGCACGTCCTCAGCTTCAAAAATGGCCGAGATGTCTGAAAAAGATTCACCACGCGGGTCGGGGCGACGGGGTCAACCAACGCCATTTACAGTAAGTGGCGGATGCATTGCAGAGACGGTATATAATGTACCCTACAGCTGACGGAAGAAGAGAAGTCTGTCCTGCTGGAATGTAGAAGGAATTCAATAGCTAGAGGCAAGACAGCTGACGTAATAACATAATACTATGGCCATTTGGTTGCAGGGACGTAGTATTGAGACGGGGCGTGTCGCACATGATATAGGTACATGGAGAAGGTTCGAATGTTTTTTTAGTCGACAATCTAATGATGGTCGGGAATTGGTGCTTGTTAATAATTACCACTAACCCGAGAACTTAAGACGTGTGTCTTTTATTTCCATCACAAATCGTGCCTCTTCGTGCCCTCTTCAGGTATACCTCTTGGTATAGCCACTGTCATAGCCCTCAGGTTCTTCATCAGATCTGGTAAGTGCGTGTCTGTTTTGTAGCACAACCCAAGTATCATCCACACAGTCCCACCTTCACCCCTCACTGTACACTCTACACAGTCCCACCTTCACCCCTCACTGTACACTCTACACACTCCCACCTTCACCCCTCACTGTACACTCTACAACACACTCCCACCTTCACCCCTCACTGTACACTCTACACACTCCCACCTTCACCCCTCACTGTACACTCTACACACTCCCTACCTCACCCCTCACTGTACACTCTACACACTCCCACCTTCACCCCTCACTCTGTACACCTCCACACTCCCATCTTCCACCCTCACTCTGTACACTCTACAACACTCCCATCTTCACCCCTCACTCTGTACACTCTACACACTCCCATCTTCACCCCTCACTGTACACTCTACACACTCCCACCTTCACCCCTCACTGTACACTCCCCACTTCACCCTTCACTGTACACTCTACACACTCCCACCTTCACCCCTCACTCTGTACACTCTACACACTCCCATCTTCACCCCTCACTCTGTACACTACACACTCCCATCTTCACCCCTCACTCTGTACACTCTACACACTCCCATCTTCAACCCCTCACTCTGTACACTCCCACCTTCACCCCTCACTCTGTACACTCTACACACTCCCATCTTCACCCCTCACTGTACATACACTTTACACTCCATCTTCATCCCTCACTGTACATACACTGTACACAGTCCCATCTTTCACCCCTCACTCTGTACATTCTACACACTCCCATCTTCATCCCTCACTGTACACTCTACACACTCCTATCTTCACCTCTCACTGTACATACACTCCACACACTCCCATCTTCACCCCTCACTGTACATACACTCCACACACTCCCATCTTCACCCCTCACTGTACATACACCACACACTCCCATCTTCACCTCTCACACTGTACACTCTACACACTCCCATCTTCACCCTACACTGTACACAATTTGTATCACATTAATCTTTGATGAAACTTTAAACATGGTACACACTAGTGTACTCAGATTGGCAACCGTGAATAAGTCAGTTTGCACATCTCCCAAGAAGTGGTTGCTATGGACGACTCTATTCCATGTCCTTGCAGGGATGGCTCCGTTCCATGTTCAGCGCTGGTCATCGTTCTACTACAACTGGTGGTTTTCTTCTTAGTTTCATGGCTGGGGTGGGCTCTTATAGGGAGAAATGCTTCCAGAAGATCATGGCATTGGAGAACTCAACCTTGAAGCAGCAAGTGAAGGAGCGCTTCTCATCACAAAGGTGATTATGTCATTATGTTCTATTTCAGGGAGATCCAGTTATGCACTGTGCCAAGTGTGTGTACACATGGTTGTGTATGTGTGTGTTTAAACACCAGAAGGGATCATGTATGCACCAGAAGGGATCATGTATACAACAGAAGGGATCATGTATACACCAGAAGGGATCATGTATACACCAGAAGGGATCATGTATACACCAGAAGGGATCATGTATACACCAGAAGGGATCATGTATACACCAGAATGGATCATGTGTACACCAGAAGGGATCATGTGTACACCAGAAGAGATCATGTATACACCAGAAGGGATCATGTATACACCAGAAGGGATCATGTATACAACAGAAGGGATCATGTATACACATTGTACATGTCAGTTGCTTGTTTGTTGCTCCACATCAGTCCAAGTGTTCAGCAAGATAGTCTTGGAAAAGATATTGATGAAGAGCCTGTTGAACCCAGTGAGTGCCGACATACAATGTCAGACATCATCACCATCACACTCACCACACTACTCAGGGTCACCCAGGAGGAGGAGGGTCTATAAGGAGTCCAGACTTGGTTCTGCACCAGGACAGGGTGATGACAATGGCTCAGGGGACATTCCCTATGGACCGGGTTAGGAATGCTGTTATGTCATGTTGCCGTATTCCCTCTAGATGAGAGATTTGAGATTCCTGTGGGGGGGCAGAGTGATGTGACTAGACGTGGGGGCAGAGTGATGTGACTAGACGTGGGGGGCGGAGTGATGTGACTAGACGTGGGGGCGGAGTGATGTGACTAGACGTGGGGGGCGGGGTGATGTGACTAGATGTGGGGGGGAGTGATGTGACTAGACGTGGGGGGCGGAGTGATGTGACTAGACGTGGGGGCGGGGTGATGTGACTAGACGTGGGGGCGGAGTGATGTGACTAGACGTGGGGGTGGAGTGATGTGGCTAGACGTGGGGGCGGAGTGATGTGGCTAGACGTGGGGGCGGAGTGATGTGACTAGACGTGGGGGCGGAGTGATGTGACTAGACGGGGGGGGCGGGGTGATGTGACTAGACGTGGGGGGCAGAGTGATGTGACTAGACGTGGGGGCGGAGTGATGTGACTAGACGTGGGGGTGGAGTGATGTGGGTAGGTGTGGACCTATTGAGCAGTATTTTCTTTTGAGGTGTTTAGGGGTGTGGTTCATTTCTTGTAGGCAGCCAGGGTGCAGATATGAGAAGTCAAGAGTCTGGCATTGTGCCTGGTGCTCCAGTGGAACAGACCACACCCACCAAGAGGTCTCGCACGTTTGAAGAGATCAGACAGGAGAACAGGCGCAAGTTGAGGCAGCGTGCCTACGAGGAGGAGCCATCAGCTGATGAAGGTGACACGTGGAGACGAGGTATGCAGAGGGGGTGTGGTCTCACGCAGTGGGTACATGGCTACATTCATATTCACTGACAAAGTCATATCAATGTGTTTAATTGCATGCACTTCTTGATGACTGCTCTTGAGCGCAAGAGAAAGCTTGCCCAGAGTATTGTGGGATTAGACTCTTGCATCATCTGGTTAACTCTTGAGCAGGCAAAGCCAATCATTGCAGCATACTGTGTTTCCGTAAATGTAAACTGACAAGCAAGGCTTTTCCTTAGAACGATGTGTTGTTGACTACAAAAGTGTGGTTTACAGTGGATCAACAAAGTGGCTGTTGTATATGGCAGCTATGGCGCAATATTACGCCATTGCCCGTGAAAGAAAATGCCTGTGAAGCCACAAAAGTAGCCAATTATGTCATCTATGCCAGATTGTCCATTATTATTATTTATTTATTTGTTGGATTACATGTTGGATTGGAGCTTTTGCTTACTGACTTTTACAGTGTGTTAGCAGACCAATCTTTTCCCCCACACACCTCACACACACTAAGCGGAAGACTCTACTTCCATCAAACCTGACGCAATCAGAACAGTCAGGAAAAATTCAATACAAAAACAAATATGGTGACATAGAATACAGGGACAAGTAACTCTGACACTGATGCTTGATTGAAGGATATATGGGGGAGGGGCCTGATTCACACCTGAATGGATTGGAATAATTGATTTCTGTGTACAGGTGAAGGAGTAGTCGTGTGTGTGGTGTGGTGTGTGTGTGCATGTGTGTGTGTGTGTGTGTGTGGTGTGGTGTGTGTGGCTGGCAAGGAGATGTAACAAAGGATACTGGCTACATTCTAGCTGTTGTCTGAGGACTCCTGTTAAAATGAACTCAGGGTTGTAGACAGCTGCAAGACAATGACAATTGTAGCAAATTAATTACAACTGTGCAGTTTGTGTTATAGTCGTCTTGATTAGATGGTCAATAAAATCATGTTGATTATGAGTAAAACAAAGAGAGACATGGTTAAAGCACTTTTTAGTTGCCTCTAGCCGAATGGAGCACTTCCTGTTTCACTGTCAGAGTTCTCATCAAGTGGACCACCTGGTTGGCTGTATGGGACTGGCCTCACTACTTCCAGTCATTGCATTATCACCATAAAACCATGGTGGGCATTTTGACATTTTAAACATACATTTTTAATGCCATAGCGTGTTAGGGGAATTAATTAATAAAATTTGACAACAAAATTCATGTCAGTGTCCCATCCATACAACCCTTGCATATGTAGTTCACCCTCTACCTACCCAATTAAAGCTCACCAATGTTCTTGCGAAGAATTCAGCACAGTGACCACTTTCAACATCTTCATGACACGAGATGACCACCAATGGAAGATTCTGATCCTGGGGTCATTAGGTGGGTGTGAGGTCACCAGGTAGGTGTGGTGGATGTGGGGGTCACAAACAAGAGGAGTAAGACTGGTGTCAAGTGAACTTACAATATGTTCCAACGTTCTTCCAAACCTGTTCCTCATCTCTTGTTCATCAAGTAGCTACACAACGGACATTTGGTCATGCACAACATCTCTCTGTGTGTCATTCTCATAACACTGAATACACACAGAGCTCTACTCACTGCCCTCCTTATATAGTCCATCACCCACACTTCCTCCTGTAAAGCTTGTCCAATTCTATTAAGTGCTCACCTCTCCCCCAGCACAGCGGACAATGTCCCTTAGGGACTCATAAGGAGGACTGACACTAGCTGTGGCAAAAGAGCTCTGCCTTCCCCTCAGCAGGGGAGTCTGTCTAGCCCGCTCCAGAGATGTGCCACACTCATATTAAAGAGCAACCTCAGCTTCCTGGTCCCGCAGTACATAGGGGCCTCATCTGTGGGGTGTGTGGTGAGGAGGTGGGGCGACTTCACAGGAAGTGGCAAGACAGACACGTGTGCATTTTGGCATTTGGTGGGCAGAGTCTTACCTACAAACCTTTTCATCTGGTTAGACTGGTCTAGCCACTGAGGCAATGACTATGTGTCGACACACACCGATATGCCACATAGGAACTTGACAGTTTCTTGCGATCTGCAGACAAATTAATGCACAGCGTGCTTGTAATTAGAACAAAATTACAACAATCAATGGATGCCTGTTCCCTCACACCATCCACGACCACAACATCATACATACACAAGCACACACACACCACCCGAGTTGCCACAAGATGTGTGCATTCGTTCACAGATTCTGTCACCCTTCCACCAAGCTTCAACACAACCTGGAAAGGAGCCAACACATAAGTACAGAGCCAGCATCTAGTCATTTCCCACCTTCTTGAGATGACCCAGGAGTTGTACATTGATTCCAGTGAACACCACACATGGCATTAGTGGGTGAATGGAGGAGGTGTGGCCTATCACTCTCCCCTCTGCACACGAAGACCTCTCCACTGCATATTATGACAAATATGAACATCATCCATACTGCCTCTTCCCCAGACCATACCACCTCTTCCCCACACCATACCACCTCTTCCCACACCATACTGCCTCTTCCCCACACCATGCTATACTTCTCTCCAGTTGCGACTTGACCTCACCACAATCTGTATGACCATACACACTGACATCCTACACATCTCAGTTGCACTCACACCACTGCACCCACAAACCACCCACCCACACATCACTGCACTGCACCCACACCTCAGTTGCACACACACACACATCACTCCACCCACCCACACATCACTCCACCCACTCACACCACTCCACACATCACTCCACCCACCCCACCACTCCACACCCACACATCACTCCACACACCACACACATCACTCCCCACCCATACCAATCACCTCTCTCTACCTACCTCCTTATCAGCTGTGCACCCACATCCTGCCCCTCCCCAGTGGCTTGTTCAAAAATGGAGAATGCTCTTCGTGTGGACTCGTGGTTCACCCATTGTGGGCTATTTGAAGCGTACTCAGCTATGAATGATTGCCATGGCTCTGGTGTGTGTATGTGTATACATGTATGCATGTGTGTGTGTGTGTGTGTGTGTGTGTGCACATGTGTATACATGTATGCATGTGTGTGTGTGTGTATGTGTGTACATGTGTGCACATGTGTGTGTGTGTATGTGTGTACATGTGTGCACGTGTGTGTGTGTATGTGTGTACATGTGTGTGTGCATGTGAAAAAGTACAAAATGGGCAGTATGAATATGAAGCAACATTCAGAGTGTGTACATGGCCTGCTTACATAACTATAATAATCATGGAACCACAAATGTATGCATTGCAATGAATACTAAAGCCACACACACACACACTCACATGTATACACACACACACACACACATACACACACATACACACACAATACACAAGGTAGCAGGCAGTACACCTAATAGCACACTTGGACTAACAAAATAGATCTTTTCATAATGCCCACACTGATGTCAAGCACGATGAGGTACATAACACACCTCCTTAGTTCCAACCATCAACACACACCATCTGCCAAATCACTGGTGCCATGACAACTGATGATGTGAATAACACAATGGATGGTGTATGCACTTGCCAATGGCAGCAAGATGAGCATACCAATTAAACTGTACATAGCCACACTGTAATGCTACATAGCCACACTGTAATGCTACATAGTACAATGTCTTGCACATGGCACAATGTCGGCACATGGCACAATGTCGGCACATGGCACAATGTCGGCACATGGCACAATGTCGGCACATGGCACAATGTCGGCACATGGCACAATGTCGGCATGGTAACTGCACTGGAACCAATTATTACAAATTTGCTCCCTTAAATCAAGTGCCCAGACTAATATCCTCACACACTCAGTATCCCACCCTCCCATCCCACTCCTCTCCCCCTCACCCCCACCCCACCCCCTCATTCCTCCCACCCCAACCCTCCCTCATCCTCCACCCTCCCCCTCATCCCACCCCTCCCCCTCATCCCTTCCATGTATCAGCTCACTAAGTAATCTCACTGCTTCATAAAACGGCGCACAGAATTCATCTGGTGACCCTAGCTTGGTGTGTCGTGGGTACAGGATGGCTGGTATCTGGCCATCTGCAGACAGACGTACACACATTACACACATGCACACACACATGCACACACAGCTTTACGACAGACTGTGAATAACTTCAGAGAGGAAAGCTGCATTGATCACCTTGATGCCCAAGTCACACGCCCTCTCATATTTCCTCCCAAACGGCCTGTATGAGAGGGAAGGTACCATCTAAAGTGAGAGGCGGGGAAGGAGGGAGATGGGAGGAGATGGGTGAGGAGGGAGATGGGTGAGGAGGGAGATGGGTGAGGAGGGAGGAGATGGGTGAGGAGGGAGATGGGTGAGGAGGGAGATGGGTGAGGAGGGAGATGGGTGAGGAGTGGGAGGGAGATGGTGAGGAGGGGTGGGGAGGGGATGGGTGAGGAGGGGATGGGTGAGGAGGGGATGGGTGAGGAGGGAGATGGGTGAGGAGGGAGATGGGTGACGGCGCTGGGTGAGGCGGGCTGGTGAGGAGGGAGTGGGTCTCTGTGCGGGGATGGGTGCGGCTGGGCGGCGCTTGGGTCGGGGCGCTGGGTGCGGCGGTCGCTGGGGTTCCCTGCCTGGGCGCTGGGCGCCTTTTTTCTGCTTGGCGTCGCTTGCCGCGGTCCGTCGCCGCTGTCCGCCCGCCCGGGCGGCCTTGGGAAGTCGTCGGGCGCTGGCGCTCGCGCTCATTGGGGAAGGAGGAGGTGCACATTGGAGCTGGGGGCTTTACATCTTGCAGACAAGGTGAGTGGTGGTCTTGCTCAGGTGGCCGGTGTATGGAATGCCAGTGGCCCTAATCATGTCCTTCACTAGATCACGTTCCGCTCCAGAGTAGTTAGTGAGTGTGATGGACTGGAGGTCAACAGAGAGGTCATATGCTATCAACTAATAACATTTGGGAGTCAGTTATATTTAAGTCATGCCAAAAAGATTATTTCCCATTGGTTGACTAAAACAAATTAACCACTGGTCAGCTAATAAAAACCATATAAGCGTACAATAATCATTTTGTGTCCAAGTTA
>JABACO010000022.1:750666-795666 GCA_013339895.1 Ephydatia muelleri
ACGCCTACCTCCTCCAGAAGATCGCTCAGGTGTTTCCCTCTGTGAAGGCCGACAAGGTCGCGCTAGCCTGGATTGGTAAGTGCGTTCTTAGCCGTGAACTTACATATTGATTAGGACTCGATGCTTATACAGATGGTGATGGAGATCGAATCTCATTATCCAGCGATGCTGAGTTGCTTGAGGCCATGGACCAGTTTGATGGCACCGTCTTCCGACTGCTGATACGAGGTAACTTGTAGCCATTTACTTGCACCAATCACAATACTACATAGGCCCATTGTGTGTGTACGTGTGTTGTTGAAGCGTGTATGGATGTGTCAGCTAGGGGATTATTGTTGGTTGATTGTAATTCCTATTACATAATGGTGTCGTTCCCAGACCCGTGTCACAGTAGTAGCGAGGTCTGTAACATTGCGTGCCTCCCGATTGCACGCCCCCTCCTTTACAGACACAAGTTCAGACTCACGTGACAGTGAGCCAAAGCAGAGCTCTGACGGCCAATCGGCTGCATCTCACCACACCAGGGGTACCCTACATCCTGGTGTGATCTGTGATGGATGCAAGGGGCCCATATATGGTATTCGCTTCAAGTGCCTCCTCTGTCCCGACTACGACCTGTGCTCAGCCTGTGAGGGTACCGGTGGACACCTGGAGCACAACATGGTTGCCATGGATGCACCCCAAATGTGCCACCCATGGTGGAACAGTTCCGGATTCAGGGGAGGGGCTTTCCCCTTTGGACAGCCCCACCCTTTGGCTTCATGGTGGGGATCAGGATGTGGAGGAGGAGGTGGAAGGAGGAGGTGCCCTTGGATGAAGCGATGTCATCGTGGTGGGTGTGGTCAAGGCAAGGAAGACTCTTGTTGTCCAGGGAAATCTGATGCTCCTTGTAATAGTGATGCCACAACACAGCCAACTGAACAGAAGACTGAAGAGCAAGCCCAGCCCACCTCTGCTGGGAACAATGGTGAGTGCCAGTGGTCTTCAGAACAACACAAGTCCTTTCTTCACAACATCGGAGAAACTGTTAACTCATTCCTGGGACCTCTTGGGATCAAAGTAGATGTTGATGTGGTTGAGGATAAGAAGACTCCATCAGAGGGGACAGACCCTGTCGGGGCTAGCAACACACCAGCTGCAGAGGTAAGGGGTGTATATTTTGTGTGTGTGTGTGTGTGTGTGTGTGTGTGTGTGTGTGTGTGTGTGTGTGTGTGTGTGTGTGTGTGTGTGGTGTGTGTGTGTGTGTGTGTGTGTGTGTGTGTGGGTAGGTGTTCACTTGTGATCCAATTGTGCTTTTACAGGAGGATCAAATCCAGATAGCTGTGGCCCAGCTGAGGAGCATGGGGTACGAAGATGAGGGAGGGTGGCTCACTGAGCTGGTGAAGGCCAAGAAAGGAAATGTTGAACGTGTGTTGGAGGCACTCCATCCAAGCCAGTGATGAGATCTGTTTGCATTCAAACTCACTGTTGTGACCTCTGCTGTGTGTGCTATTAGAGTATCACATCTTCTGCTGTGCAATAACATGTATACATGTATATCCTGGATTGAGGTTTTGAACTAAAAAGTAGTGATCACATTAGCAGCTGGATCTATGGGTATACTTTTAATTGCATTGGTGGATAGCTTTTTAAAAGCCCATTGCTATCAACAAGATCGAAACCTGTGTCAGCAAGGTTCCATATAGGATTGATGGAAGGTTGATGAGAAAACGTAACTCGCGAATAGAGAGACAACGGAGAAACGGATCGCTTATCTGTTTGTCACAATCGAACGATAACACTAAGATATACAGTTTGACGTTGATTCCATGTCACAAAACGGTGCGCTTCCTGAGAAAGAAAGCTCGAATCCGTTCCTCGTCCCAGTCCCAACAATTGTCGTCGTCGTCGTCGTCGTCGTCGTCGTCGTCGTCGTCGTCGTTCCGTCACGTATAACTCGAGCTAGGAACGGTTTTGAATAACGGCAATAGTACCAATCACTACAGAATATATCCACAGGGTGTCTACCCACGCATCCGTTTTATTGTGAGCTTCCAGAATGCTCTAGTCCATTGACATACAAACTCTTTAGTGTTTGAGAATAATCAATTCAGTGCCTCTCAACAATCCCTAACCTCAGACCAGCAATTCCAACTTCCAACAATGTGATGCTGTCATCTTGAAAATGAACTCAATCTCGGTAAGGTTCATCGCCACTTTTCATAACATTTCATTGTAGCACGTGTAGGTGACCCACAGACAAAGAAGGTACAGCCCTCTAATGACCTTTGAGCAACTGCTGTTATGTGAAATTGGGCCGTACCCTAGAAGGTCTTTCCCAAGAACTGCCAGAGAAACACATTTATTTAACACCTTTCTAAGCACGAAAATTAGGATCAATAGAATGCACAGTGGCACCCTTCTCTCCTCCACCTCTAACAGTGAAGTTGTCAATTTATGCAGACCAATCGGTGGATGGATATTTAGGCTCTATATAACCCATGCACAAACCCACTGAATATCACATTCTGAAGTGGACGGAGTGTAGTAGAGGTAAAAAAGAAATGCTTTTGTGTTGTTTCTAGACTCTCTTTCATGTAGATGTCGCAGATGGACGTGAATCTTTTTAGTGAGTCCACATAGTTGGAGGATGAAATGCATCCTCCAACTCCACTTCCTTTTACGCCACCACCACCGCCGGCAGCCATGACAGCACCACCTCCACCAGTTCCAGGACATGGTCGCCAGGGAGGAGGCTGGAGAAGAGGTAGCAGAGGAGGATACAGGGACTGGGGAGGAGACCGGGGACGAGGAGGAAGAGGAGGAAGATTTGTCCATTACATAAAGAACTGTTACAATTATCACTATCATTATTGAATTTGCTAAGTTAATTATCCTTGAGATGTGGTGCCGGCAATGTTAGTTTCATGCTTAACAGTTCTTTGAATGCTATCGGCCAGCAAAGATACATGGATAAGCTTCGTCTTCTAGACTTATCCTTGGCAGACGACCCCTACACTGTTTCTAACTCGATCAACTTTGCGAAGGATATGTCTCATTGGCCACCTATTGAATTTGGCAATATCTTTTGCTACTTTGTTGATCGCCCTGGAGTCTACACACGCCAGCAAATGCTGCAGTGGAAGCAATTGGATGCCTACAAGTAGATTTGTTCGCACTGTTGTGATGTGGGATCTAAGAAACACAAGTGAGTGTGTGATACTGAAGGCTCTCGTAAATCCAAGCATGATCTGAAATCCAGATAATGCTCACAGCGCTTGGGTAGCGACCAAGAAATCTGGAGCTATAGTGGCAGCCCTCTGTACCTGCATGGCTGGGTGAGCCTACGTGTACTACATGTAATCATATTATGTCTATGATATTTCTTTTATATCAGCTGAGGTGAAAGGTGTTCCCATGTTGCTGCCATCCTAGTCAAAGTAGAAGCTGCTACACGTAATGGATACACAGCTATTACATCCAGCTCTTGTCAATGGAATGAAGTGTTTACTACTAAGGTATAACTGCATGACTATTGTATTGCAAGCCCATGTCAATGCTTATATTCATTATTTAGCACCAGCCTGCTCGTATTGCTGACATCCAATTCAAAAGGCCAAAGCTTCATGTTGCACCTCAACCTGCCAATGATACCAGCCCAATATTGGCCACCAATTCGAAACAGCGGCAGCCATTCTCGCAAGACCAGAAAATGTTCTTCAAAGGGTTGAAGGCAATAATGCCGAAATCCGCTATTTTAACCCAACTACAACTATTAGTGTCTGCTCCTCCCCCTTTAACACCGGCTATTAAGAAGCTACCAGACATAATCATGAACTTGCATCAACCAAGATGCAGTACAATCAGCAAGGATGAGCTAGAGATAGAGTGTGATCGCATTTTCAGAGAGGGTCTAAAGGTAACACAAGGAGAAGCAGACTACTTAGAGAAGTGTACAAAGCTGCAGACACAATCTGTATTATGGTTTTCACATCGAAAGGGTCGGATTACAGCATCCAAATTCAGTGCTGTATGCCATACAAGTATTCATCTCCATCACAGTCACTTGTTGAAGGGATTCTCAAAGAAAAGAATTCTGGTAGGAGGGGAATTCCTGTTCTTGATTGGGAGTTGGAGAAAGAGCCCTGTGCCCACGAAGAGTACAGGCAGGAAATGAAGAAGACTCATGTGAATTTCAGGATAGAACAAGCTGGCCTATTTGTGAATTCTCTCTACCCACACATTTAGGAGCTTCACCAGATGGACTTGTATCATGCACCTGCTGTGGTATAGGTGTGATAGAGATTAAATGTCCATACAGCATATGAGACAGTGATCCTGCAGCTGCAGTTGACACAGCCAACTTCTATTTAGAACACAGTGAAGGAGGTATAAAGCTTTCAACAACACATGCATATTATTACCAAATACTGGGTCAGCTGGCTATTTGTGACAGACCATATTGTGATTTTGTATGCTGGACTACTTGGGGCACGCATCTTGAAAGAATCACAAGAGATCTGATGGTGTGGGACGAAATACAGCCCAAGCTAGACCTTTTCTACGTGAAGGTGATACTCCCTCAGATCTTGTGTCCAAACGCTACAAGCGTAGTTGATGAGACCAGCTGCAGCTCTACTCAGCAATCTTCTGAGCAAGGTGAAGAGCTGTATTGCATTTGCCGCAATGTGGAAGAGGGACTTATGATTGGATGTGACAACGACTGTCCTTATGAGTGGTTTCATGTTGGTTGTGTTGATCTAGATTGCATTCCGCAAGGTGAATGGTACTGTGCAGATTGTGTCAATGAAATTAATTAAATCTTATCAAGTTATACAAACCAAATGCAGAAAAAATTGCAATGCATGCAGGTACAATACAATAAGCTATGTTACGCAAAATAAAATTAATAATATTGAAATAACTGACATGTTATTCAGGTACAATACTTGCTGGTAAATTGGTCAATGCACTACAAACTATCAACATTTTGTCAATGGTAGATCCATGAGTATCACCATCATTTTTTACTAGACATATTGGTAAAGTTCCTTTCAATATAGTATACTTATTCTTCAATAATCCTATGCATCTTTCAATATGAATGCGAACTTGGGATAGCTGCTTGGACCTTTCAACTTCTTCTTGGGATAGCTGCTTCTTCCTTCATGTAAAACCGATTTTGCTCCATGCAAAATGACATCTTGGGTAAATTTTTGTTTTCTAAGGCATTTCATAAGGTGACGTCTCATCTTTAGCTGATCAAACTGCAACCTGACATATTGTCTCCCATTGATGCATGAAATGCAAATGCAATTCCAAATACACCAAAGTCACTTCCACCTTTCTGCTTTTGGGTATACGGAAATTGTACAATTAAGTGACCTGTTTCATCACTACTGTTTATCTCCACTTTAATCAATGTCCTATATATAAGACAGAGCTGGTGAGTAAGAGTTGAGTTTAATTTTCCCCTACGTAATTTGCTGTCATAGACAACTACTTCATGGCCTAGACTGCTTGATGTCACCCAGTGATTTCCAGATACCAGATGAATTTGAATTGATTCATTTGTTGCAGAAATAAACCCATCAATCTGTGCTAGAAGAGTTGATTGCCAGCCATCAATGGCAGGGAATTGTTTTTGAAGAATAGCTTGAGCAAGATACATGTACTCATCAGAAAGCCAGTCTCCACTCTTAATAATGGTTTCTTGTTCCTAGTAAAAGGAATCACTTTTTCTATCTCTGACCTACATGTAAAAAAAACGTATAGTATGTATAAATGACTTGTTGCACACCTTTACATTCACAGCTTGTTCAGCTCCATGTTTAGCATTTGTACCTTCAATATGTTCACTGTCACTTACACTACTATCCTGACATCTGGCACCTTCACCTTCATTTTCCACCTTGGAGTCTTGTCAGCTATAGGTTCAGCTTCAGGCCACTTTGAAAAGTAATCGATTAGGGTGATGATGTAGCAGTTGCCTCGCTCAGTTTTTGGGAGAGGACCAATCAGATCTATACCAACCTAAATTGATGCGTACATGCATTAATAACTGAGAGAATAAATTACAACTTACTTGATGCCAAACACTAGGTTGTATAGGTATGGGATGCAAAGGGACTGCAGTCTTCATAAACTTGGCACCATTTGTGCTCTGGCAAACATCACATGTCTTAACAAACTTATCCACATCTTTCATCAGCGTCTTCCAGAAGAACCTCGATGAAACCTTTTCTCTTGTTTTATCCCTTCCCAGGTGTCCACCTATAGAAAGCGCAATTATTACTATTGGCCTCATTGACCATAGTGACACTGCTATTCTTCGGCCACGTGTACGTACTGCAATCCATAACGGAGCTAATCATACTCACTTTCTTTGGACAAGTGGCACGAATGAAGCATTTGTTCTCTTTTATTTACTCCTCTAGGAACTCGAAGAAATTCCATTTCCCCTCTTTCCTTTTCCTTTTTGCGGTACAGTACGCCGCTATCGACCGCATAGTCCTCACATTTCTGCCTCAAAGATCGCTTTTGGGCCTTATGATACCCAGAGGGGTACGTACCAGTCTCCAGAAAGCTGTAAATGCAATCGTACTCTTCTCCGTCCATAACGCAGACTACGATATACCGGGTCTTTCAATAGCTGCCAGAATTGCTGGTACAGTATAAACCTCTTTCTATCTTTGCTAGGAATGGGGCAGCTCTCCCAGTCAGGAACACTGGTGGCCTGCGGAGAATGCAGGGCCCAAACAGGCAGTGTGGACACGAAGGCTCATCTTGACTGCCATCCAACACTGGTGAGTCTCCTCCTGGGTAACCTGAATACATGTAGATTGATGTAGGAAGCCAACAAAGTGGTGATGTTGCTATGACAACTAAGCAATTACCTCTTGGTTGCCTGTGGCTGGCACTTGGATGGTATCTTGGCATGTAAATGCTACATCCACCCCTCCCGCATTGTGGTGTTTGATGACCTGCCTGCAGGTAGGCTTCCACTTGTACATTGAACCACAGCCTAGTAGAGTGTGTAGGAATATAAACCTAGCAGTTTTACTAATTGCATTCAGTACTGGCTTGTTCACATTGCATTGGCTTGTTTATTAGCTATTTTACTTGTTTACTAGCTTGTTTATTATGCTGTTTAACTAATTCCTTCCAATTGTGCGTGAAATGCCTGAATAAATAACCTTTACCTTTATTCTAGGAACGGCGCTTGATTCAGAAGACATACCACACGAAGAAAAAGCTTACGAGGTAAAATTTTGCCAGCACGTGGAGATGTGGTTTGAGATAACCAGTGAATAAGTCTGCTGGAATCAGGGTTTCAAAATCTTCGTTGTATTTTTGTTGTTTATTTGTGTGTTGAGTACATTTACAAGGTCTTACAATACAAACTAGTGCGTGGGCCCATGCAATGCAAACCAAACCAGTCATGTCGACAAAAGCGTTACAAACGTACAAGCTGTACAGGTATAAGCGCGCGATCGAGTACTAAGAAGCAATTTATCTGCCCGTTTATACAACGTAAAAACGACGCAGCCAGGAAGGCTTTGAGAGAATCCTAAGAGCTCACAAAACTGCGCCATCCTGCGCGGCTATATTACGTTAGCGTCTCCTCCTTTAAACTATAAGCTCGCAATTCAGTGTTTAATTATATATATATTTGGGTCAGTTTCCGAGAAAATGAAAAGTGGAACGTTCTATACGAAAATGGGTCTTGTGGATTTCATTTTATAACATAAAAGTTAAATCGATACATCTTCCGTAATATTAACGTAATCGGGTTCCTATTTTTAACACAACATACCACACCATTACTATATGTGAAAATCCATTTTGGTGTCTTACACATGCGGGGTACCGACGTTACAAGGTCCGATACCCCGTAGGGTTCAAAACGGCCACATCTTCAGGTAGGAGTGTCCAAAATCGGTTCAAAATAGGTACCTATGTAGAAGGGTCCTACCGCTAATATTGATTTGTTCTGTTCGCTAATTTTTGCTTTATCCGTTATGGAGATACAAGTGTGCAAAGAAATTGCATATTTCCCGGGCGTTACGCGCCATTAACGTATTGCGAGGAAGTCCTCGAAGCCAGTCGTAATACGTTAATGGCGCGTAACGCCCGGGAAATATGCAATTTCTTTGCACACTTGTATCTCCATAACGGATAAAGCAAAAATTAACGAACAGAACAATCAATAGTGGTAGGACCCTTCTACATAGGTACCTATTTTGAACCGATTTGAACACTCCTACCTGAAGATGTGGCCGTTTTGAACCCTACGGGGTATCGGACCTTGTAACGTCGGTACCCCGCATGTGTAAGACACCAAAATGGATTTTCACATATAGTAATGGTGTGGTATGTTGTGTTAAAAATAGGAACCCGATAGCGTTAATATTATGGAAGATATATCGATTTAAATTGTATGTTATAAAATAAAATCCACAAGACCCATTTTCGTATAGAACGTTCCAAGTGGCTATATATATAAAAAGTTATAAAAATGCTTCACGTTTGAATCGCTAAAACTCCATAACGGTTTAAGCAATCAACTTCCTATTTCGAACACTTCGTGCTGCACCACTTCTCTCTACGAAAATTTATTTTGGTGTCTTACCCTTGCTCCTTGCCGACGTTACAAGGCACAGTACCCCGAGGGGTTCAGAATCCAGGTAGCTCCCTGCAGGAATGTCCAAATCACTTCAAAATCGATATGCACGTAAAGGAGTCCTGTCACTATTGATTTCTGCAGATCGTTGATTTTTACCTCTTCCGTTATGGAGATACAGCAATGCAAAGTAAGTCCACGTTTCCCGCTCGAATCGCGCCTTTCTCAGTCCTTGAACCGCTTCCATTCTCCCGAGTGACTGAGAAAGGCGCGATTCGAGCGGGAAACGTAGACTTTACTTTGCATTGCTGTATCTCCATAACGGATAAGGTAAAAATCAACGATCTGCAGAAATAAACAGTGACAGGACTCCTTTACGTGCATATCGATTTTGAAGTGATTTGGACATTCCTGCAGGGAGCTACCTGGATTCTGAACCCCTCGGGGTACTGTGCCTTGTAACGTCGGCAAGGAGCAAGGGTAAGACACCAAAATATATTTTCGTAGAGAGAAGTGGTGTGGCAAGAAGTGTTCGAAATAGGAAGTTGATAGCTTAAACCTTTACGGAGGTTTAGCGATTCAAACGTGAAGCATTTTTATAACTTTATATATATATAGCCACTTTTCATTTTCTCGGAAACTGACCCATTTTGTCTGAGTCTATAGCTATACGGGTCAAAGAAGATGAGTTATCACTTCGTATGACGGTCGTACCGAACTAACGGATTCAAGTGAATGGTTGGTCAGCCTGATCGTTGTTGCCGCCACGTCGCGTACGCATCGCGACGCGCATAAGGATTTTTTTCCCCTACTCACTCGCATTACCCACCTTATAAAGCTTTCCACATTTGCTTGCTAAACTTCATTCTTGCCACGCCCACTCGGCTACACTACAGGGATGCTATATCTTACAGTTTTCAGCTCACTTAGCACGTGAACATGCACGACGCACTTGCATTTGTACCTGCCACACACACACCTACTGTACACTTGCACACACAAACACGCCCACACACACGCACACACACACACACACACCACACACACACACACACACACACACACACACACCACACACACACACACACACACACACACACACACAAACACACACACACACAGACTGGGCTTGTACCACTTGCAGTGACTTTGGGTTCTTATTTCTCACACTGTTTTCACAAACTGTACATGTGCATGAACGTACACACCTGTGCACATACTTGCATTGTTATGTACACCATATTTATCACACACACACACACACACACACACACACACACACACACATACACACACACGCACGCACACACACCCACATACACACACACACACACACACACACACACACACACACACACACACTGTCCCTCTGAATCTGAATCTATATTCTGTTAAAGAGCTCATGAGGCCACTGATCCTATTCTCAATTTCTGCATCTCTCAGTGTAAGTGTTTTCTTTGAGTCCAGCCATATGAGACTTTCCTGGCAGTGTGGCATAATCAAATGAATATGAATATTATAGTTACGTTTACCACAGGCCCTGACCTACCACGATCTGCACTGAATAGACAGGACATTCATACACATTGCCATAGCCCATTCTTGTAGGAACATTGCCCTTCCAACAAAAATGGGTACAATAACCTCTTACCAGCGTAGTACATCCTTTTCTATCAAGTGCAGCACAGAGTTGTATTTCAAACTAGTTGTATGCAGGAAGTAAAGTGGTTATTTAGGTACTAAACTTGGTTTAATGTTTTGGTGAATGCGAGTGAATAGCAATACTAGCAATACTAGCTAAGCCCCCTAGCCTAAGACTTGGGTACAACCCCTGGGAAAAGTCTCACTTCCATTCAACCCTGAGCCTAAAGTCTGGGAAAAGCCTCACTTCCATCAAATTAATTCCCTCACCTTCAGTCAAACCAATCTAACACACTGTACCCAAAGGTATAGACACCCGATATGGTTCCAGGTCACACATGTATATAAAGGATGGTAGGGTGGGCTGCAATCACTCAGTCTACACAGTCAAAAAGTTACACAACTGTACCATGTATGGCCAATCCGTACCTAATATGGTATATCAATCTGTAAAACTAAAATATGATTGCTAGACTCAATCTTTTGTTTTATCAGTATGAAACAGAATGAAGCTACATTCTGGTTCATATATTTAACAATATGTACCCAGCGTGATAGTCATACCTGTGTCAGATTGAATTATATTATAAATTTGCGGATAATATGGATTTTCTACACCAGGGGCGTTGTCTCGGCTTGGTCATAAGACATGTTCGCGGCAGGCAAGTTTTTGCCCTGCCTTTGTTAACTAAACTACTTTTTACGCAGTGCCCATCACGCCAGCTGCAAGATGAATACGCTGTCGAACCCGTGATCTAGTTGCACAACTCTCAGTTACCATTCTACAATGCACCAGAGGCCAGGGATTCGACCAGTCCAATGGCCTGAGGGTTTGTATCTGCATGTGCGTAAGTTGCCACCACACAATGTACTCCTATAATACTGTATGCTTTAGATTTTGTATGAAAGCTTGAAGTGCACCAATTCGAATATAAATATTGCGATACACCACCAGTTTTCTAATTGTGAATCAGACGGATACAATATCTGTCACGTTTCCGCGTTAATGGAGATGAATCATATCCTTTCGGCAGCTTTCTGTCTCACCTATTTTATTATCGCGGGTGAATCATTACACTCAACAGGTGAATCGGAACCGTAGAAAGGATGATTCGTCTGTGGTATTCTTATTTAGCGATCGTCGTATATATTATGAAAAAATTTCTTTTTATTTTATTTTTAATCTTTAAAAAAAATGAAATAGGACACAAGTAAACACACACAATTACAAAACAGATTGTAACAATACAATGTATAAGACCAATCATGCAGCAAAAACAAAGTGTTTTGAGTTACTCCGTGCCACTCCAGACTGGCTGCAACTGCCTTCTCTTCAAATATGTATGTTGTGCCGCACTGATGGACGACAGAGTTTGAACAAGAGATGCTGACAGAAGGAAGGACTGGAAGTATGCTTGTGAGTGGTGCTGTGCCAACTATGAGTGGTTCCAGCTATTGCACAATGCAGCAGCATCCCTCCTCACTTTGAAAGCAGCTCCTCACACTTGCATCTAAATAACATATGTATAATGAAATGTAGAGATAACCATCAGAAAAACGTACCTAGGTCTGACAGAGTGACATAAAACAGAATACCAGATCTTGTAGTGTGCTGTAGTGAAATACATATTCAATTGTCAGCAATATCTCTGGCAAGACACACTTACCAATGCTGGAGAACTATGCCCAGGCAAACTTTGCACTTCAGGACAGCAAGTAAGCGGAATATGCAAGACGATTATCAATTGGGTATGTCACCGGGTGTAAAAACATTTTGATGCAAGTGGCTGCTATACACAAACATACCATCGGGCGTGAGCTATGCGCCACACAAGATGCGCCATATAAGATGCGCCATTGCCAGCAACTTTGAAGCAACTCAGAAAGGCTTACAAGAAGTTGCTGCATGTAGCAGTTGCCTTGTATCACCTGGTTGGACTGTAAAGCATCAAAGCATAAATACCACGCGTAATAGCAACATCCGTAAAACATCACCTTCTCGTCCTTCCAAATGATAGAACAGGCACGTCTCGATGTACTGCTAATGCTTCAAGGTCGCCTTTCGATTCGTTTTACTTGTTCACTATTTTCTAATCATGTCACGCTTATACATCATACATTAGCAAGTACTTACCATCAACATATTCTTTTTGTTTTATACTGACAACATCCACAGTGCCGTATCAATCGTCGCGCTGCCACGTGTTAGGCCTTTAGTACCTAGGCTTCTATTTATTCATCGACGAAAATGCACTGAGCATATGCTTGATGGCTCAAAGTTTTCAGATGTCTTTCATACCTCGATTTGAACTTTGCAAGACGAACAAAAGCGTTCCAGTGGCCTTCCATTTTGCACGTGAGCATCAATCGTCACGTGAGCAATGGCGGAACGAAATCATATGTTTTCGAGAAGGATAAATTTTTTTTTGTGATCGTGGTTTTTATTATTCATATCCGTACTATTAAACACAATAAACACAATCTGAACACCATTTTGATAGAGCTCGATGATGTCCTGGCTATACATGTACAGCCTTAATCGGAGTTAATCCCCCCTCCCTCCTCATGATCAAACGTAACGCTCATTAATATAGAAGATGGTACGCGCAAAAACAATTCTCCATTCTCTGCCCCGTTCTGCCATCTAATACCATAACTATGCATCACAGGTGATTCCATTATTATTTTACGCGGGCTGCTTCAGATCGAATATCAACAGCGCCGATGATACGGGAGCGAAAACCATTCACAGATGCTTCGCAAGCATTGTATGAATAATCGCGGTGATTCGGTCATTATATACGCGGTCTGCTTCAGATCAGATTGCCAAAAATTTCTGAATCTCTCTAAATATCGCCGATTATACGCGAGCGAAAAAATTTCATCCATGCTTCATAAACGTAGAAAACTGGTCGTGTAGTGAAGTACAGATTACACAACCAAATTTTTGATGAGAATACGTCACCGTGTACGGTGGCGTGAGGGTAACGGTATTGACTGGGCGTAACGTCTCCGATCGGTAGCGGATTTTTACCGCAACTGGTTGACAACTCTACCTATTGATGAGAATGGCTTCACCTTACATAAAGGTGCATTTCGTGATGCTATCGCTCTTAGGTACGGTTGGCTACCATCTAACATTCCCTCCACCTGCACATGTGGAAAGTCCTTCACAGTTGAACACGCTCTCTCTTGTCCACTGGGCGGCTTTCCATCTATACGCCACAATGAGATCCGTGATCTAACAGCTAATCTCATGACAGAAGTATGTCACAACGTTTCTATTGAACCACACCTCCAGCCCATCACAGGTGAGACATTCCCTGCTATGACAGCAAACACAGAGGATGGTGCTCGATCAGACATTGCAGCTGATGGTTTTTGGGGTGGTCGATTTGAGCAGACATTTTTTTATGTCAGAGTTTTCAATCCATATGCCCCCTCTAATCAGACTCCCGCACCATCCAGTTGCTATCGAAAACATGAAAACATTAAAAAGAGAGAATACGAACTTAGAATTCGGGAGATTGAGCGAGCTTCATTCACTCAATCGTCCTCTCTTCAACAGGAGGCATGGGGAGCATTGCCACTACCACCTACAAACGTTTGGCATCACTGCTAGCTGACAAATGGGGCACATCATACAGTCAGACAATGGGGTGGCTTCATTGCCGTCTATCCTTCTCTCTTTTACGATCATCCATACAATGTATCAGAGGAGCACGATCAAATCAAGGACATGCTATACACCTCCCAGCCTCTATTGAACTGACAGTCAGAGAATCTCTGATACCTTTGGTGTAGCATGATTGACAAAAACCTGTTCCTCTATTGTGGTGTATGTACATGTATGTTTATATGCTATATGACTGTACTGATTTTTACCGTATTAACCTTGGCGTAATTGTGGCGTGTACGCACCTAATACAGGAGCGTGGACATAGACGTATAGTCATGTAGCTAATGGTACGCCGCGTAACCGATATACGGTTCATATACGCTCCTTTGTAATACATGAGTTTCAATGGAGAATGGAGTAATAATGGAGAAGAACATTAATGCATACAAAGTATATTATAACAATACAGATCATTGTTCCAGTTGTGCTCAAGTTTTCTTTATAGACACAGCTCTTCGTTCCACTGTAGCAGTGGCACTTGCTTGAATTGCACATCGAGAGTCACATTCATGCACTACAGAGACAGACCTGTCAACAAGGTTGGAAGAAACGATGTTTGTTCTTGTCATCAAAGGACATTCGTAAGGGTTCAACATAGATCATCCCAATGGCACCTCCATAGGTTCTATATGACAAACAACACAAAGAGTAGCCATCTCTGTTTCAAAACAACCAACCATAGCACCAATTTCATTCTGTAATAAAACACCCTAATTAAGAAATCTGATGTTAATAACTGCAACTTACAAGACAGCCATTTTGTGATTTGTACTCAACATAATCACCGACATGAATGAGGTGTCCATGCATGTGATCTGACAATCGTCTTCCCAGACAGAACAGGTGTGTGTCCATTGATACCTTGAGGATAGAGCACTGGAAATTGTCCCCCAAGCTCATCAAGTGAGACCATTCCTCAAAGCTTAGTGGTACAGTACCCAGCTGCATAAACACTAGACCATCACGCAATAAGTAATGTCATGAATATTATGTGAATTCTTTTTAACAAGTCATCAAATTTTACCTTACTCAAAGCTCCTTGTTTGTAAATAGGCTTGTCACTCTGAGAAACATCTCCATACGGATGCTGCTGCACTTCAGTAGAATGATATAGCTGCATAAGATCTTTACCACACCTTTGATAAGACAGAAATTTTTACAAGACTGAATATATAAATGGTTACATACCTATCTGATGGCTTGTAAAAACTTCCAGAAAATAAAATCTTATGCTTTCTTGGATTGCGAAGCTTCTAGCAATGTCCCTACTAGGAGATTGCTTACCAATTTAGATGTATCTCTTCAGATGCGAGAGTTACAATTCCCTTATACGTGGTTGAAATAATTTTGGAAATATGCACAGTATTTCTTCTTTACCGTTCCGTATTGAATGCTGCAGTTGGACCATACATCAGCATATCATCTGGGAGATGGAGTAGAAGATGGATTTTTAACTTTTTCCTCCATTCAGGATAGTCTGTTTCAATACAAGTTGCGAATCCTTGACAGAATGCTCTATATTGATCCACTTTTGCAGGATGAAAGCTGTCACAATATGTGATCTTGAAAACCTAATTTCAATTAGAATTGAAATACCATAGGTTAGTGAGATTCAAACATGCAACTGCATAGCTAACCTTAGACAGAGCCAGCCACACTTTTGTCACTGATGCTGTCAAAGAAGGTGATAGACCAAAGAGAGCTATCTGAACGAATGCTTTGAAATCCCTGCCAACAAATGAACGATAATACTTTGAAATATCAGTAGATACCTTCATCGTGGAAAGGCATGAGTGCGAGCTGCCACCTCCATGCACTGCTTGGTCGACAAGCGTAGCCATTTTAGCTCTCAACAAATACTTGTATGACCCTAAGATTAGTATATGCAACACTTCCATAGGCATACTCCTGCATATGTAGAAAAACTATTTGATTTAACATGCAGCTTATTGTACAGTTACATACTGATGCAAATCAAGTTGAAGGTCAAGAAATGGATTCTCCTCCTGCCTTACACCATATTCCGTTTGTAGCCTTCCTTTTTCAGTTTGGGTGGTAGCCAGCTTTATCTTTTGCATTTGTGAAAGTGTGTAGTTCTTTGTTCTCAATGCAGCCACACTTATATGGCTAGATCTAGAGTCAGCCTATGGAAAAGAAAATATTAAGTTGACTGCTGCAATAATTAAAGAGACTGCTTACAGTGCATATCCGACACAACAAATGTGTATTAGCACCCAAATGACTGCATATCATAGCTCCCATAGGATTGTCACACAAAATGCAGATTATCGGTGCAACTGCCAACACAAATATGCATCATAGACAATGATGCCATCCTCAAGTATCTTCAACTTGTCAACAAGTGAGCATGCCATCTCCATAACTGGAACCTTGTTTCACATACGAACAAAATGAATGTTTTGAAGCTTTGTATTTTGTTCCATAGGTAATCCAGCAAGCAGAACACAAAAGGACTTATTCCAGACTTTAGATTTATTGCCACTAGTGTCATCACAAAATACTACCAAAAGTGTCATGATCACAGGCATTCCACCACAATCAGCTGACTTGATTTTCAAAGGATGAGGGCATGGTACAGCTGCACATTCCTAACATAAATAAATCTCCATGTCTATTAATTTATTTTATGAGTTGTCAAACAATAAAGCTATTCATTATTTCAGCAATAACAATTTAAATATTTTGATCATGTACCTCCTATAAAGCTGTGAAGGCCATGATACCACCTGTTGATACTAGACACATGTATCTGTTCATTTCCTGCTATAACATAGCAATTTCTTTGACTTGAGTGGCTCTCAAATATCTGCACATTAGCAAAATATACCACAAATAGCGATACAAGTACAGTGCGAAAGGTTATGTCAATTAAACAAATTAGCATCGATCCTTATGCATACCTTACACAGGAATTGCTTGACACATATTCTCCATAACACCAGATAAAAACTGAACACAATCATTAAGAAAAATATTGCCAACTGGTGACATCACCATAGGAGCATAAACCTTGCTTCAGTTCTCCATTTGATACATTTGTCTAGCATAAATAGCTATAAGTGTCAATGATTAAACCCAAACGATGTAAATGCATATACCTGAATTAATTCTGTGGTTCCACAGGAAAGCGCACAAGGTTCTTAGCAATATCAGGATTTGCAAGACATGTTTGCAGCATGGCATGGATTGAATTTAGATAAAAAGGGACGCCATTGGATGCCACATGCTTAGTTAAATAGGGCACAAGAAAACCAATTTCACACATCAAAAATGAATATCTGTGCATGATTACATACCATAGTAGGTTCAGTAAATCTTGGAAGAGTATATTTCATGACGGTAGTCAGACTGGGCAAACAAGGCTGAAGACACCTTAGAGTGTGGAAAATGAACATCAAGTTTTTCTGCCCCTGTTGAAAGTATATATAATTGAAGCAAATAATGACATGTATGCACTGCACACTGCATTTCCTTACTATGGATCGAGGGCTACGAGCAATAAGATAAGCCATTGCACTTATCTTCGAAGTAAATGGTGCATACTTTCCCTTAGCGAACGGGTCTCTGAACGCGTCAATATCAGCACCGTCTGCATGTTATACAAGTTACTACCTAGTCGTATACAATAAAGCATGCATGGCTAACCGTCATCTGAATCAACATTTTCACCATCATTCGTAAACTTAGAGATTCTACTAGTAGATTATTTTCAACTCATTCTGCAGATGCTGGTATGTTTCACAACCAGTAAGCAACAGTGGATCAGCTTCATGTAGCGATCGATGTATGTAGTTTTCTTCCTCTGTTATTTGGCCATATGCAATGGAATAGAGCTTATCCTTATGGACTTGAGTCTGAAGGTGCCTTTCATATTTTGATTTGTAATCAAAATCCTTGTCACACACATCATGCACATAGCGACCATGTTTAAATGAATCACGTGGTCTGTATAACATTTTCACGGGTTGTGACACAGCGTAAACAATGCAGCAATCTCCAGCGCCACCCTGTGCTCCACGAAGGATTTCAAGAGCATCAGCTATCACTATTTCCTTAGAATTTGAAGCAACAGCACTGCCAGCCAATCGTTCAGAAGTGGCAGCAAGTTTGCTGCATCTGAGGGGTCAAGAGATGCGGAAAGCTCTTCGTCTGCCTTGGGCAAGTCTACTAGCATGTGTTGGCTCGGGATCTAGCATTGCATTGCATGAAATGAGAGCAGATCTCTCCTATTTGTAGAAATTTCTTGAATAGAAGCTGGTTCATCTACAATATTATCTAACTTACGAGCAGAGCTTTCTACCATGAGGGAGAGCATTGGAAAAATTGAAGCAAAACTTACTGAAACCTTTGGAATCCCAACTGAACTGAAGCAAATGATGGCAAAGCTTGCATGAGGTATGGAATATATTTTTTAAAAGTGCATGATTGTACAGTATTCTGGTTTTCTTTAGTTGGCACTAAAAGTGGAACTGACAAAGTTATTTTGTGCTACTTTGTCAAGAAGCCCAGCAAAAGAAAGCATTCGAGTATTTACTCTGATGCATGTGATGCATCTTTTGTGTCACATTTCTTTCTTTCTGTAGTCTGCTGTTGCAAAAGTGACTACAAGTCAAGTGATACGAAATGAACCATACAGGTTTGATGTAGCACTAAAGTATACAAATAAGTTGGCAGATTATCGTACAGAAGAGCATAGGAAGGTGTAAACCTTTCAATGCATGCCATTTGTGCACTGATGATCACGTATCTTTTTAGTGCTTAGGTATGCAACCCTACAAGCAATACTGGTTCCTTTCGACAAGCCAACTTGCAGCATCAATTGTAAAGTCCTTGCAAGGGACCATTGAAGATGAACAAGTGTACCGGAAGCATTTGGCACTTTTTGTAAGTGCCTGTATAAAGCATGTCATACTAAACTGGACATTTTTTTTTCAGCGTATGTTCATCAGACACTGTAATGCAAAAGAAGAAGCAAACCACACTCAATTTGAGTGGTATCATACACATGACATCAGTGATGAAGAGTGGAAAGCCATTATTGAGGAAGAGGAAGCACACAACTATGAGTTAAATGGACATGGAATGTGCTATGAAAGTGCCCCACTTCAGCAGGAGGATGTTCAGAACACTTAGTCAATTCACATCACTAGTGGACCACTTTCAATTCAATTTTCAACTCAATTCAATTCAATTTCTCATACAATACAGCCGGAGGCAAGTAATGGCATGTATACATGCACTTCCAAACTGCCTACAGGCCTACGAAAAGGGATACAAAACACAAAAGGATGAAAGTTGTTCAGTTGCCATAACTTGTTATAACGAACTGTACCAGGCAGAACCACTTGCCTGTCCGATCTTTGCTATATAATGGTATGTCTCCAGCACAAGAGGGATATACAAACCTGTGGCATTTTGTTGTGCTGTACGGCAGGAGGGATACAGCACATTTCCTACACCATTATATGTAGGAAATGTGCTCTATCCTCCTTGTATGCAGCACAAAATGCCACCTTTAATTCTGCATTTGTGGTCACTGACACAGTTACCTGGTTATTAACATTTCCTTATTAATTAAAATATCCAGAAGTTGGTTGCGATGCTGATATAGACACTAAGTGCGTGTGAACTTGTGAAACCATGCAATCTCTTAGAGCCATCCCAGGTCTAATAGCTGATGGTTAACCAATTCGTGACATGTAATGGACTGCACACAGTACTTAAAACATTAAATACACCCCTTGGCAGTGCAGTAGGGTCCCCTTCCGTCCCTATCTGGAGTGCCTCTGCCCTCTACTTGTGGTATATAGCAAACTGAACCACTTTTTAATGTTGTTGATGGCATTGAACTTTTAATAAGCTATCTACCAATGCAATTAAAAGTATACCCATAGATCCAGCTGCTAATGTGATCACTACTTTTTAGTTCAAAACCTCAATCCAGGATATATACATGTAATTTGGCTATTGCACAGCAGAAGATGTGATACTCTAATAGCACACACACCAGAGGTCCACAGCAGTGAGTTTGAATGCAAACAGATCTCTTCACTGGCTTGGATGGAGTGCCTCCAACACACGTTCAATATTTCGTTTCTTGGCCTTGACCAGCTCAGTGAGCCACCCTCCCTCATCTTCATACCCCATGCTCATCAGCTGGGCCACAGCTATCTGGATTTGATCCTCCTGTAAAAGCACAATTGGATCACTAGTGAACACCTACCCCCCCCCCCCACACACACACACACACCTACACACATACACCTACATGTGCACACACACACACACACACACTTACCACACACATACATCCACACACACACATACACACACACATACACACACACACGCGCACACACACACATACACACACATGTATACACACATACACACACACCTACACATACACACACATACACACACACACACACATACACACACACAATATACACCCATTACCTCTGCAGCTGGTGTGTTGCTAGCCCCGGTAGGGTCATTCTTACCCAAGTGTACGCAAGTTTCTGCATGTCCGACTCCAATTTCACCCAAACTTATTTTATGGGTAGGGGGGTCATGTGACATGACAAAGTGCAAAGGTCACCCCTTAGAGGTCTTCTGTTGTGGAGATATTATTGGTTATTTTTGTGACCTTTTCCTTGGACACTATGTGTTTGATGCACTGTATTTGGCGTACCTTTCAACTCTCATCAATGAATTTAGTATGAAATAAAAGCTCCTTCATGAAGGTATTATGAGGGATGTTTAAACTTTATTAATTGTCTGTGGTGAAATAATTACAGCCTTTCATCTTCTGTATAATTAGATCCTGCCATACCATTTTGAACTGTAATAAACTTCCCAAATATGGAGAAGCTATATGCAAAACTAGCAGTTGGGCTGGCACTGGGTTTAGGGTGTAGAAAATGGAATGATACTGATTCTAGCTGTTTGGTGCAATTCCACCCTGCCTCCAACCTAACCACATGCGTTTATGTTTTGATAGGCTATCAAAACATCTCTGACCTAACACAACTGTCATAACCACTGAGAGAAACAGTCTTTCACAAACACAGGCATACAAAGATACAGAGCTTAGAACATACAGTACAACACCTCCTTCCCCTGTCCTTTCCCTTGCATACATGTACACACAGGTAAATATATAAACCCTTCCACTATGTGTGGTTCTCAAGTGCTCGTGTGGCACTGTCCATTTCATTATCAGTAAGTGTGTAAGTTCGTCCAGTATAGGTTGTAGGCTCCACAAAAGTCATAATTTCACTGATGTGTACCGTTAATATGTCTGCTCTGTGAGGATAGACAAATGACCTGCTAGGCCCACGCGGGTGAAGAAAAGACAGTGTTACTTCCTGCATTTCAGGATCAGATACTGTCACACAGGCTACCCACCAGGCACCATCGTAGATAGCAGTCACATACCCTTTTATGTCCCACATTTTTACTTGAGGTGACACCACAACTTGTACAGCTTCAGTGTGACTATCATTGCTTGCACTTGCAGTGTGGTAGTATCAACAGGCACAAAGCTATGCAATCGTTGGGTACCAGCTATGGTTTTGTATAGGGTCCCTATGATGGTGTAGGTGGTACTGTAAAAAGGCAAGCAGCCAAGGCCAGTTTGCAGCAAGTATATACTGACCAAATCACAACACCCCATGAACTTTTTACATTCTACCATACCCAGTTACAGGGGATTACGTTCAAATTTATCACAACCAATGAATGGAGCATCAAAGCAACCTTGCTGAAAGAAAGGTTCTCTAAGGCCAAAACCATAGCTGGTACCCAACGATTGCACAGCTTTGTGCCTGTTGATACTACCACACTGCAAGTGCAAGCAATGATAGTCACACTGAAGCTGTACAAGTTGTGGTGTCACCTCAAGTAAAAATGTGGGACATAAAAGGGTATGTGACTGCTATCTACGATGGTGCCTGGTGGGTAGCCTGTGTGACAGTATCTGATCCTGAAATGCAGGAAGTAACACTGTCTTTTCTTCACCCGCGTGGGCCTAGCAGGTCATTTGTCTATCCTCACAGAGTAGACATATTAACAGTACACATCAGTGACATTATGACTTTTGTGGAGCCTACAACCTATACTGGACGAACTTACACACTTACTGATAATGAAATGGACAGTGCCACACGAGCACTTGAGAACCACACATAGTGGAAGGGTTTATATATTTACCTGTGTGTACATGTATGCAAGGGAAAGGACAGGGGAAGGAGGTGTTGTACTGTATGTTCTAAGCTCTGTATCTTTGTATGCCTGTGTTTGTGAAAGACTGTTTCTCTCAGTGGTTATGACAGTTGTGTTAGGTCAGAGATGTTTTGATAGCCTATCAAAACATAAACGCATGTGGTTAGGTTGGAGGCAGGGTGGAATGGACCTTTTGCCTTTGACGTCACGCATGAATTTAGGGGGGGGGCAATTTAAAAATCACCATCATAGCTCCTACATGCTTTTCCTTTTAAATTTTTATTGAGAAGTAAATAACCACACGTTTCATTTTTGTTGTATTTCACGATGAAGCTCTGTAAGGGATTTGTATGCAACGAAACATTGCGGAAGTTGCTAATGAGACACGCGAAGTCGCGCTTTTCGATTTTTGGGGGGGCAACTTCCGGTAACTTGTGAGCGCTGTGACATTTGCACCGTAACTGGCGAAGGTACTTCATTTTGGAATACAGTCAGGCATTCATTTACCATTAATTTAGTACTTGCTGTGTTTCTTCGTGAAGTTCCTATAAGGACTTATGTTATGTCAAACACAACCAATCAATTTGTGACGTCAGAAGGCAAAAGGTCCATTGCACCAAACAGCTAGAATCAGTATCATTCCATTTTCTACACCCTAAACCCAGTGCCAGCCCAACTGCTAGTTTTGCATATAGCTTCTCCATATTGAAGACTATTTGGGAAGTTTATTACAGTTCAAAATGGTATGGCAGATCAATTAGGATCTAATTATACAGAAGATGAAAGGCTGTAATTATTTCACCACAGACAATTAATAAAGTTTAAATATCCCTCGTAATACCTTCATGAAGGAGCTTTTATTTCATACTAAATTCATTGATGAGAGTTGAAAGGTACGCCAAATACAGTGCATCAAACACATAGTGTCCAAGGAAAAGGTCACAAAAATAACCAATAATATCTCCACAACAGAAGACCTCTAAGGGGTGACCTTTGCACTTTGTCATGTCACATGACCCCCCTACCCATAAAATAAGTTTGGGTGAAATTGGAGTCGGACATGCAGAAACTTGCGTACGCTTGGGTAAGAATGACCCGGTAGGGTCTGTCCCCTCTGATGGAGTCTTCTTATCCTCAACCACATCAACATCTACTTTGATCCCAAGAGGTCCCAGGAATGAGTTAACAGTTTCTCCAATGTTGTGAAGAAAGGACTTGTGTTGTTCTGAAGACCACTGGCACTCACCATTGTTCCCAGCAGAGGTGGGCTGGGCTTGCTCTTCAGTCTTCTGTTCAGTTGGCTGTGTTGTGGCATCACTATTACAAGAAGCATCAGATTTCCCTGGACAACAAGAGTCTTCCTTGCCTTGACCACACCCACCACAATGACATCGCTTCATCCAAGGGCACCTCCTTCTTCCACCACCTCCTCCACATCCTGATCCCCACCATGAAGCCAAAGGGTGGGGCTGTCCAAAGGGGAAAGCCCCTCCCCTGAATCCGGAACTGTTCCACCATGGGCGGCACATTTGGCATGGCAACCATGTTGTGCTCCAGATGTCCACTGGTACCCTCACAGGCTGAGCACAGGTCGTAGTCGGGACAGAGGAGGCACTTGAAGCGAATACCATATATGGGCCCCTTGCATCCATCACAGATCACACCGGGATGTAGGGTACCCCTGGTGTGGTGAGATGCAGCCGATTGGCCGTCAGAGCTCTGCTTTGGCTCACTGTCATGTGAGTCTGAACTTGTGTCTGTAAAGGAGGGGGCGTGCAATCACACTTTGCGGGAGTCACGCAATGTTACAGACCTCGAGTGGGGGGCGCTACTACTGTGACACGGGTCTGGGAACGACACTAACCTTTTACATTATGTAATAGAAATTACAATCAACCAACAATAATCCCCTAGCTGACACATCCATACACGCTTCAACAACACACGTACACACACAATGGGCCTATGTAGTGCACGCAGCATTGTGATTGGGACAAGTAAATGGCTACAAGTTACCTCGTATCAGCAGTCGGAAGTGTAGCATGAACTGTTATTTATCTACATGTATGTATGTATGTACGCGCATGCGCGGATGATGGGTGTGCGTCTGTTGGAATAGAGATTCATTCCTTTTTGGTAGCTAGAGTTATCACATGGTGGCAGCGGTGCTAGTATGTCGAAAGTTACATTAAACCCACCAGAACCGTTTAATTTTGCCCGTCCGGACGACTGGAGTCGTTGGAAGAGACGCTTCGAACAATTCCGGGTGGCGTCAGGGCTTGACTCTGAGAGTGGCGCTAAACAGGTATCCATGCTACTGTATTGTATGGGAGGAGAAGCCGAAATGGTTCTGACTTCGGTTGGGGTCAAGAAAAAGGAAAAAGAGGAATATGAGGAAGTCATGCGGAAACTGGATAAACACTTCCAGGTGAGAAGGAACGTTATATTTGAACGCGCAAGATTCAACCGCAGAGACCAGCTCGACGGGGAGACTGCCGAGAAGTATATTACCGAATTGTATTCCCTTGTCGAGCATTGTGATTACGGGACGATGACAGAGGAAATGTTGAGGGATAGACTGGTAGTGGGAATCAGGGATAAAATGATGTCAGAAAAGCTTCAGTTGGATCAAGACCTAACGCTGGAGAAGGCCAAGATTATAATTAGGCAACGTAAAGCTTCAGTTGGATCAAGACCTAACGCTGGAGAAGGCCAAGATTATAATTAGGCAACGTGAAGCAATACATGACCAAGCAGAAGTCCTTCAAGTTGGAGAAAAGATGGCACTTGATGGAGCGTTTACACAGAAGAAACCACATCAAATAGCAAGTAATCATCCTGAAAGGAACAGAAAAAAGTGCATTCGGTGTGGTAAAGGGCAGCATCCGTATCACGCATGTCCAGCAAAGGATACAGTGTGTCATAAATGTCACAGGAAAGGTCACTTTCAGAATCAATGTCTCTCAAAAACTGTTGCTGAGATACAACCTGAAGATGTAGACGAAGAGGTAAAGATGGAATCAGCGTTTCTCGGTGGGGTGGAAGCAGAAGGAATAAGACCATGGATGGTACAAGTGCAGGTATGTTGTGTTCCACAGAAGTTCAAAATTGATACAGGGGCCGAGGTAACAGCTATATCAGAGGCATCATTCAAGTCATGCAGAGCTGGCTGGAAACTGAAACTATCGAGACCAAAGAAAACCTTATATGGACCGGCCAGCAGTGTATTGGAAGTGGTTGGAGAGTTCAAAGGGAGGTTGTCATATGGCAACAAAACTACACTGCAAAGTGTCTATGTGGTTAAAAATCTCAAGGTGAACCTATTAGGTCTCCCTGCAGTCATAGCACTGGCATTAGTGGCAAAGGTGGATGCACTGTCAACTAAACCAGGAGTGGCAGGTCAGTTTCCCTCTCTGTTTCAGGGTCTTGGTTGTCTTGGAGAACCATATCAAATCAAACTTCAGCCCGATGCAAAACCATTTGCACTGTTTACAGCACGACATGTTCCCTTGCCTCTACGTGACAAGGTGAAACAGGAACTGGAAAAGATGGTAGATTTGGGGGTAATTTCTAAAGTAGATGTACCCACACCTTGGTGTGCAGGGATGGTTGTGGCATCTAAAAAGAATGGTGGCATCCGTATCTGCATTGATTTCAAGCTACTTAATAACTATGTTCAACGGGAAGTACATCCGCTCCCTAAGGTGGACGATGTCTTGGCACAATTAGCAGGAGCAAAGGTATTTAGCAAGCTGGATGCTAACAGTGGCTTCTGGCAGATTCCACTGGCAGAACAATCATGACTGTTGACCACATTTATAACCCCATATGGACGATATTGTTTTAACAAACTTCCGTTTGGGATTTGTAGTGCTCCAGAACATTTTCAAAAACGTATGAGTCAGATACTAGAAGGACTAGACGGTGTTTTGTGTCAGATGGATGATGTTCTGTTATTCGGGAAAAATAAAGAGGAACATGATGTTAGGCTTAGAGCAGCATTGGAAAAACTTGAGGCGGCAGGGGTCACACTAAATGAAGAAAAGTGTGAGTTTGAAAAATCCAGACTCCTCTTTCTGGGCCATATCATCGACGAACAAGGCATCCATGCAGACCCCAATAAAACTGCATCTATCAAGAATATGAAACCACCGCAAAATGTGTCTGAGTTGAGGCAGTTTCTTGGTATGGCTAATCAATTGGGAAAATTTTCCTGTGGTCTGTCTGAATTGACAAAGCCACTTCGAGAGTTGTTGGGTAAAAATACTGCCTGGCAATGGGAGAAAGCACAGTTAGAAGCCTTTGAGGAGACAAAGAAAGAACTATGCAAGCCTACTGTATTGGCATTTTATGACCCTACATTGCCCACTAAAGTATCAGCTGATGCATCATCATTTGGCCTAGGAGCGGTATTACTGCAGGAGAAAGATTCAGTGTGGAAACCTGTTAGTTATGCCTCAAGGTCTATGTCAGAAACTGAACGGCGGTATGCTCAAATAGAAAGAGGCCTTGGCAGTAACATGGGCCTGTGAGAAATTTGCTGATTACATCATTGGATTGAAAGTCCAATTAGAAACTGATCATAAGCCACTGGTACCATTGTTGGGAACTAAACAGATGAGTGACTTACCACCAAGGATTCTCCGCTTCAGGATGAGGCTGGCTCGGTTTGATTATGTGATAAATCACGTCCCTGGCAAATTGCTATGTACCGCGGATGCATTATCACGGGCACCATTAACACACACCCCTACTACTCCAGAAGAGGAGGAGGAAGTTGAGTACCTGATGGAAGCTTGTGTCAGTCACTTACCTGCCAGTCACCATCAACTTTCTGAGTACATCAAGGCCCAGGCACAAGATGCTGTGTGTTCTCAGATAATGAGATATTGCACAGAAGGATGGCCAGATAAGCATAAAATACTCCCTGTCTTAAAACCGTATTGGAAACTTCAGGGAGAACTAACAGTTCATAACAACTTGTTGCTTTTTAGGACAAGAATTGTGGTTCCTAACGCGCTGCAAAGAGAAACTTTGCAGAAGATCCACAACGGTCATCAGGGAATTCAGAGGTGCAGGCTCAGAGCCCAATCCTCTGTGTGGTGGCCAGGAATCTCGCAACACATTAGTGATCTGATTGAAAACTGCCATGTGTGTGCAAAAAAATCAAAACAATATCACGAACCATCAATGTCCACTCCCCTTCCAGATTACCCATGGCAAAGGGTTGCCTCAGATCTTTTCTTCCTAGGTAGTGACTCATATCTATTGATAGTAGATTACTTTTCAAGATACCCTGAGGTAATTAAGCTGAAATCTACCACCTCCAGGGGTATAATTGAAGCCATGAAAGCTGTATTCTCCAGATATGGGATTCCGCAAACTGTTAGGAGTGATAACGGTCCACAATATTCCTCAGAAGAGTTCTCCAAATTTGCAGCTGAATATAACTTCTATCATGAAACCAGCAGCCCACATTTCGCACAAAGTAACAGGCAAGCCGAAAGGACAGTTCAAACAATGAAGAACTTGCTGAGAGAGTCAACTGATCCATATATGGCACTGCTAACATATCGGTCTACTCCATTGCCCTGGTGTGGCTTGTCGCCGGCTGAGCTCCTTATGGGAAGGTGCTTACGGACCAATTTGCCGCAAGTGGTAGACCGATTGAAGCCTACATGGCAATACATAGAAAGATTTCGTAAGAAGGATAAGGAATTTAAGGATGAGCAAAAGCGACACTATGATCAGCGTCACAAATGTCGTCCCCTACCTGATATTCCAGATGGGTCCAAAGTTTGGGTCATGGATGGGGATATACCAACACCAGCTACTGTAACTCATCAAGCGGAGGCACCACGTTCTTACACAGTAGAAACTGAGAAGGGTACCATTCGTCGTAACAGGTATCACCTTAAAGCTGTACCACCAGTTCCAGACCCAGAAGGGGGGACTCTACCTTCATCTACAGAAGCAGAAAAAATGGTGGCTGGAGATAAAAGAAATCAGATTTATCAGCAAACAGAAACCACCTCCCCTCCTCACCGTATAATGACTCGGTCACGGACTGGAACGGCCATACGACCACCAGACAGATACTAGACTCCAGAAAGGGAGAAATTGTTATTTATCTACATGTATGTATGTATGTACGCGCATGCGCGGATGATGGGTGTGCGTCTGTTGGAATAGAGATTCATTCCTTTTTGGTAGCTAGAGTTATCACAGGAAGACGGTGCCATCAAACTGGTCCATGGCCTCAAGCAACTCAGCATCGCTGGATAATGAGATTCGATCTCCATCACCATCTGCATAAGCATCGAGTCCTAATCACTATGTGAGTCCACGGCTAAAGAGCGCACTTACCAATCCAGGCTAGCGCGACCTTGTCGGCCTTCACAGAGGGAAACACCTGAGCGATCTTCTGGAGGAGGTAGGCGTAGCTTGTGCTGACGTCTTGGTCAAGGGAGAAACGGCGAATCTCCAAAGCCTGTCCGTTCCATTGTTTGAAGAGAAAAGCCTTCGCTGTTAGAGCCATATTTACTGTTTTAGTCGAGATGCCTCTTCATGCGCAAAGGCGCCTTTTGTATAAAGCATTGGGATGTGTTCTGTATACACGTAGCAATCGAATCATCCAGGCCAGCGATCGTGATGCAGCATTTTCACCTTGTAAGCACTAAAAATACAATCTATCATCATGACGCAATTCACAGCAGCGCATGCGCTCCTGGTTCAATCTGAACCTGCGTCAGCAGGTTCAATATAGGATTGATTGAGGAATGATGAATGTCATTAAAATTTTTAAATCGCGTCGGGAGGGACAACGGAGAAACGGATCACTTATCTCGTTGCAGCAATCGAACGACAACACCAAGATCTACGTGTTCATGCTAGTTTCATGTCATTAAACTATGCGCTTCCAGACAAAGAACCTGCTTCTCGTGCCCATTCCCAAAAAATTGTTCGTCGTCGTCTTCTTCCTTAGGAAGGTAGAACTCGAGCTACGAACGGTTTTAAAGAACGACAATAGTACCAATCTCTTCAGAATTTACCGGCACGGTGCCCCTTAAGGTCATATAGATGCACAAGTAAATAAAAACCTTCTCTAACGAGAAAGTTGGTGGGCATATAGGATTGACAATGTTGGTGTAAAAAGCACGGAAACAAGTGTGACAGAAATGTTACTGGAAAATTGAAATAGGCCTATATTTAGCCCAGTCACATTTAGGCAGCGCACGCCTGAGAAAATGGGCTAAATATAGGCCTATTTCAATTTTCCAGTAACATTTCTGTCACACTTGTTTCCGTGCTTTTTACACCAACATTGTCAATCCTATATGCCCACCAACTTTCTCGTTAGAGAAGGTTTTTATTTACTTGTTTCATAAGTTTTTTTTTCTCCGTGTCAACGAAGCTTCGTAACTGTAATGTGATGAGGAACGATGTGCAATGGACAAAATGTCTATACCTTACGAACGCTTTGTGCATTGCCCCGACCACAAGTTACTATATAACTTTAATAAATACGTATGTAAAATTAATGTTACGATAACAATAAAATTAATAGTGATAAGTGTAGTTGTTCTTGATAAAATAAATAGTTTTGCCGCCTCCTCTTCCTCGGCCTCTTCCTCTTCTTCTTCTCCCCCCCCCCCCGGGGTAAGGCCATGCGGGTGGCGGGGGCAGTAAAAAAGGCGGGGGCAGCATTGGGGGCAGCATTGGGGGGAGCATCAGCGGGGGTAACGCTTCAGGCGGTGGGTCCAGCGCTGCTGCAGGCGGTGGCCGCGCTTCTGCTGGCGGTGGCGGAGGGTCCAGCACTGCTGCAGGCGGTGGCGGGGCTTCTGCTGGCGGTGGCCGTGGGTCCAGCGCTGCTGCAGGCGGCGGCGGCACTTCTGCTGGCGGTGGCCGTGGGTCCAGCGCTGCTGCAGGCGGTGGCGGCACTTCTGCTGGCGGTGGCCGTGGGTCCAGCGCTGCTGCAGGCGGTGGCGGGGCTTCTGCTGGCGGTGCCCGTGGGTCCAGCGCTGCTGCAGGCGGCGGCGGCGGCACTTCTGCTGGCGGTGCCCGCGTGGGTCCAGCGCTGCTGCAGGCGGCGGCACTTCTGCTGGCGGTGGCGGATCTTGAACATCCTCGTCAAAGAAGTCTATCCCTATCATTAAGTTGTCTTCAGCCATCTATGTGGCAGACAGATTATTGAAACAACTCGCAAAATATAGTATTTACCTTTGATGAATTTTTTCAAGAGAGAAATGTGCTGTTCTGCGGGTCATTGGTTTATACACATGTACAGCCATGTGTTCTAGCTGTGCTATAATTGAAATAGGCCTATATTTAGCCCATTTTCTCAGGCGTGCGCTGTGTAACTTGCAATGGACTAGAGCATTCTGGAAGCTCACAATAAATAGGATGCCCAAGCTGATCAATAAACCCAGAATGTGATTTCAAAGTGACATCATAATGAACACGACCACACCCTGAATCAAGAGCATCGAGCCCAGCTCTGAGGTCTTCAATGGACTTTTGGAACAGTGAATTTGTTTTTAACACTATTGCTACTTCTTCACTAGTGAGCTTGCGACACTCATTTGTACATTTCCATTTCAAAGGGCGCATGGTGACCTTATCCCTGTCCTTTATCTCCTCTGCCACTACACACCTACCATTGAGGTCTACTGGAATGGCTCCATGCTGTTTTCTGTGAGTGTACGAATTATCAAAGAAGTAAGGCTCAGCCCCAGCAGTATGAAACCTATGCCCGACTAAAATATCACTCTCTTGCAACTTCTTTGCATTAACATTACGGATAGTTTTTAGCAGTGACCCTGCCTGTGATCTTCGTACACTTATTGCTTTAGCAAGTAATGCATCTGCACTAATCTTACTTACTGCTGCACGGGCAGATCTTGTAACAACCTTTTGAGCTAGCAATGGATGGCTATTGCAGAAAGCATTGTTTACATCACTCAGAAGCTCACTATCCCTAAGAATTGCTTTTTCAAGACTCACTCCATACTCTGCTAGTGTGCGAGAGTTGGGCTCAAACAGGGAGTAACTATATGGGAGAAGATAGGGTTGCAGTACTTTTATTTTACCACACATTATGCCTTATCATGTATCAAAACATTTTACCAACTGCGCATAACATGAATTATTTTATTTTCATACAACTCAATTTTCTGTACACACATGTGTAGTGGACCTTTAAAACAATGTGAGAGACACAAATTACCTTTTGTACCCTTTACATGTACATGGGGAACTTTTACTTGTGGGAAGCCTTACTGTACATCTGATAATCGGCTGCATGCAAGGGTTGGATGCGCATGACAGACTTGTTAATTAAATTTCTGAAAATGCAATTACAGTAGTACACACATGTGTATAGTCCTTTATTGCACATCACATTTACAATGTAACAGACACAGATGCATGTACATGTACAAATAACCTTTTGTACAAACATTGACCTTTACCAGGGAACATCCCGTGTAGGAAGCCATACTGTACATCTGATAATATTTCATGCAGGCATACAAGAGTGTTAATGTGTGCATGACAGGAAGCCATGAGCCACGTGCATAGCAGCCCTTAGATTTTAAATGGTACATACAGCATGCTATAACATACCTTTGGGTGGTAGTGGTAGTGGTAGTTCTACGACCCTTCCAATACCGACTCATTCTAGCTGCCTTAATGGTAGCTGAATTACCCCTGTATATCCGCCTTTTAGCAGCACGGTTCTCCTCGACGCTCTCTTGATATCGCTGCCTTTTAACAGCACGGTTCTCCTCGAGGTCCTCTCCATATCGCTACCTTTTAGCAGCACGGTTCTCCTCGAGGTCCTCTCCATATCGCTGCCTTTTAGCAGCACGCTTAGGTTCAATATTTGCGATGTAGCTCTCGCGTACAGAGGCCTTCTTTTTTTCAGGATCGGCCTTGTAGCTCTCGCGTACAGAGGCCTTCTTTTTTTCAGGGTCGGCCTTGTAGCGCTCTCGGGCTTTAGCCTTGTTCTCTTCTTGCTTTTGGAGGTATTCCGCTCGTTGCTTCGTTCTCTTCTTTCGATTACGCGAAGGCATTTTTAGAAAAACAACTTCACTAGCCAAAATAAGTAACGACTAAACTGACACCAAAATAAATTTTGTGCCTGTTGGAGTATTTATACTGCCTAAAATTATCCATACTCCTGTATTTAGAACATAGTAATATACCCATACCGTATATAGTACTTTTTCGTTGTAGCTTCTTTATTACCTTAAGGGGCACCGCGCCGGTAAATTCTGAAGCGATTGGTACTATCGCCGTTCTTTAAAACCATTCCTAGCGTGAGTTATACTTGACGGAGAAGAAGACGACGACGACCAACAATTTTTTTGGGCGTGGGCACGAGAAACAGGTTCTTAGTTGGTCTAGAAGGGCATAGTTTTATGACATGAAACTAGCACCAAAACGTAGATCTTGGTGTTGTCGTTCGATTGCTGCAAAGAGAAAAGCTATCCGTTTCTTCGTTGTCCCTCGCGACGCAACTGAAAATTTTTAATGACATTCATGACTCCTCAATCAATCCTATATTGAACCTGCTGAACCTGCTGACGCAGGTTCAGATATCACATCTAGAAAGAAACTACAGCGAGAAATACCTTATTTGGTTGCAAGTTCTATGGCCATCTAGCAAGTTCTAGCAAGTTCTTAATAAAATGTATAATTTTAGGGAGTATAAATACTCCAACAGGCACTAAATTTATTTGGTGTACTACCTATCGCAGTTTAGTCGTTACTTACTTTGGCTAGTGAAGTTAGTGAAGTTGTTTTTCTAAAATGCCTTCGCGTAATCAAAAGAAGAGATCTAAGCAACGAGCGGAATACCTCCAAAAACGAGAAGATATTTTATCACAAGAGAACAAGGCTAAAGCCCGAGCGCGCTACAAGGCCGACCCTGAAAAGAAGAAGGCCTCTGTACGCGACACTTACAAGGCCGACCCAGAAAAGAAGAAGGCCTCTGTACGCGACACCTACAAGGCCGACCCAGAAAAGAAGAAGGCCTCTGTACGCGACACCTACAAGGCCGACCCAGAAAAGAAGAAGGCCTATGTACGCGACACATACAAGGCCGACCCTGAAAATAAGAAGGCCTCTGTACGCGATACCTACAACGCAAATGCTGTATCTAAGCGTGCTTTTAAAAGGCAGCGATATCAAGAGGGCGTCGAGGAGAACCGTGCTGCTAAAAGGCAGCGATATCAAGAGGGCGTCGAGGAGAACCGTGCTGCTAAAAGGCAGTGATATCAAGAGGGCGTCGAGGAGAACCGTGCTGCTAATAGGCGGATATACAGGGGCAATTCAGCTACCATTAAGGCAGCTAGAAGGAGTCGGTATTGGAAGGGTCGTAGAACTACCACTACCACCCAAAGGTATGTTATAAACAGCATGCTGTATGTAGCATTTTGAAGTCTAAGGGCTGCTTTCTTACGTGCTAATGTAAGTTGCTCATGGCTTCCTGTCATGCACACATTAACACATTTCTTGTACGCTTGCATGCATATTATCAGATGTACAGTAAGGCTTCCCAGTTCCCTGGTAAAGGTCAATGTTTGTACAAAAGGTTATTTGTGCGTCTGTTACATTGTACATTAGTAGCAGCAGCGCTACCCCCACCACCAGCAGCAGCAGAGCTGCCCCCACCCCCACCACCAGCAGCAGAGAGCTGCCCCCACCGCCAGCAGCAGCAGAGCTACCCGAGAGGAAGCAGTATCGCAGGGGTCACCAACTACCACTACCACCCAAAGGTATGTGATGGCATGTTGTATTGCACTAGCATTAAAAAGCTATAGGAAGATGTGCATGCAACATGTGTACAGCACGCATGTAAGGGATCTGCCATTCACTTCACATGTAAAGCATGCATGGTGACTCAACTGTCCTTTGTGACCTGTCTATGGAATATTGGGGTGTCATCCTTAATCTGATGCACAAAAAGGCTTCCTTATCTGATGTAAAAAAAGCTTTTGACACAATGTTTTGACTACAATCAGCGCTGCCCCACCTACACCAGCAGTAGCAGTGCCCCCACCAGCAGCAGCAGCAGAGCTGCCCCCACCAGCAGCAGCAGCAGAGCTGCCCCCACCAGCAGCAGCAGCAGAGCTGCCCCCACCGCCACCAGCAGTAGCAGCAGAGCTGCCCCCACTGCCACCAGCAGTAGCAGCAGAGCTGCCGCCACCAGCAGAGGCAGGAGCATTGCTACCTGCACCAGCCCCACCACCGGCACAAGCAGTATTGACGCCAGTGCCCCCACCACCACTTCGCCTGCTGCTCTTCTGGCCGCTGCCACCACCACCCACATGGCTCCCATGGCCAGAACCAGGCCGCCGTGGCCATAGAAGAGGCTGGGGGAGACATAGAGAACAAGGCCGAACAGTAAATAACATTTAGAACTCCTATACATATATTAAAATGTTAAACCTCCCTCCCTCCCTTTGAAAATTAAAATCAATTTGTGACCACTTATAAAGACGCCAGAGGAAAAAACTAATGAAACAAGTAAATAAAAACATTCTCTAACGAGAAAGTTGTTGGTATATAGGATTGACCAATGGTGGTGTAAAAAGCACGGAAACAAGAGTGACAGAAATTTGACTGGAAAATTGAAATAGGCCTATATTTAGCACACTAACGTTGTAACAGTACATGCCTGAGTAATGGGCTAAATATAGGCCTATTTCAATTTTCCAGTCAAATTTCTGTCACTCTTGTTTCCGTGCTTTTTACACCACCATTGGTCAATCCTATATACCAACAACTTTCTCGTTAGAGAATGTTTTTATTTACTTGTAGTATTCACCAATTGGATTGTACAAGGTTCGTATGGCAAAATTCAATAAGGTTTGCTACGAAAACTAACAGTTTCTACAATTTCCAGGTGAATTTAGTTAGTTTTGCTGATGTGCGAATGTGCAAATGCAATGTGAGAGTCGCTACTGTACCAGATTTGTTCTGGCAACCCACAGGAAAAAAACGCATAGAATCAAAGCATGATTTAACATGTGATTTATGAGTACAAATCAGATGACAAATCAAAAATTGATTGACGAGTAATTTCAATTGAGAAATCAAACTAGAATCATTACATAAATCTTTGTCATTTGATTCCATTGAGAAATCAACTGTCATTTCCGTTGAGAAATCTTCATGAATCATAAGTGGATTTGTCATTTGATTCTATTGAGAAATCAATTTTAATTTCTTGTGATAAAATCAGAGTAGGATTCTTGCATACAATAGCCACGTGGTTAAGAAAGGGGTTAAAAGAAACAAAACAAAAAAGTCAGATTGTTACATTTCAAACTAATTCTTCAGATCGATGAGCAGCCCGAACAGCCCGTGCCCTGCTGAGGTGCAACAGGCGCTGCTTTTCGAATGTCGCTCGCTCTTCTTCATCGCTAGCAACATCTACGTCTGACAGCGGTACCATCGCAACGGACGAACGTAGCTTTTCAATGCTTTCTTTATCGTCGGCGGTCAGCTCCCCCGATTCTATGGCATCTCTTACAACCTTATCTCGAGCGGCCTACAAGAATATTCTTAATTGCGTGGCATGCAGGATCATGCATGACTTACGTGAATTAACCGACTTCTCTTCAAGGTCACACGACGCTGCTTCCTCCTTTCTGGGTCGGCCTTGATCAAGGACGTACTCCTCCTTGTAGTGTAGAAGTCCTTTTAAACGTGAGGGAAAACGTAGCTGCGTGTTCATATACTGTCTTACATACCTTCACTCTTTTCACAAGCGTCGATTCGTTAGGCACTGGATACTTATGGAAAGCCATAAGCGCGATGACAGACTCCAATAACATCTTTTTGAGTGTGTCTTCGACTTCCGACCAAGTCTTTTCCTTAAGTACGAGTTCCACCTCAGCTGCATGTTGCTGGAATGCATCCTGAAGAACTTCCTATGGATCACAATTGAAAGTGCATGTAAGCGTACGTATCTTTGTAATTTGCTATACTCATCATCACCAAAGGTACGCGGCTTTTGTGGTTTGTGGTGTTTCTGCCAAAGATGAATAGGCTTACCAATACCAGCGCTTCATCTCTTCACTTTAGCTTACCCAGGCTACCCTCTGCGATGTGGATGTTTACTTCAGTCATTGCATCCTCTAGCGCATCTAAACGTTGTTCCAATTGGAGGATTTCCTCCTCCATCAAACGTATTTGACTTCGTTGAAGATCTCGATCGCGATCGGTGTAATTCTCTACAAGAGACTTTCGCGAAGAAAGGGCCTTCTTTGACGACATTTTGAAAATGCACGTGCGCAATTGGAAATCATATTGCGCATGCATTCTAGTCGGTGTGAAACAATTTCAACTCTACAGACAGGGGCTCTGTAGTGAAAGCCTAATTTGTATTGAAGGATACAAATGAACTTCAGCCCTATTTTGGAGTTGTAAAATTCTTTTTCAAATTGTATGTTACATTTACACTTCACACTACAACTGATGGAACAAAAACTGAAGTGCATGAACATTTACTGGCATATGTTGTAATAAGCCCAAAAAGATTTGCTAATCGTTGTGCACTTGCACCTGCTGGAAAAAACAGTTCATCCTATTATGTTATTGATCTTCCGCGATAGCTGTGTACCGGACCATTGTATTACATAGATGTGTGATAACTTATGATTTTGTTATGCTGCATGTGTACATGTATATATTGAATATGTAATTGTTGAATTACTTGTAATTTTTTGGTATGATCATGGTAGTACTTGGAAGCAAGTGTGTGATTTTCCAGTAGGGCTAAATCAAATCGCAAATCGAGAGCGTGATTTACCAGTTGCGCTGAATCACATGCTTGATTTACAATCAAATGGTAAATCGTTGCTTGATTTCACAACGAACAAATCATTTATTGATTCCAGGAATCACGAGTGAAATCATATGTAAAATCATAAATTGATTTGATGCATTATTTTCCTGTGACCGGTCAATGAATTTAGGCATTTTGTGCAATCGGCCATGGCAGAGAGCTAGGGTTTATAGCCCAAGAATTATTGGTAGTTAGCTTAGTTATTGCAACAGCCATTTCTAGATCTCATTTCGTCTTTCATGACTTCAGATGACCACACAGGGAGAGACAATCACAACGATAGTATAGCCAGGCCTGTTCTTTCTTTAGATGTTTACTAAACGCCACTGATAAGCAGCTTTTTTTTTTTTTCCAAAATCCATCAATATAGGCCTATATGATTTTCTCAGTTCCGTTTTAGACAATCATCTCGTTTCCCGGCCGTGCTTTTACACCATGCACCATTAATTGTCTTTCACTCCAATATGCCAACAACTTTCTCGTAGAGAATGTTTTTTATTTACTTGCTTCATTATCTGTCGTATAGCAACGTCTATATACCCGGTCGTAGTCAACAATCAAACTTGGAGGGTGAGTGGAAACATTTGATGATACAAACTTTCCCGAGGTCCGCGAAATTTTTTCTCGGCCTCTAATATTACTTTTTGGGGCCGTCTAAGGAGGCATACCCTCAAAGTAATTAGCAGAGATAATCCATTTGTTATCCTTATTGCAGCGTCTTCCCGATTCAAGAAAGTGTTCACTCCCCATGGACACTGAAGTCAATTTAAAAGTTGCCTCCAATCAGTCCCCTTCCTCCCAGATCAATCAAATATAATTATCTATAAGAACCATGCTACTGCTAGTTTGATAACTAGTGTTATTAACTTCAGACTGTGCAGCGAAAAAGGTATTTTTGCACGATATGCCATTCAGAATATGTTTGAAAAACTCCTATTTGCTGTTGCCAAACCGCAATCATGCATAAATATAGAACCTCCATTTTAAATTAAAAACAGCCATTTCGGCCGCACTTTATACGCCAACTCCTCCTTTAAGGCGGAGAATGGGTGGAGAATGGGCGGAACAAGGAGTGATTAATATTCATGTAATGGAAGAATGCTAATAATGGCGCAAAATGTGCATTAACTTTGCACACCTGTATCCCGTAACGAATAGAGTAAAAATTAACGAACAGAACAAATCAATAGGTATAGGATCCAAACCGAATTTGAAGCGATTTGATTACTGCTGCCGAAAGTTATGACGGGTTCATACCCTGTGGGGTATCGGACGGTGCAATACTGGCACGAAGCAAGTGCAAGCCCTCCCAAAAGCATTTTACCGTAGAGAAATGGTGTAGTATGAAGTGAAAAAAATAGGACGTTGATAGTGTGTATCGTTCGGAAGTTATAACGATGTAAACGCAAAAGATTTTTATAACATTTTATTATGATCACGACATTTGTTGTGAACTGTTCCATATATTTACATAGCACGAGACATGAACATCAGTCTTTGAAGAGGTAAGGAACATATATTATTTTTGATTTGTATTTACTGCTGTAATTGTATAGAAAAATGTTTGTTATTAATTATTAATAAAAACACGAAGGATGGAGGAAGGTGCATCCGTATCGCGATCCTGGGAACCTCATATTGTACCATATTGTTGTGCGACGAATGAATTTCACATTCATGTACATGTACGTGTTTGCTTGTTAAGATCGATGTTCCAAATATGCGGAAATTGTTTTGATACATGCCACGGCGGTCTGCTCTCATTGAACGCGTGGACCTACGCCCCAAAATATTGAAGTGGTTGCGTCGCCCCATAGCAACCGATGTCCTTTAGAACCGGCTGTGCAAGAGGTACATGAAACGTAATCAACACCTAAAAGCCATACTAGCAGTGACAAACACCTCTGACCTTTATTGTAGGCATAAATCACGTGGCCTGGCATTGCGAATTGTCGGCTCTGGCTCTTCGACACCTATTCACTTGCACACGGTGAACACCGACCGCGTGTGTTCATAAAACGATAACGACGCTCGGTGACTGAGATGGAACATGCCAAAATCACCACGGTAAAGTTAGTTGAATGTACTGTCGTTTTTTGGTATAGTTTAACGGTAACGAATTTTCTGAAGTAGTTTTCAAGCCTTTGGAAATCCACCATTTTTGTGTTATTTTGGGGGTGGGGCGCAATGAAGTTTGGTTTTACATTTGACTTCATGTTAATGAGATTGAGCTTGAACTGCATGAATTACGTATTCTTTACCGGAGGGGGGGGGGGGGGGGGGGGGGGGTGGCAGCTACAAATTGTGACTCAATACTTCGCAAGTGTTCTTTCACTAGCACATCAGGTTCTGCATGCGGTCTTTGATACGACCAAATGCCAAGCCCAAGTAGATTAAATTTGGCATGGATTGACTCATCCCCCTGTTCACCTAAGAGGCCAAAGCCAACATGGTTAGTATTTGCCCACTGCAGAGTATGGTCCTCCAATAGGTGTGGGACTGTTGTCTCAGGATATGTGTTCCCATGAACTCTTGAATAGCCTATTTAGTTGAAATGAAGCATATAGTGAACCCTACATGTACACTGAACGTTGTTTCCCTACCTGGTCTAGTGCATGTGCTTGTGCCGCATCAATGAAGTTCTGATCACATATATTGTGACATTTTCCGTATAAGGAGAATGCGGTGATGAACTTTGACACTTGACCGGCAACCTCTCCAGATCAGTGGGGCAGTTTCTCTTGTGCCATCTTTGATATAGATATGCACAGAGACTGGATGTTAGGTACCTGTAAATGTTTAAGTTGTATGAATTATTCACATACACATGCATAGCACATGTACACTTTACCTTCAATGCCTTGTGTACATGGTTGCCAATAAATGCCCCCCCCCCCCCCCCCCCCTCCAAAATACTGCTGTCGTACACCAAATGATTGCAATGCATTGTCAAGTGTCTTGACAAAGTGCCCTTAACTCTTTGAACGCCAAGTGCATATATACATACATGCGAGAATTATCTGCCTCACCATTCATGCAGTGTTGTGTGTTATGTTGTGTTGATCAAAATCACTTCAAATACCATTGTAGATGCATGGAAGTACAATACTGACATGCATGTAACCCCATAGTCATACAAGTATGTGGTCCTGGTGTAAGCACATTTTGTGTGCTCATTATAACCCGCTGGCATCTTTTGTTGCAATAACCCATAATATGAACTGGCAAAAGGTTGGTTGGGGGGGGGGGGGGGGGGGGGGGGGGGGAGTGAACAAGTATGATATACTACACTGATCTGGGCTACGCATTCTTGTATTGGAGTATTTAGTGATGCATTAGTGAAGTCAAGTGAGGTCATCTGAATAATGGGGTTCTTTAGCCAGTGTGAGAGGAAACATAATTATGTACTTATAAGGTTACAAGTGCAGCAAGCATTTGCATGCATCATAAAATTGTGACTGATCAACACATTTTTGCACGCAATATCTAAATCATGCATGAATGGAGTAATGGTTGTGTGTACATGCATGCATATACGCACTTGGTGTTCAAAGAGGTAAACACCTTCACTGTGTATTGCCTGTAATTTATAGCACTTTTGTATTTAACATGATTTAGGTATAGAGAGAGCTCTACCTCCACTTCATTCCATGTAGATGTTCTAACTGGTCCTTAAAGAGATCAAGTGCCACATGGAGATTGGTGACGCTGTCACCAGCGGCGAAAGCTGGATACACAGGTGTTATGGACTGAATTGGGTGTGGCAACATTGACAATCTGAAAGGTCATTTTGAATGTTCCACCTCCCTTGTCTCCTCCAATCTTCAACCAGATCTCATTGGCTGGTATAAACTCTTTATGCCAGGTAAGTCTGCCAGTTCTGCAAACATGTAGTAACAACCTTGGTATTTCATTGTCTTACTATTACACTGTCTTACCTTTCATTCCCATCTAAGAGCTGCACTACTTTATCCACCAGATGTGGAATGAATACCAAAGGAGCGCCTTTTATTTCCTCTCCACCAGATGAAATTGTAAAAGAAAACACGGCTATTTCTCCTTTGAGGTTATCACCAACAATTTTGCTGGAAGTGTGGCCCGCATCCTTTCCTCACAGCCAGACAGATGCCTGGCGATTTGAGCCACCTGAAACACCAGGGAGTTATGGTTATGTTGTGACATACCGCCTTCAATTTATTCCGAGGTATGGCAAGCTCAGCCTTAGTGGCCAATACCTCAGCTGCCCCAGCTCAATTGATGATGAGATTCCTGCCTTATCCAACAAAGATCGCCTCTCTTCATCACTCAGGATGAGGACCTCCTTTTCGATAAGAGCTGATGCTTCACCATTGACAATGCCTCGGATTTTCTGCGTTTGAAAACATCACATTTTCACAGTCCATGAGCAGGCAGCTGTGGTTTCTTGGTGAGCTCTGGTAACATGCATGAATGTCATTGGCTAAAGTGTGCATAGATATTATGTAACCTCAGTACAAGTCAATGACATTCACTTAAATGTTCCTCCTGTAGGAAGTTGTATGATGTCTTTGTCAGGATTTGTACAGATGGCCCACTTCAGCAATCCTGCTGCTTGCTTCTTGTAAGTGATGGTAGTCACCAGCCTTAACATCCCTGCTGCAGTCTGTGCAATGTACCAAAACAGCAGGAGTATCACATTGGTGCTGATCTGATGTGGGAGGAAACCAAGGGACCACCCTCAGAGCAGCAGGGACAGTTCACAGCGCTAGATGCTGCCATCCACTTTTGGAGGCACTTGGCGCGTGCACACCAGTGCACCACACAGCAGTTCCAGTGGCTGTGAGAGGATGTTGGAGCACACTGCACACTTCAGCTCCTTTAGCATCAACTGGGACTAGGCTCACATAAGAGAACTGGAGTAGGGGTAATCTTCTCAAGATGAGCTATGAGTAAATTAGGTGTGACGCCTGCCTGACGGCCTCTACCAACTGTTGGCCTCCTCATGTGTCCACTTGAGCATGCACGGAACCTGAACACCATGATGTCATATGTTTACCAAATATGTACTGTTTACCTTGCATTCATGATTGTATGTTTTTGCCATCCAAATAGGATCACTGCACATTTGTGGTGCACTCCCTTTGTGATGGCACAGATGCCATTGAGAGCTTACAGTGCATGCAGAACATCTCAGGGTGAATGTTGACACCATCCCCAGACGTGTCAATGTCAAATGCTATTTTCAGCTCAGCTGAGAATGCCTTGCACTCACGCTTCTTTGCCCTGTACTTCGTTATTCTCTGCCCACAAACTCTTATGATGTATGGGAACTTGTTGGTTGTGGTAATGCATACCTATAATCATGTATACATGTAGCGACAAACCACAACGTATGTGTAATTCGCTCAACTTGTTTATGGTCATAGTAAATTCGTTACCACTTCAGGTTTGCAAAAACTTATAGCCACATGCCTCCTGATCATCGCTGTAATATGCTTACCTTCCAGTTCAGTCACCAAAAGCCACGTCGTCTGATTTAGTAACGCCCCCCTACTAAATACATGCCGCGTGGCCTTATAAAACTGTATGCGCATGCTAGCTATGAGGGATGTCAATTGTGCGCATCGACAGGACATGCCAGGTAAGGGGGTGCAGTGTTATAGTTTGTTGTGATTTTTTGATTTGCTGGTTCTGCTGAGTCATGGTCAGCTTTTAAAACATGGATGTCTGTAATGAGGCATCATTTTAGAATGTTGTGTTAATACCGTAAATTATCTAATTGTAGACCTAGTTTCCAGCCGCATTCAACCGTGTGCACATGATACAAAAATAATTGCCTGGGTGTGTAATCATTTCGGAGGTGTCCACAATTAAAATGGCCGCAAACAGAAAGGTTGGTTGTCAAGTGTGTTCAAATGATCGCAGTGTTTAAATAATCATGTATGTTATATCAAGGGAACTCAAATTGGCGAGGGAAAGGTATACTGCCACGAAAACTGCTCAACTAACTCTGATAGGGGCAGACGTCGTGCACTGAACAGATTTGTAGATAAGCGGCTTAAAGAAGAAAAAGACGTCAACTGTGCTCAATGCGGGGCAGCCCTAAACACCCGAATCCGAGTGGCGGCACACTGCCATTGCTATCGCCGAAATGGCCGTTTGATTGAGAAGTGGCTTCTGGCCTGTTGCAGATCTTGCAACAGCGCAGCAGTCGATTGTGACGCGACGTGTCCACGTGATGCCTACACCGGTACAGCTTGCTTTCGCACCCCAACCTGGGCATTCGGGTTGCGTTTATGAGCTGGCAATGTGGAAGAGAAAGACCTGGTCACAACTGTCCTAGATTTTATTTTACTTTTTGAAAAATTTATCGTTTGATAATGATAATAATGACACACAGAGAGGACAACAAATCACCCAGCTATACATGCACACATATAACTACAACAGGGAGCTTTGCAACCCCAAAATAGAAATTGCGTTCCCCCTTTGGACCACTGTACCATGGGTGCTGGGAGGCATTGTGATCTCCTCTGGCACGTACATGGCGGAGGCCAAGGCACAAGGATACGAACATGGCTGTGCTCCAGGCAGCTGTATTTTGACATTCAGCAGAAGCTGCTACCAAACGTGGTCCACTGGTGGCTTTGGCCAGGTAGGAAGGGGCAAAGGTGTTGGCAGGTGGCATCTCACAACAGCATTTTTCCGTTGCTCCGTGCAAGGTACAATTGAATCTCCACCTAGATGCTTCCCATCTGACCTATCCAAGCATTTAGGTTCTAGGCAGGGGGTGGAATGAGTGCAGAGCTCAGGGATGGGAAGAGAATTGAGTCAGGCACCTGATTCCTTACAAGAGGCAGCAAGCAGACGAGGTCAAGAGATAGAATCAGAGCAATCCTCAAGGAGGGAATTGGCTGACCTATAGAAACATAGGGAGAATCCCAGGCCATTTGGGTGTTAGCCATGCACAGTGCCAACAGGCTGAGTCTACTTAGGGAAACGTGACCATCTGGCTACAGCCTAATTGACGGTCAATAGGATTTGCTGATGCTAAGCTAAGAGGCAACACGATTTCTAGATTGTATCAGTTTTATTTTATTTTTGGGAAGGGGGAGGATGGATGCGTCAATGAGCGATTTGAACGCCACTCGTACCATGGCGGGAAAATTAGAAACGATGTGAAGGATGAGAGAAGGATTTGTAAAGGGAGAGCTAGCACAAGTACAATTCGTAAAGGAAGCTTTTTTTTTCCTCGGTCCGGCTAGCTTACACCGCAGAAGTGCCTCCTGTTTCCTCTGCAGTGGACAAACACACAAGCATCGATTCATTTATAAACAACGTGTCCAATAGTTGGGCGTGGCCCGACCATACTGATATATGCAACTGAAATTGCGGGCCTAATTAGCGTGCCAAGTGTTTATTCATTCGACGTGCAGCTGTTCGCAGAGTTAGGCTGCGTGTAACAGAGGGGTCTATAGAGCTAGGCTACCCTTCTATGAAGCCTCAAAACTCGAAGGGCTGTGGCTCTACTTGAAGGCAGACACATTTTTTGCCGTTCTCACGAATTTTGGAACAAAAACGCTGCTTACCGGTGGCGTTAGTAAACAAATATAGAAAGAACAGGCCGGGCTATTCCATCGTTGTGATTGTCTCTCCCTGTGTGGTCATCTGAATCTCATGACAGACGAAATGAGATCTAGAAATGGCTGTTGTATTGTAACTAAGCTAACTACAAATAATTCTTGGGCTATAATCCTAGCTCTCAAGGTCACCCGCAATGGCTGATTGCATAAAATGCCTAAATTCATTGACCGGTTGCCAGAACAAATCTGGTACAGTAGCGACTCTCACATTGCATTTGCACATTCGCACATCAGCAAAAATAACTAAATTAACCTGGAAATAGTTAGTTTCGTAGCAAACCTTATTGATTTTTGCCGCTTGCCATAATGACTTCACTGTTTATACGACTATTCAACTTGGAATCAATTCAAT